>OZ010688.1:9393593-9815224 GCA_963932265.1 Thymelicus lineola | reverse complement strand
GTCACAGATTGTTGGTATTACATATTTTTATAAATCCGCGCTTATAAGCTGGGTTTTGTACGCTCGTCAACGCACATAATTGCGACTCGGATATTCGTCATTGCGACTCGGATTATCGTCATTGCGACTCGGATCATCGTCATTGCGACCCGGATCATCGTCATTGCGACCTGGATCATAGCCATGTTATTCAGGTCATACAATCAAAACCTTTGCACTTGCAAGGTCTGTAGGAACTACTCTGGATCCCACCCCACGAAATAATTGACTAATCTGAAAAATTGGAACTTGATCTCATAAGTAAAAGTAATAAAAAATCTTGAATTGTGGGGATGTTATCAAATCATTATTTTGTATTCTCTTTCTTTGTATATTGTTGTATCATAAAAAGTATTGTGGCAATCTAAATCGGTGCAATGCGGTTTAAAATGCGGAATATACAAAATAAATTGAATAATGACCCTTTTTTTCTTATTTAAATAATAGGACATTAGGACGAGTCTCTACGATGAATAATAAAGTTTTAAAATCGAAATCTGGGCGAACTTATGTTGTATAAAATTTAATTTTATAAATTGTGTTGTTTAAATAAATTTTTTTCGCCAGAGGCCATAATTCTTGCTTGGACTGCTTTGAGCGAAAATTATATTTATTGTCTATGATGAAAAAAATGGCTGAAGTATTCATTTAAAATTTTAAACAAATGAATATTTTTTATTTTCATTCTTCTTCATTTATTTATGATGTAATGTTCAGCGTACAAAACAATTCGTTTTGATATAGGTTGTAAATTTATAAAGAAATGGACAAATAAGCCAAGTTTCAAATATGTATAAAAATACTCGAACATGGAATGCATGAATTGAAATTGTGATTGTGTACGTGCCTGTAATATTTCTAAATTATTTACTTCTTACAAATCTATTGTTATTTGCTTTGAGAAGGAAAACCTCGTGAGAAACATTTGAAAGTTCACATAAAGTGCCCATAGGAAGGTAAAGTCTGCCAATCAGTACCTACTTGGCTAGCGTGGCGAACTATCGACTTAACCTTTCACATCCTGAAGCCTAATCCCTAATCCCAGTAGTGGAATTGTGGTAATCTGTGGTTCATCCCATAAAAACCACTGCGGTGCATGAAGACCCAAGAATATCTTGTGAATAAGTTTATATGCGCTCAAAATACGACCAATCTGTAATCGCAATAAATCTCTCAGATAAACCGGAAATATTTTAATATTTTCCTATTATTTTTTTATCCTACAAATGGTTTCATTTGTAGTTTTTATATAATTAAGCGTAAGTAGGTTTGAATTCAATTACATGTTTTAGTTAATTATTGTGAATGATAACACCAATTATTACAATTAACGCTGAGTAACTTAGTGTAAACCTATACGGGTTCAATAGGTATTATTCAAATGGAACCATTTATATCCATGAAGATAATCTGAGATTATTTTTTTGTGTTCTTTACAGCTCCATGTTATTCTAGTACATTCATGAACAAGATGGTTTTATCACTGAAATTCCTGTTAAATCCGTTTTATTTTTTTCCAAATTCATGATAAAATTCTATTTTTTTACTTTTACTATGTTTTTTATTGTATATTGTAATTTTGTGATAATTCATTTAATGTCTGTAGGCCAATGAAAATATTTATAATATGATTATTGTAGCATTAATTTTATGTTATCAAAGACAACGTAGGCGGAAATAAAAAATAATTTTCTATCCCTATAGGTAACCTGGATACCGTATAGTTATAGAAACATCATATCAGTGTACTTTGTTTTAAAAGTCTGCGGTATTGTTCTATGTGTTGCGTGCGATAGTTTGATGTTGATCATTGGGTGTGGCAAGCTATGGGTGGAACACATTTTAAAGTATTAACATTAAATGAAGAGTGAATTTTCCCTTCACAGAATAGGCAAAAAAATATAATTATAAATTAAAAAGTTTAAGAGGAGGGAGTATGGAGTATACAAATTGTGATTATAATATTCCCGAAAATTCTTTAAATTACACTGCCTTTATGGTACCTGTTTGCGAATAGATACACAGGTACATATTTCGCATTGAAGTATTATTACTAGCGTATAGAACCGACACCGCGAACATGTATGTCCCAATGCATTGGCGCCACGTGGCTTCAATCTTCAATGGATTCGTTTCATTTTCAAAGGAGAACCGGGACTCAATTTTGAAAATGGAACCTCCCGGACGGGACACACATTTTGTTCGGGATGTCTGTTCTATGACATTATACTTCAATGGTATTTAGGTATTTTTATGGTGCAACAATAAAAATTATAGTGAGTCAGGTTCATGAGTGGTAAGGCAGTATTATCATTAAGCGTTGAAATACCGTTAAGTTAACACGATTCGACTTACAAACTCGATAAGAAACAGAATGAACGTGAATAAATAGCGGAACAAAAACTTCAATGGCTAATTTTCATAATTATGATGTAATGTATGACGTATTGAAAAATTTTACAAAACTTCAATAATGAGATTAAGGAATACTGTTTTAATTAAGACAAACCTTTTTTTTAATGATCAGATCAATGACGTGATTTTTAATACTCGTAATTTCATAAACGCGCTTAATTTTACTACACTACAGCGTATTGATTGAATTGATACAGCAGTGAACATATAAAAGTTTAATTATTGTAAAAATTAAGTAAATTAAAATAGTGAATTCTAGAATATAATACGCCAGACCATTATAAAAAAAACTCGTAACTATGGGTGCCCGTTGCATTTAAAATATTAAATTCATTATTCTCGAATAACCATATGATCTATACGCATGATGAACGTTCACTCTGTTACTGTCGACTGACCCATGTTCAATAAAAAAGACCTAATCTAATTCAAATTTCCAGTTTATTCAACAAACATCATATTTTCATTGGATTGTGTACAAGAAAAAAACGGTTTTACCTGATATAGTTTTAATGGATTCCTAAATCCACGAAATGTTTGTACCTTTAGTGAATTTAGGAAAATAAGATTGACGGCTGAAGATAGACCTTATTCCATTAAGAATACATTGTCTCTTAAAATGCGATGATAAGATAATGTAAATCAAGTGAATTAAATTATACCAATAAACGATCTTGTTTCATTTATCGATGATTTGTTTTATTTTTATACCCGCTTACAAAGGATTATAGAAACATTCTGTTATCATATAAATATAATACGTAGCCCTACCTATGCTGGATTCTGGATTCTGTGTCGTGAGTGGCTTGGACAATGCCTGTACATCACAACGTTAGAAACTACCACGGCCTAAAACTATGTTATAGGTTCATATACTGTTATAGGTAAATATTATAATGTATAACATAGTATGTGTGCGCAAGAGTTCTTTGAATTGATTCCCCTATCCTCGTTTCGCCAACGAACCACAAGACGCATAGCTAGTATCTATCCTTTAATAATAACGCTTCACACTCATAGCCCCCACACTAGGATTCCATGTGTCGTGGGTGCCATGGACAATAGACAAAGACAAGGACATTTACACTCAGACCGAGAATAGAAATTCTAATTCAAATTTCCGCCTCACTGGGAATCGAACCCAGAACCCTTGGCGCGGCAATCCGGCATGGTAACCACTGCGCCACATGGGTCGTCATTGGTTATGCGTACCTACCGCGAAAGACTTGAATATCTTGTCTGCGTCCGTGTTCCCGCCTGCCCGCCCTACATATGACATGGGAGTCTATAGGACAGAGTGAATAGGGTTTTACTAAATACCTACGTGTACTTACCATCTTATACTTCATCTCCACTTACCATCGTGTGGGATTATGGTCAAGCATTAACTTAAGTGAAATAAAAAAATCTAAAGTTTATGTACACAACACACATCTATAACATAATTTCGTGAATTGGACATTTTGCGCCTATACCATAAATATCTGCCTTGCACGAGATTCGAATCCAAGATTACCAACTGAGACAATGCAATCAAGTGTGTATGTGTATATTTTCTGCCGCATAGCGAATTTGTCTAACGTCAAATAAAGGGAAGGACGACCAATAACGTGTCAAGTATGAGTTGTGCAAAATACAATTTCTATGGAAACTGTATTACTTACGTAAATAAATGTATTCTTTGCAATCCACCTGCTTGCGTCTGTGAAAATCGACAATGATAAGGCATTGTATTTTATCCACAAAGTAAAAAGGAAAACATGTATTGTTGGGACAGTTCTGTTTACTGCAAGCACGTTTTAAACATTAGGTGATTTTCAAGCTGTCTATCTTCGGTTATTCTGCTTGTCTATCATGAATTATAATGTGTTTGTTGCAAACACTGCTCTTTATGTTATCTACTGACGCGCAGAATATATTACAGGGTCAAGCTCGACCATTTACCTTGGTACCGACTGCAAAATATAGGTATTCGGTATTCATTCTCAGTATTGTCGATTTTTGTTAGTTATATTGTGTTATTCAAAACAAGATGAATGAAGGTGATGAAACAAGATGTACAGATATGTAGGTACAGTCGGCAAAAGAATTAGGTATGCAGGGTATTAACAAAAACGTTCGGTAATGATTAATATTACAGAATGTTTGCGTTATAACAATGTAAAATGCTAGCTATAAACGCAAGGTACGATTTAACATTGATAATAACACAAAAATTCCGTAATATTAATCATAACCGAACGTTTTTGTTTCATACCCTGCATACCTAATTTTTTTGCCGACTGTACCTACCTAACACTTAGGGCCTAAATACAATAGTGCAACTTAAGAGAATGTATGAAAAAAGCCGTTTTTATGATAATTATAACATTTTGGATACCGAATGCTTTTTCCCGCCTATCTGAATAGCTATGCGGGAATTTTTTTTTATACAGTCTTCATCACCCTGTCTAAAATTGAACATGGAGTGTTTTCGGCGCATTTCCCGTGGCACTGCCTCGATGCACTTCACTTAAGTTGCAGTGATGGGGAGCCAGAAATAATGCTAGTTCGCAACCTCCTATTTGGTCGGCAAGCCTCGGTGAACGATGATGCCTTCTTCCGTCGTTACAAATGTCCATGGGCGACGGACGCTCACCATGAAGTGGCTCGTCTGCTCAACATAATTCAGGATCCATTTACAATAAGGAACGGTCGATCGATACGAACTAGACACGTTTTACCGCAAAAGCAAATTATTCATCGTAGCTACAGAAACCGGAGCAACATTTTCATGACGAATGTGGAAAAGGAAATGACATGACTATTTTAAGGAATAATAAATTAATAAAGTAATAATACACATTTAACCACAGAAGACATAATAGGTAGTATTATACATAATTGTAATTGTCTGTATAATTATATAAAAGGCAAAAGTGATTGACTGATGTATCAACCAACGCACAGGCCAAACCTTTAGGGCTAGAAACCCTTAAGGTACTCTTATGGCGTAGGCATCCACTAAGGAAGGATTTTTCAAAATTCAACCCCCAAGGGGGTGAAATAGGGGTTAAATATGGTAAACATAATTTCCGCGTGCGAAGCTGTGGGCAACAGCTAGTTTAACAATATTTTTTAATACAATTAGAATTTAATTAAATAATGGATTATGCTAGTGGCTCCACTCGCATAGATTGGGAAATTGTTGCAATTTTATTAGTTCCAGAACTTAACATAAACTTTTACTTATCCTGAGGGACTTAAAAACTTCTCAAGCACTGTTTCAATTCTCCGATATAGGGATATAACCCAGTTGGTAGCGCTAGCGCCCCTGCCTGCGAAGCGAGGGGTTCCGGGTTCGATTCCCGGCTGGGGCAGATATTTATGTGACAGATAATTATTTGTACTCGGGTCATGGGTGTGATTGTGTTGTGTTGTGTCGTCCGTGCCACCTGCGACAGGTAAAAGCCTACTGCGGGGGGTATGAGTGTGAAACAGTGACACGTTTATTTATTTGTTTTCAGGGGTTTCCTAAATGTAGCCAGATAGTCTTGTCATAATTTAAAATCTATAACCAAACCTAATAGAGCTACTTATCATCGTTAAAATCATTCGTGTGTGTTCAAGTGTTCTCAATGTGATATTAATAAAATACTACGAGTACTTAGAAATAGTGACTTTTACTTGTTTGGGGAAGTGACTCAAGCCATGTGATTTAACGGTCACAACACTCACAGCTCGCAATGAGTATTCGAAACCGAAAGTCAACCTCAATAATTCGATGTTCCCGTTTATGTTCGATTTCCTCGAACTGCGATAATAATATTGAATGGTAGGTACTCGTACTCGTACTCAAATCAAACTTGTGTTGTTAATTAAGTGTACTACACGATATAAAGATGTTACAATGCTTTAATCTTGACGCTGTCAAAAACTGCAAAGTAAACCATGTCAAAAAAATTTTATGTAGGACTGGAGAGAAATCGCTGTCCTTATCAAATATGATTAATAATAAATTAATAATAATAATACGCTTACACACTCGTACGTACCCCCACAGTAGGTTTTTACCTGTGTCGCGGGTGACATGGACATCACATTAATACCCATGACCCGAGTACAAATGTTTATCTGTCACATCTGCCCCGGCCGGGAATCGAACCCAGGACCCCTCGCTTCGCAGGCAGGGTCGCTCCAACTAGGCTACAGGGTCGTCATTATGGGAAAATTAACAACCTGTCTTTGCCAAAGATACTTTGGGCTTAGAATAAGAATAAACACTTTGGGTATATTTTCACAGCCGGCCCAAGCAGGAGAATAATTGTTACAGCCTATTTATAATATATAGGTTCCGAACTACCGATAGGAAACCGTGGAAAAATTCTAGTACTGTCATAACCTCACAGGACAGTCGCAACACACTGGAAATACGACGATGCTTTGCAATGAATAAAGCAGGAATATGCACGAATAAAAAAGCTTACACGAATCCGGGAATCGAACCCAGGAACCTTGATATTCACTTCGCAGGCAGGATTACCAACTTGTTTACGTACGTATTGTTAGGAATGACCCCGGAATAGAATCTTTTTTATAATATTATGATAATATCTAAAAACTTATGGTGACAGTCAATTGAGTGCAAGCTAGAGCTTGGGGCCGCAGTCCCAAAAGATTGTTCGACCAAGTATCCAAACGTACCTAAAGATTAGTTAGCACGGCACTTTACCAAGCTGGTCATCTAAATTTGTTCAGTTGTTTGTGCAGGATACTCGTACAGACAGACAAATCAAATGAGATCTACACAAACTACTAACTAGGCTTTTCGTGAACACAACGATATCATATCAAGTAATTTGGTCAGTAACAATACTGATTTATTTGACACGATCAATGGCGATTTAATACGGGGCCTAGTTGACAGCCCTAATTCAATGATTCACCACCGCTCAGACGTAAAAGCGACCGCGCGAACGCATCGTTTTCAATACGATGCGAGTATATAAAACGCACTCCTATTTCAGCAGCGGCAGCATTCGAAAATTTTTAGTCTTCGTATCGCTTTCCTGGTAGTTGTTTGAAACGAAACAATGGAACGTGGGATCATTCTGTTAACGCTACTGGCATTAGTTCAATCGAAGTGTTAGTATTTTGATTGTTGTTAGTAACGACTTGTTACGAGTGTTTCTTTTTTTCAGTTAGGTAAGTTTTCATTTACGTGTACGGGTGTGATAAAATAAAGTTTATATTTTTTGCAGTAATAGACTTATCGTGTAACCAAATAAAAGATTTCGTGAATGGCCACAATATAAGACGACTTCGCCTGGCCAATGGAGAGATCTACAATCAGCCTCCTGCAAAGGAGATGAAATTTATGGTTGGTAATATTTAACTACATTTGTATGTGTTTTAAATTTAATACATGTAGATACCTAGTTACAAGTGTACATGATTCAATTACCCAGGTTATTTATCGTTAGATGATGCGTTGGTGACGCCCCAAAAATAAATAGGTTTGACTCTGATGTGATATTTGAAAGTAACGAATCTTGGTATGGATGCGGGATTTTTCATTTATTTCATACATTATAGATTTTCCGTACCTTAAAAAGTAGCTAACAATAAGTAATTTAATATAATGTTAAATTCCTCGTTTCCAACCACCACAACAACCAAACGTAAATCAAACAAGTGTAGCGTGATCGTCTCAGCGTAATTATCACGAGATAACAATCGCTGTTAACAAACAGTCAGTAGGACAAATAACATACTTAAATGAAATACCTAACTAAATTATTCCGTTTTAAAAATTCAAGCCAAACATATTACTTATTGAATTAAAGGGACAGACTATAGTCTGTCCCTTTAATTACCTCCTTTTTATGACTAGTTACCCTTTTCATATTACATTGTTGTTTTATGAGTCCACCAGTTAATTGGACTCCATTACACACACAATATTATGGCAGGTTTGATGTTTCAAAACGGTTGTTATCGTCTTAAAAGTTTAGTTTTTCTCGTTAAGTTTTAAAATTTTGCAAACTTTAGCTACTGCCAAAATTATCAGATTAACAATGATATCCTAATACTTTAAAGTTTAACGCAGCGTTAACTTTTTCAATGTTTTGTGCGTAATAGAAAACAGTTATCACTTAAGTACGATTTTCTGGGGCCGAAAACATAAGTGAACATACATAGGTACCTGGTATTTCTCATTATTCTCAAAGGCTTGTAGTTAGGTTGTATAGTCGTTTAATCTCAGGTAATACTTGTAGTAACACAACTCGTTATGAGTAGAGCCGAACTAATGACTGTTCTAGGTCGTAAGCACATTACTACGATGCAGGATCAAAAACCTATAAAGAAACATTATGAAGACGTACACTATAATTAATTATAAGTACTATATAGGTACGATTTGAGTATAACTGGTAGGTTTATGAACCAGCTTCTACTGGTAACAAAGTTTTTATATCTGATACATGAAACAGTTTCTACTGATAACAATATGTATAAACCTACATAATTTTTAGATGTGGGATGATGAGCTGGCTGCGAAAGCTGCGCGTTGGGCTTCTAGGCATAAATTTGCACACAATCCGAATAAAAAAGTTGGTAAGTAGGTTTGCGACATAGTACCTATATGTTGGCAACTAAGTTCTTGTCGTTTTACCTTATTACTTTTTCTGCACGACTACATGCATCCTCATTACAGTGATCAAGGAACCCCACCGAATTTAACGTAGTTTCCCCATTTGATAGCATTATAATTGCACCATTTTCTATATTTTTCAAATGCTATGCGTAGAGTCTCGTTGATGAGGCCTGGTGGATGAATTTTAGGAATTGAATTTGGGTAATTTCTAGCAACAAAAAATCATATCAATCTTGTATACTTAGTTGTAACTTTTTATTGACAAATATACTTAAAACCGCAACATCGGTGCATTATTTTACTACAATACTTGTGTATTGACATTTTAGATTCAAACAGATTTTCGACTGGGGAGAACATCTACAGTTATTCGACAACTGACCAAAGCTACAATATAAACCCGAGCAAAGTGCTGGACTCCTGGTTTGACGAGTACAAAGATTACTCCTACAGGGCATTGAAGCAAAGTGACTTCGACGGCTCGTCTGGCGTACAAATTGGTCACTACACGCAGGTAACAACTATTTCATTAATATCTAAGTTAATAATGTTCGGCCAGATCTAAAGGTACAATTTCGATACACCAACTTTCGATTATGATTATTAGATAAAGAGGTATTAGATATTTTAAATTAAGTCAGTAATTAAATTTTTATTTAAATTTTTCTATCTATGTCTGTCTAGAAATTTGCAATCACTGAATAAAATGCTTTATTGTCATCCATTTTGATTCTTCTTTGGTTAAAAATAGAAGCTCCTTATAACACACAATAGATATTTATTACATAGGTAGGTACCTAATCGATCACCGTTTGCTTCTACTGAACCTGCTGTCAAGTTTTTAAGATTTTATTTCTATCCGATCGCGCTGCCGCGCTGTGATGAACCTGTCAATTTACAAAGGTAACATTGATTGATGATTATATCATCTATTTTGTTCCCTTTGAGATTACTAATAAACATGAATTTTGTTTCAATACTTCACTACAAGGAATTGAAAACAGTCTTCATAGTGCCTACTCTACTAATAAAGATCTCTACGTCGGTTGACTTTCTCTGATTAGATTTGCTACAGATTTCGATTTCACTGATTGTCTAGTTACTAGGCCAACGGGTCAGACTCAACAATCTTCATTATCGTCTTGTGATTGCGCTTTATACTGATAAATAGTAGAAAAGAGAAGTGTCTGTCTGTAAATAAAAAAAACTAGTGTAACGCTCGCATGATGCTCCTAACTTTCGAATGCAATCATTTTATATACTTAGCTCAATCGAAAACCTTTTAAGAGAAGTAGTTACGTGGGTAGATGGGTACCCACTAAGAGTAGTTTTCTTACAGTGAGCAGTTTTCACGAAAAAATAAACAGAATGATGACAGACAGATGCAAAAATAAACAATTTTTTTTAGCTTCTGTATCTTCCGAATTTTTTGTTTAGTTCCTGGAATGACCCAAACCAAAGGTATTTTGATATTTCCCTTCCCCCTATAGATAATTATAAGAAGCGTTTACTGTTTTACAAAGATGAGATAATATGTGTGTGAAATATCTGCCCATGGTACATTAGGGACTTCACACTTATTTTCCGAGAGCTTGTGAAGCGGGATATTGATGGAGGTAACTATTTGACAAACGGTGGCTGACGATCCACCTGATGGTAAGTAGCCACTGGTACCAAGCAAGAAGAAACAAGAAAGAAAGAACTGGCTCCCAAGCCCCTAGCCTGAACGCAACGACTCATTTGGACAAAAGCAAAATTTAAATCAGAAGGTTGCGTGTTCAGATCACGTCGGGGTCCCCAGTTTGGCAAAGGGAGATTTCCCGCCAGGCGAGGTGTGTTGCCTCTGGTAGGCGGCCGAGCCCAAACTGATGTGGTCGGAGCATTTGTATATATGCAACAGATGTAGAAAACTTCGATAGCGTGATCCAGGTTGGCGTGACGTCACTGAGTGACGTGTGCGCGTGTTAATTAACTAATTACTTAGTACTTACTACGTGATTTATATAAATTAATTTTGTTTTACTAGATGGCGTGGTCGGATACAATTTACGTTGGTTGTGCGATATCGCAGAAGTACGAGAATGGCTGGAAAAAGTTTTTAATCGTCTGCAACTATGGTCCAAGGTATGAACACCTACATGTGGTAGACAGATAACTTATGGTTAGGTATACATTACAATACCCATAAAATTTTTCTTACGCACCTCACGTACTGAAACCGCGATTACATTTACATTTAAGTCGATAATTTAATAGCCATCCAATATTACGAATTACGATAAATATGACTTCATATTACGTGCAGAAATGCTGTAACTAAATATAGGTAGTACAACTATACACTATATTCTTGTCATACGCACTTTTTTGTTTAACAAAGGCAATTAAGGTTTTAACTCAAGTCTACTTGGTTTAAAAACATAAACATAAGCAATGTACGAGCTAACTCGTACATTTTTGTATATCAGCAATTATTGCAATGAATTGTTCAGTGCAATTAAAGGTATCATCCGGGACAGTCGCGTTTTTCATTGACATATCATTGACATTGACACAGCCGAACTTGTAGTTGACCCGTACATTTTTGGTCCTTCGAGCTTCGAGCAACTTTAGCTACGAATCAATTAACTCTTTTACAACCCCCAAGCTATCTTCCCTTTCAGTTTGTCGTACTACTTTGGGACAAATATGTAGGTATATCGTTGTATTTTTCAGTGGAAATTATTTGGGACGAACTCCTTATCGTGCTGGAAGAGCCAGCGGGCAACTGGTGTGTGGAACTGAAGACTGCAGTCGGCCGTACGGTAGCTGCCGATAACTTGCATCGATAATAATTCCACGCTTGAAAGGAAACATTGACTAAGCGACATTGAGCTAACTTTACAACTTTAAACTGCTCTAGTTTAAAGTTGGAATTTTTAGAAAAAAAAACATATTTTTTTTTGTAATCGTCTTACCGACGTTATTCTTACTGTTTAGGAATCCTTATTTTATCATCTATATTGTGGCATATACAACAACTTTTCTAAAAATTCCAACTTCAAACTACTCTCCTGTAAAGTTTTTAAGTAAGTTGTAAGTTAGTAAATGTTTCCTTTCAAGCGTCGATATGTATTAGATGAATTACATTCATAAATAGACTGAAATTAGAATAAGAATATCTTTGTTATGGAATGTCATAACATAACTATATAACATAAATTATTGTAAAATAAATATACCTATTAAGTTAATCAGATTCACCAAAACTATGTTTTATTTATTGAATTTGAAGCACCAAACGCCGTATAAATATTGGAAGTTATTTAGACAGTATTAATAATTTTTTAGCCGACAAACAGCTAGACAAGCCTTCTAATGGTCATTGGTCGCCCATGGACATAAAATATGTTATATCAAAGACATCGCCGACGCGTTGCCGGCCAACTAGAGTCTAGATCCGCCTCATCATGGTAAAGTTATTTTGTCTGCCTGGATGAGGACCAAGTCCTAAAAGTCTGAATACGGAGTCAAAGGGCTTACTGGTTCCTTGTCAGGCATGTAGAGTCGATAGAGTCACTGACATCTAACGAAGACAATAACTGCATTCTATCAACCGCCAATCTGCTACTTATAAAGTTATTTATTATATAGAAAAAGATATGTTATTGTTACATTATTACGTAAGTACGTTACATGTCGACACCCGCAACGCATAAGGTTGTAACTCAAGTTACAACCTTTTCCGACTATACCACAGGCGTCTAGTCCGTGAAAAGAGCTACACGACAGTAGTATCGACATATCTCTAGCATTCGTAGTTTCGAAGATAGCCAGTTGAAGAAGGTAGTAATTGCCATATGAAGAAAAGTTCCAGCAATATTTTAGACGTAAAGCGAATTACGTCTCTTATGTTCGTTGTTGAGCGTGGAAGTAACATCTCTTACAACTTTTTGACGGGCATCACAATACACGTATCGGAACCGTAACTTAAGATACTGCTTTGTCACGGCTTAGCTGTACTGAGCGACCGGCTAATGTTTATACGATTTGTGTGTATTTGTCCTACAAATTTACATCTGAGTACCGTGTTTTAATTAAAATTTGTGGTTATTAGGGTTTCATAGTCAAAACGGAAGCCTTGTGGTTTCGTCATGTTCGTACGTCCGTCCGTCCGTCCGTTCGCAGCATAGCGCAGAGACCTTTAGTGCTAGAAAGCTGTTATTTACCCGTGCCAGCCGTGCCGTAGCAGCTAAATGATGTTGTTGGATTCACTATTTTCACTATCTTCTGTGTACGGTCAGTTTAGCTTGTTTGTTGTTCTTCTCGCAGGGAGCTGGAGCTTGAGAGGAGATACAACCGTCTGAAGAAAACATGGTGCTGGACTTGGTTTTCAACCTCGTAAGGTGACTTTGCTAAATAGACAGATCCCTGGCGAATACTTTGGAGCCCTGGTTTCACTCAGTTGTGTTTTTTACATGATTTGTGTTGTTCTCACAAATCGCATCGCCTGCAATTTGTAATAATAAGACCGAGAGTTTATGCTGATACAATAAGAGATTTACCACTGGATCTTTCAATAATTCGATACTACCTCGTGGACGGTGGTTAAAATGCTGGTATTAAACTCATCCACTGGGGTGACAGGTGTTGGGCGAAGCGCAGACTTCATAAGGCGTAACCGTTCCAGCTTCACGACGATATTTAACGTGCCTCTTACAAGACGGTTATGGCTTCTGGTTTTTAAGCAGCCGTTTGTCCGCCAGAATGAAGTCCATCTCACTATTTGTGGAACCATCGGGACTTATCCATGTCCACTTGGGTTGAGGCTTCTTTCTGAAGAAGTAGTTCATCATAAACAGATCTTTCCTCTCTAAAAAATTAGCCAACAAGTGTCTTCGACGATTCCGCCATCTAATTCCGAAGGGAAGGGACCCACTTATATCTCGGCGCCATTTTGCCAGTCCCCCATCACAACTGTGAAATAAGCTTTAGAGGATACCTCTGGATCTACTATTGTCCTAACACATAACCTCAGTCTCATCGTCAGGGTGTCGGCGCATATGCCTGTACAACCTTCAACAAATAACTTTGAATATTTTTAGTGTTAGGTACCTGCGATACCCTGGCTGACACGCCCCAACTTGCACAATATTGTTGACGAGGGGCTTGTAGATGAGAAACCCGACACCACTTTGCATCCTGGGTTGGTCTTTGGTCATTTGGTTTACCCTGTCGGTAATAGAACAAGTTCCCGAATTATTCATTCCTGCTCTTTTATCTTTCCATTGGTCCTGTGTCCTGGAGGTATAATTATGTTACCAGGTTCCGAAGTCGTCATTGGTAGCATGAGCAATGAAACTTATTTGATCTTGATAATTTATTTTATAATATAAGCTTTATAATTAATATTAAAATTCAAGAATATAACTTACTTCCATTATAAGTAGGGTACCTTTCATCACTAAGACGGTTGTAACTAGCTAGATACAACCTTATCGCTGCTGAAGTTATCCAAAACCTTGGGTTGTAACTAATGCTATCTCAGCTTCTAACAGTATTTTTTGTGATATATACGTATCAAACTATAGTATTTACCCCTATAGAATTGATGCACATATTAATTTTTCAGCAAACCCAATACTTTTTTCGTAAAAAGCATTCAAATACCTAACTTTTACTTTTTTGCTTATTCTGAAAAAGACGGATTTCAAGTTACAACCTTATGCGTTGCGGGTGTCGATGTGTATTTTTTACTCTACTGACATCTCTAGAGGGTATAGACTTCAGTTCAGAAACTAATGAGATCGAGATAAAATTAAGAGATTGGAATTTAACATTATGTGACGTGACCGATAGATAAGGATCTGCCTTTGAGAAAAGAATTAGTACGTGGATCTTACCTATAAAATTATTTAAGGTAATACCTAATGCTATTCATAAAAAAGCTTTTAAAGTTCAATTATCCTCAAAAACAAGTCATCAGTGGAAAATCCTGATTGCATAACATGATACGTAAGTGTTTTATCCTACAATAAAAAAGAAAATTGATTTTGTAGATAGATACCTACTTCAGAAATATTATTATTACAATATTTTCATGCCAAAGAAGGATAAGTTCTCACGCGCGTACAAAAGTACACGTTTATGTTTTGTTTTTATAATATTTTAATTGAATATTGGACATGATTATACAAATTCGCTCTATTTACGTCATGTTCATTTTGATTTGAGTAATAAGAAATTGAAATTTCCGGTATCATTATATTAACCGAACTATTGCCACTAAAAAGTATCAGTAGTTCGGTTAACCGGACTAACCGAACTACTGACACTAAAAAGTTGCATTAGTTCGGTTGACCGGACTAATAACCGAACTACTGCCACTAGACCTAATATTATACTAAGTACAACAGAGTGTTTACCATCGTTTGGTCGGCATACTTAGAGCTTATTCATATTCTCATGTCTCAACCACAGAACATGCCGGAGTTCCCAAGCCAGATGTCCTTCTCCGAGCAACGCCCTAAGCCGAGGTCCGAACCCCACAGGGGCCAGGTTCCAAGAGCAACCTTCGTAACCCCTCTTTCTCGAAGAAGGTGAGATAATCCTCACTCTTCGCAAAAATCGTCTTCTCTGCTGAGCTTTTTCAAACCCGCTCCTCTGTCCGCGAAACTGTAAAGGCTGCTAGAGAAAGCATTGCTTTCAGAGCAACAACTGTCCTTTCGAAAAAAGGAATTTCCAAAGTGACGTCTTGAGTTACGGTCGGGGTACAATACAGGTGCAGAAATGCAATATTACCACAGAAGACACAATATTACTTCAATAAATAAATAACGCTAAACACTCGTAGCTACACACCCAGACCAAGAACAGAAATATAAACTCATTAAAATTTCCGCCTCGCTGGGAATCGAACCCAGGACAAGGGTACGGCGGTTTTGGTGTTATGGTTGCCGTCGCTGAAATCCATTGAGCGATTGGGCGACCTTGACACTATTAAGTGGCTCGTTTGTATGCAGTTTACATTTTAAAAATGCGGACTCATAAGTGGTATTCAACTAGAATGCCAAAAACAATCAAAGGCCGAAATTATTCATAGCGTTCATCTTTTAGCCACGCTTCTATTAGCGACGAATAACGAAACTTACGTACCTACCTATTCAAAAATAATTGGAAATAAAAAGCTGTCAAATTATGGCCCTATTGCTCAATTGGTTGAGATGCCACTAAGGTAGGGGTTCCGGGTTCGATTCGACCGGGCAGACATTTGTACAGAATTTTGTTTGGAATTTTCGTTCAGTTTATCGTAACAGTCAGGATGCTTACCCTACTATCAAATATTTATTTCATACCCACGCGATTTCATACACTACAATGATTTAAACCTATATGAACATTTTAGTTGTAACCATAACTCATTATTATCAAAAGATATCATAATCAAAGTATTACTGATTATCTCACGCCTGAAGATATTATTTTAATAGGCGATGTTGATTAAATCCAAAGCAATAGTAAATGTGTAAGGTTGACCATACAAAATGGTGAGTTTAGTTCGTAAGTTTTCCTATTAAATTATAGATTGTCTTCCAGATCGAATTATATTTCATCAAAAGATTTTCTTTATTGCACGTAATTACATCCTATCTGCATTCTACGTACTTCACTTTTACACAGATAAGCATTAACACGTGCCTAAATTTTTTGCATTGCTATTGTGAATATTTTATTTCGCTATGTGTAAATAATTACTTCAATATACATTTTTAAAATACTCGTAGGTACTTACCTGGAAATGTTACGAATATTTTATTAGGTTGGTATTTATTTTGATTAGTAGTTAGTACCTACTTCTTATTTTTCTAATTATTTTCCGCAATTTTTTGTAGAATAAATATTTATTTTATTTATTTATGTATTAGTCATTATGCATACTAAGATTACAGGTTACTGACCTGTATAACCTAATGCGTTAGTTTTTAGTAATTTATGTTAAGGTGATATTTGATATTATGATGCCTTACCTTACGGATACCTGCAGCCCTGTCTTCTTCAGGTCTTCAATCCACCTGGTCAGGGGGCGTCCTATGCTCCTTTTTAACGCCTTTTTATTATTTTCAGATGTCCCTATATTTAACGTTGGGACTTATAGCCTTGGCGATGGGAGAGCAGCGTACAGTTGAACCTCCCATTCGCGTGGAGTTGCCGCCACCTCCTTCATCACAGGGCTCGTTGGCCAGAAGTGTTTTCCAGAGCTGGATTACGATGCCCATTGACCATTTCGATCCGCAGAATCATGACACATATCAAATGGTACAGATTTTTTATGTAATATGCAGGTAGACGAGCAGACGGGCTACCTGATGGTAAGCAGTCACCGTCGCCCTTGGACACTCTCAACACTAGAGGGCCACCATTGCGCTGCCGGCTAAGGAAGCCATGGACCCGCTTCTTGAAGGTGTCGTAGCACTGTGGGAACACCGTCGGTGGTAGATCGTTCCACAGTTTACACGTACGCGGTATTTTCTATTCAAGTAAAGAAATCTTCTTCAAAAAAGTTAATTCAAATATCTCTACACTACTGGATCGCCGTGCCAAGGTTACTGGGTTCGATTCCCAGCGAGGCAGAAATATGAATGAGTTTGAATTTCTCTTCTCGGTGTGGGTCATGGCCTGGGTGTGTGTTGTCCATGGCAACCATGACACAGGGAATCCTAGTGTGGGACTTTATACTTTATTCTGAGTGTGGGACTATGAGTGTGAAGCGTTATTATTTATTACCTATATATTTTTGAGGGTGGTGCTAACAACATTTTCTAATATATCTACTCTACAACTGCTGATCTTTTCCTGCAGGTTTTTCCTTATTTCGTATTTTTGCTAATTGTAAGAGCATAAAAGTAAATCTAAATATGTACCAACAATGTACGTACACTTTGTATTCATAAAATGTACCTAGGTACATGTATTTGTATTGAATGTACACGATACAATGGGATAGATATTATGTGAATACTATGTAAGGAATGAGTTATCTAATAACACTATGCACGATGCACAGCGCTTTTTAAATTGCATACCTAGGTACATAACTATGTAACTACGTGACAGAAACGTATACACAATAATAATAATTGCTTCATTTTGTGCATCACTGTTAAACATTAATAAAATATACATACCTTAGTACAAATAGCACAATTATACAGTGTGTCCGGTCACGACCTAGCGATAATTTAAGGTTACAAAATATACCTAATTTCATCGACAAAAACACCCATATATGGGGGTCTACCCCCCCTCCTGTCGGAATGGCCGCTATTTAAATTTTTTTTTATTCTTGTAGATACCTCTGCATAAAGATGCCGATTTCTCTGGACAGAAAGGTCCTACAGATGTAAAAAAAATGTTATTTAAAAGGTAGAAATAACATCTATCAAATAAAAATAAACATTATGGAAAATTTTCCCTACAAAATATCTTAAAACATTTACAATGCTAATTTAAGTGAAAAAAATTGACTGTTTTTTTTATTTTTCTTAACATATTTCAAAAACTAGCACATTGATACTAAATTTTTCATTACTTTCCTAATACTTAAGGATATTACTTACAAATTGACGTTAAAATTATTGTTCTTAATTGCATAACTCGAGAGTTAGGGCTGTTTAAATATGACCCTTTTGCGAGGATCATATTTTTCGGCAGAGGTATCTACAAGAATAAAAAAAAAATTAATGGCGGCCATTCCGACAGGAGGGGGGGTAGACCCCCATATATGGGTGTTTTTGTCGATGAAATTAGGTATATTTTGTAACCTTAAATTATCGCTAGGTCGTGATCGGACACCCTGTAGATAATAATTACCATGTTGATGTTTCTGGTTCCAGCCTTAGGGGCAAATATGACGCACTTTTTATATTTTTAATCGACTTCAAAAAAAGGAGGAGGTTCTCAATTCGACTGTATTTTTTTATGTTTGTTATCTCAGAACTTTGGGACTGGGTGAACCGATTTGGATGATTCTTCTTTTAATTGAAAGCTGGTGCTTGACGTGTGGTCCCATATAAATTTGAACGAGATCTGACAATGGCATCCATGTCAAAATCATATAAGTCTTAAACTTTCATTAAGTATGTGCGCGATAAATGGACGAATAACTCAATATCACGCCAACCGATTTCGATGATTCTTTTTTTAATTGAAAGCTGGTGCTTGTCGTGTAGTCCCACAGAAATTTGAGCGAGATCTGACAATGGTATCCATGTCAAAAGTACAATGTACTTCATTTGAAGTCGGTTATTTTTTTGTTAAAATGTTAGATTATTTATACCTTCGTTTTTAAACTATGTTTATACCCATATACTTAGTGTAGAATAGATATAGGTAATATAATTTATTTATTATTCGTTAGAACCATTAAACTGAAAACAAATTAATAATAATTTCCAATTACAAAGATAATAAATAGGTTATTACAATTTACAAATAAATAATTGAAAGGCAAGTAACAAAATATTTTTTCAAACAGAGGTTTATGTTCAACGAACAATTCTTCGGTGGCGACGGGTACCCCGTGTTCATATTAGTTGGGGGAGAGTGGGACATCGTGCCCGGATGGCTGCTGGGAGGAAACATGTTTGCAATGGCACAAGAAAATAGGGGATATCAGATCTACACCGAACACAGATATTATGGACAGAGTCTGCCCTATCAGTAAGTGGCCATAAAACATATAAAAGTATACCTAGTACGTTTTGCATAACCACACCAGATAAAGGAGCTTTTCAAAGTCAAAAGTCAAAGTCAAAATATTTTATTCATATAGGTATCACTGATACACTTATGCACGTCATTTTTTTGGCTTTTCGGAAGGTGCTTTGTCATGGTGGAGAAGAAAAGCCCAAAGAAACTCCTCAGCACATCTTTTAAAAAAAATATTACAAAAAAGATAATAAATAATACAAAAGTATTTACTATTCTGAGCGGCACTGGTTGTCTGCAACCAGTAGGTAATCATTTCCATGCGTCTTTGTCATTTAAATATAAATGTATTTTAAATGTACCTACTTAGGTACACAATATAATTTTGTTTCTAGAGAATTTACCACACAAAATCTTCGTTTCCTGAACGTGGACCAAGCCTTAGCAGATTTAGCTTTCTTTATTAAAGAATTAAAGAAACAGCCGAGGTTTGCGAACAGCAAAATAATTTTATACGGAGGATCGTATGCGGCTAATATGGTACTCTGGTTCAAACAACGGTACCCCCATTTAGCGGTCGGAACCGTTGCTTCTAGCGGTCCTATCAAGGGAGAAGTGGACTTTACTGGTAAGATTTAATTTTCTACGATTATTTTGTTTCATAATAAGAATAATTTACTTATAATTTATTGTATCTATATGGATGGGTGTTTGTGAACGATATTTATTTTATTTTAAAAGTTTATGGTCGTGAAAAATTCGTTGACATAATTTAAGACTCCAGGTTCAAACAATGTTAAAAAAAACTATTAAACCGTATGGTAGAACCAATAACTATAGACAGCACGCGCATGATAAATGATAATATAATTATTTTAATACGATACAATAATTCAACAAATATCCTGTGATTATGCTACATTGACTACAACTACATTCATTGTTGACTGGTGGCTCGTCACGGACGATGTAACCATATTATCGTATGTAGAAACTGCATTTGTATGACCTTCCGTATGAAATAACTTAATCCCACAGGTTATTTAGAAGTAGTTCATGAAGCTTTTCTGTCTGAGGGAGGCGAACAATGTATAGCGACGATAAGACAGGGCATAGAGGACACAATCCAGGCACTTTCGACAGAAGAAGGCCGACGTTCAATAGAATCAGTTTACAGGCAAGCTATATAAATTACCTAGGATAATTGGTTACTATTACCTCATCTATCCTTGAAATCCTTGATTTGTTGTATAATGTGGATAAGGTACTAATAATAACATAAAATCTAGTTATGTTTAATTTAACTATACAACTTTCCGCTGTGTGATAAAAAGAAATTAGCGTCTTTGTTGTTGTTGAAAAAATATTTTGTAAGTGATTACTGACTATTTGCCGGCCAAAAAAGAAAGGGAAGACCCACATTATTAGCAAAATACGACAATTTGTGAGTTTAATATGATGTGGGTGCGGAACGCGTTACAGATTTTGCAGTCCCATTGACTACGACGACAAATACGATTTGGGCTACTTCTCGGGCCTCATCAGTTGGACATTCTCAAGTTCTGTCCAGCAAGCCCGCCCGGGCACTCTTATAACCATATGTAATAACTTTGCTGGCACTACTTATGGTACGTAACTATCTTCAAGACTTCAAAATTGGAGCTGATTGCCTGCAGCAAAGGCTTGAGGCAATCGAAAGTGGACAAGCGTATTTTTATGTAAAAAGCAAACTGATTACTTGATAGTTTGTGGTCATCATCGCGGGCATGGACATCAATAACCCAAAAATCATTACCGAGGCTTTGCCGGTAAAAACGGAACTCCGGCACATTTGTTGCCAACTAACCCCTCATCCATAGCACGTATAGCAACCCAGTCCATAGCACGGAAGCACTCAATAAATTTTGTTTGTGATTACCCATCAAACTACCGACTGGGCCAGCTGTTGCTTAACTTGAGATCGCCCAAGCCGCCACCGAACTATTAGCGGAGAACGACCTGGAAGAAACTCGTGCAGTGGGTTGCAGTTGTAGTTAGCGAGATGATTTTTACGCCCCAACTCAACAGTTACTTTAATCGCTCCTTAAGTCCTTAGTAAAGAATCACCATACCAATTCTGTACCTACTAAGGAGCGATTTAAGTACCTAAGCGTTACTGACTCTTGAGTTGGGGCATTCAGGGCCGGCCCGTCCATATAGGCGAACTAGGCGACCGCCTAGGGCGCTGGGATTCGGGGGGCGCAAATCGGCGGGACCGAAATTAAGAAATTTTTATTTTTATTTTAATCGATGAAAAGTTTACAAAAATATTAAATATAATGTTACATCTTTATAACGTGCATGAAACGCAGAATAAAACAACCAATAGTCATAAAGAATTTAGAACCTAATGCAACGGAATACATAGAAAATTACAAACTACCGACTATTACCTATGAGAAAAAGAATAATACCGAATAAAAATTAATTACATCTGTGAAAATGTCTAAATTAATTACTAGATATTAGGTTTTGCTTACTGTGTCTTGTGACCGTAGTTTTTCTAAATTAAGACAATATTTTGAAATTCTCAACTTCATCAAAGTGAGAAATACAGTAAGAAATAGCTGAAACAATTGATGCAGAGGAGATTGATTCTATTTTTTACCAAAATTGAGACAAGAAAAGTAAATTTTAGCAACTTTATGATCCGTGAAAGTGTCTTCTTTTTAAGTTTTACCCTTCAATACTGCAAAAAAGTTGTACTTAAGTATGTAACAGCGCAAACCCATTTATAGCTAGAACGTTTTTAATAGTATTTCAATAATATTATATTTAATGTCACACATACCTTTGAAGACCTAGAATTTCCTTCTATTTAAAAGTGAATATTTATTTAATAATTAATATTTAAGATAAAACTAGTTTTCACTAGATAACACGCGTTTGACAAAATATCTTAATTAAAACTGTTGTGTCTGAGAGCAGCTGTTGTCTCCGTATTCCGTGGAGAGCAGTCATATTAAGTATGCTCATATTGTATTAATAGTCCATTGAAAAGTTACATTTGGGGTTGCGTTTTTTAGAGGACGCAATTTTATTTTTTTGATGTGTAGGGGGGGTCAGTGTAAAGCTAAAACCAAGTTTGTGGGGTCGCCACCCTTGTCCCACGGCCGCCATCTTGAAAATAGGGGTTGGAATGGTTTTTACGGTATATATCTTAAACTATTTATTTGAGAAAAAAAAATTGTTAACATTTTTTGTTGCAAATTAAATTCTCTACAACTTTGGTCCAGTAACTTTTTATCGTAGAACTATAAATAAAAAAGTTATAAGCGAAAATCTTCAGAAATTCGAGAAAAAAATTTATATTTTTCGATGTACCTTTTTTTTATCATTTTACGAAAAAATGATATCTGACCACTTTTGTAGATCGTTTTTTGAGGAACAACTTTTATTTGCATCATTTTTTCATTAAGTCAATAGCTACGAGTAAGGTAAGTAAGGTTTTACAGCGCTCCGAAGTGAGTACTATTTTTTAGTACTCTTAACTATACCTATATTATACGTGTGTACTAATAATATGTCATCAGTTTTTTTTTTTTATTTTGTTATTATAACTTTTTTAATTACAAATTTTGCAATATTATTAATAATTAATTATTGACTCTTTTTCACTCCATAACAGAATTTAACAATTATTGATTTTTAAAATAATTTTAAATCTGATAGCCGTTACCGAGAATACTGTTCAGGTAGAAAATACCCAAGTGAGCATGAGGGAATAAAAGAACAGCTGCCTGCTATTGTTATTATTATTCCTAACCTCTGTTATTGTAAGAATAGCTCTCAAAACATTGTGTTGAAGTTGTCGCTTAACCTATATCTTTTAGTTTTTAGTTTCTGAAGATTTTCGCTTATAACTTTTTTATTTATAGTTCTACGATAAAAAGTTACTGGACCAAAGTTGTAGAGAATTTAATTTGCAACAAAAAATGTTAACAATTTTTTTTTCTCAAATAAATAGTTTAAGAGATATACCGTAAAAACCATTCCAACCCCTATTTTCAAGATGGCGGCCGTGGGACAAGGGTGGCGACCCCACAAACTTGGTTTTAGCTTTACACTGACCCCCCCTACACATCAAAAAAATAAAATTGCGTCCTCTAAAAAACGCAAGGTAAGGCCTAAAAAATGTAACATTTCAATGGACTATAAGCCAAATAACACGTGTTTATCGGGAGATTATTTATTGATCTTTTAGTAATCTTCTATGTTTCTAAGAAATAAAACGCAAACGGTGAAGGACATAATATACCGTACAGCCATCAAATCTCATACAAGATAAGTATAACCGTCGATTACGCAACTGCATCAGCCACAGAAAAAATTGTGTGTCCCTTGTGTCCCAAATTCACTTATTATTTCACATTTAAGATGGTTATTTTTTTAAGTTTTTTTTTTAAATATGAAAGATGGATATTAAATAAGAAAGAAAATCGATGCACCTTTACCAGCAGTGGCAATTTTTAGATGTTCTATTTGAAGAAATTAACTAAACAGCAGGGTATTCAAAGGCTTGTGTACTGTGCAGGTCGGATATTTATTTCCTGATAAATATTGTTCAAATTTTGAAAAAGTAGAATTCTGTTTGAGCAAAATGTTGTAAGTACGACAGATGACGGAGAGCTTCCAACAGTTCCAACCCCAGCTCTAGTAGAATGGAGGCCATATTTCCCATGGTGTCGCACACCATCGGTAGGAGCAGTTTCCGATGAACAGCCATCGACTACAGCCCAGAAAGATCGGTCGCTCAGGAAGTCCTCTATCTAGTGGATAAGGCCAGGGAATATGCCATAATCAGGAAGCTCGCTTAAAATACTAGCATGCCGCACCTTTGAGACGTCAAGGGAGATAGCAATCGCCTCCGCATTTTTATTCACGGCCTCGCCATAATTATCGCATAAGCTAGAAGATTCTCTGTTGACCTATTTCGGCAAAACCGAGTCAGTCGCTATAGAGATCATTTTCCTGATATTGGAACCCTACAACGGTACGCCATGGCGTACCTAGAAAGGTACGCCATGAGGGGCCTACTCAATATGCGCTTTCTGCCTAAGGTTTTCGGACGAACACTGAGTCCATTTTGGGTTTCAAATCATCTGGGGTAATTTCAACGATCCTGTAGTCTATTTGGCAATGACCCTGCCTACGAAGCAAGGGATCTCATTTGATTCCCGGATGGGAAAGATATGTATTATGTGACAGATAAATATTTGTGTATGGGTCATGGGTTTGGCTGGCCCATATCTGATGATGATGTCTAATTTGTGTTGTCCATGTCACCCACAACACAGAAAATCCTACATTTGAAATTAGAATTGGTAGCCGAAAAAGTTTTATTGTATTTAAAATGGCTAAAATGAGAATTCCACAGTTTTGTTCTAGTTCTAACAAAGGCACGCAGTCGTTAAGGCACCTAGCCTTAACTAGTGAAAACACATTCTAGTTAAAAAAACGGGTTTTTAACATGTTAGGTAAATTATCTTGTTTATTTAATATTTTTTTGTTAAAAAATTACACACTTTATTTGTTTACTTTATTGTTTTGTTACAATTTTTTTTAAGGGGGCGCTTTCTAGTTTTTCGCCTAGGGCGCCAGAAATGCTCGGGCCGGCACTGGGGGCATTAGAATTTTATTTTGGTGCAGGTACTACCCCGATGGAGAAAATTGCAGGATACATTGCACAAATGCGGAATATGGGTCCAAATTCGTGTTGGAATGTGGCTTTTAGTGGCATCCTCTCCACTTATAGTGCACGTACGAATTGTAAGTTAAATAGAAATATTTCGTTATTTAATTTTTTTATGGAAATAGCCGACAAACGAGCTGACGATCCACCTGATGGTGAGTGGCTATCATCGCCCATGGACATCAGCAACACCAAAGGCATCACCGATGCGTTGCCGGCCAAGAAAGAGAGAAGAAAAAGAACTGCTCTCAAGCCCCCAGCCGGAATACGATGAGTCGTTTGGCGGTTGACTCATGCTCAAGGGTGGTAGCTATCCAGGCGAACCCTCATGGAGAAATAATAATAATACTAGTAATGGTATTAATTAACAAATTATACATCAGTGATGCCTTTGGTGTTGCTGATGTTCAAGGGCGGCGATAGCCACTTACCATCAGGTGGATCGTCAGCTCGTTTGCCGGCTATTTCCATAAAAAAAATTAATCCCCAGATGATATTTTTTTTCGCGTCACTTTTGTACGAGGCCTCATATTGGTTTATCAGTTTTTGAGCAGGTAAGTGTAGGTTTTTTCTTTGCAGCATTAGCTGGATAGGGACACCCTAATTACCTAGTGGTATATTCTGTCTACAATGTCGCTTGTCTACCAAATATAAAAAAAATCGAGACGTTTTGGAAGAGTGCAATCACAAACACCGTACCACGAGATTTTTATAAATTGACTTTAATTAGTTTAAAAAATATTTATTAATACTCATACCTACTAAATTATTTTTGGCGTTAAATGGTTCGTTATCTTTAAATTAATTATTAGTCTTTTTTAGATTACAATAAAATGACACGAAAAATTTATAAAATAAGGTAAACTTGAGCAGTAATTGCAAATCGACATGACCTTGAATCCTGATTGTTCTCGATGTCTGTGCATGGGATCCCCAAGTTTTACAATTTTGGAGAACAATAACAATAGTTTTACCTCAAACCAGTCTTACACATTGGTTTTGCCTGTCAATAGTGTCAATACACGCCTTCCAAATAGTTGCGAGCATAATATTTGTTTCAATGGCTTGTTGTGACAGGAGGCCTATCTATGTTTCAGCCCGGGCGTGGTTTTACCAAACCTGCACAGAATACGGATATTACCAAACTGCACCAAGTTCTGGAACAGTATTTGATGGATTGAAATGGCTCGATGTCGATTTTCACGCAGAAATTTGTAAGCGAGTCTTTGATGAAAGGTATGTTGCTAATTTTGTTTTTATTGATTTTAAGTAAGCAACTATCTTTTTATTGATTTACAATTAAAAATATTATTTTTCAAAAATACTTCGTCGCTAGCCCGGTATTTGTCACCTTATTATAAGTACATCTGTTTTAACCCCCGCGTTCCTGAACCAAAAATTCTGAAAATATTCTGAATTGTGTTCCCCCCTCTAGGTAAGTATGAACATAACATTTATTGTGTCAGTACATCTACAGTTACCCACCTCACTACGATTAAATTTAGCAATAAAATAATTATATTATTGTTTCAGATTCAACGAAGAGTTTATTTATGACGCAGTAGAAAGAGTGAACCTCATGTTCGGGGCTCTCCAGCCGGACGTAAACAGAACCATCAACATCCACGGAGACATCGACCCCTGGCGGGCGCTTGGCGTGTATGATCGGGATTTGAAACATGGTTCACCGACTTATCACGTCCCCAGGTAAAGATTTTACCGTAAAGTATCTATTCTCACCCAACAATGGAATCAGTAATACTTATAACAAAGCCAAAGTGAAGTGAGCGACAATTTAAAATTCACAGAAAACAAACGCATGTTGATTTTGTTGCGCACTGCACAAGAGCAGAGTCGGCGGACCGGATGTCTAAGTCTATATTGATTTTGAGTATTTTTATTCAGTGCTAATGCAAATAATACGATGCCTACCTATGAATTCGTCGTCACTTTCGTCTCCGCACCGCATCCGGACTCTAAGAAGAAGCTGTGTGTACTTATTCCTTTGATTGTCTATGCTTGGTTATAGACAACAGTTAGTTTATAGGTACTTAGCTGTGCGGGATCACCAGCAAGTGCGGGAGTTTTTTCTTGGGGGTGTATCAGAATGGATAAAGTAAGGAATGAATATATTAGAGGAAGTGTAAAAGTGGCAAAAATGACAGAAAAGTTGAAAGGAAACCGATTATCATGGTATGAGCATGTGATGAGGCGAGAGGAAACGCATGTGACTCGTCACGTGAAGAGTGATGGATAGACGAAGGGGACGAGGAAGACCTAAGAAAAGTTTGATGGATTGTGTTACAGATGATATGAAAGATAAGAGAGTTAGTGTTAAGATGACGGCTGATAGGGAAGTGTGGAAGAGGGAAATAAAATTGGGAAATGGGCAGGAATACCTACTATGTGAAAAAATACAAAAACTTTCATGTACCTAGGTATATTAAAAGTGCGGCAAAGCTCAGCGTTTATAGTAGAGATAGTAAATGAAGTATGGAGAATTGACCATAGGATTGTTGAACAATTTTTAATATACATATAGCTACCTGAGTCTAAATTTAGAAAAATATAAAAAACCGCCTTCTGTCCCTGTGTATATGTAGCAATGTATGTATACGGCTAGCATAATATCTACAGTAAATACGGGTCAAAGACCGATGTCGCCATGGTTACGCAAGCAGACACAATCCAGATCGATAGTCTCACATTTTTTTGCTTGTCAATAACAGCCCACAGAAAGTTTGCGAAAAACGTTTAAATTAAAAAAAAACCGACTGCGTAAAAAACTAAAAATAAAAAAATAAGCCCAGTAGTTTAGAATGTTGTTAAAAGTAATCCTGAACAACTGCACCATAGAAGGATTAATAGTTGGGACCCATTCTTCAACCAATCAAATCTTGTTTGTTTTTCCCAAGCAGCCCTGTAAAATTTAAATTGGTCCCGACTGTCTAACGGCACCTCTCAAGATGAAATCGATCAAGCCGTTTAGGCTACAGAGCGTGCCAAAGAAATAGAACATACACTCGAAAAACATAACTCTCCTGGCGCAGTCGGGTAATAAAGGAAGCGTCTTTCATAAATTTTCGGATGCCCGATCAAATCTAGTCATAACTTTCGACCAGTCCCTTCCTATGAGAAAACTCAAACAGTAGTATTCAATAATCTGAAATCCCCAGTCGTAGGGATATTAAGTACTAAAGGAGTGATTGTTTATTAAGATTTATTTCGCAGACAATAATATTGTTTTTTTTTCTTTCAGAGCATCGCATTGCTTCGACATGCAAGGCTGGCTAACTACAGATACCATACAAATGACGAACGTACAACAAGCTGCAAGAAGACTCGTTAAATCTTGGCTCTCTGAATAAACTAATCATGTGATAATTTCTATATGTGGCAGACTTTGTTAAAGAACTTTGATTACCTGTGAAGAATATTGTACTTCTTTGTGGAAAAACCACAATACCACTATTTCTAGAGTATAGATGTTTTATATTATTTAATATTCTTTTTCTTTTTTGTAAATAAAAAGAGTACAAAGTAACACAAGCTAGCGTGGTGGTGAAAACAGATTCATAACGTGAATCACATTAGAGTGACTTATGAATAAATCACTCGTATAAATTGATAAAGACCTTCGCTATGCGCCATATAGCCAGGTAGGGTGCTAGCCGTAAATTCATTGGAAAAAAAGAAAAAAAGAGCAACGTTTACTTATATGTACTCCCCATAATTATTCGGGGAATCACAATTTATTATTAGTTCAAAATTCCACATTCTGACAAATTGAAAATCCACAGCATAATATTAATATTAGAAACTTTGACGTGTCGAAACAGATCGAAAAATAATAACTACCCGCCCATACAATAATCAAGTTACTAAGTTATTCTCTAATTTCATGTTCATATAGTTATCATTGCGCCTAACTGCTGGCGGAATAAATTACAATTAATGTGGGTGTATGCACAATACACTACTGCTACTGGTGAGTCGGTGTGTTTTCAAAATGGCTCTTTTCCACATTGATCCTTTTCGGAAACACAACACAAATTGTACCGTGCAGAAGGCGTCTGAGATATAAAAGTGATTAAACTATTATACAACAATCAAAAGGACGACACTGATGTTTATAAAATTCATAGCGGATTAAATTAGCAACGCCCACCCGCACGGCACTACATTTGCAGTCAAACGAGAAAGAGTGAGACGCAAGATCTCCCTCGCTCTCGCTCCACTGTGACTATACCACAGAAGTAGTCTACCATGCCCGACACTTATAGCACTTACTCATAAAGCTCACAATGAAAAAAATTCGAGAATATTGGCAGTCCATCATTTAATTTTTAATGTCAATTGCCGACAAATTGTACCACATGATGGTAAGTGATGGCCGCCGTCAATGGAATTTATAACTAATCCTGACGTCATAGCCTCATCCATTGGTCAGCAAGGACACCACGGCAAGAGATTGGGATTCAAATTCAAGGATCCTTTATAATGTGGCTAGTTAATAACTAATGTCGACACAGAAAATAATAAGTTAAAACACGCGATCACGCTATATAAAAATTCATGCAAAATTCATATTCATGTTTCGGCCTATCACTAATACATGTACGAGACTTATATCACTTAACAGAAACGTAACATTAAATGATAGGACTGCCATTTAAAACCCCGAACTAACTCAAAATTCAAAAATGTCGGCTGTAGTTTAAGCCTATGCACCTAATCTAACGAATACTTAAAAATTACACTAAATCGCGCAAATGCAACCGTCAGCGATGGCGACTATGGCCGCTTAGTCAGTTTCATTGGCGGGATTAGTCGCGGCAATACATACATTAGTCTATAGAGAGACATCTGGAAGTTAGCGTGCTTGCCACAACAATTATTACACCTTTATGTACTTTTCCATATTCTAACCCATTCGATTCCATATTCATCCTTTATACAATTATAGGAAACAGTATTCCGGAGATCACGCTCGACACACATCCAACATTCCTAGCCAAAATGACACAAGGGTGCTACATAACCTGTCGTGACAATCACGCTCCACACCCTACAATGATGTCTCATCTCACTACAAACACTTAAGAGGTGTTTAAAATATACTGATGGAATATTTACAAGGTTCTAGATACACGGCATTAGAGTCAATCAATGACGAGCGGCTTGGGGTTCTCCCACGGGAACCCTTGCCGGCCGAAATGTCCGTAAGTACTGGTCTTCTGGTAAATTGGCGCCCTGAGGTTGAGTTCCCTACAAACAGAGAATGGTATCATTAATATAACTTCTATGACTGTGTCTGTGGATTGTGACATGCTTAAGCTGATATCAGACGAGTCATTTCTTGTTCATTTTCTTCTTTCATTTTGCACATTTCACTCCAAGTGACACATCTGAACACAGAATGAAACATTAGTGCCGAATGAATTCATTAGTGAATCGATCCAACATTGTTGGATATTGGCACTTTTCGCCTTTCACTCCCACAACGAATGAACAAGAAATGAACGGTCTGAACACTGAGAGAATGTTCATTCGCATTCGGCCATTTTATCTCGCGTCCTGAACCGACGGACGTCATGTTGTTATTTTGTCTGTGTTGCGTCGCATGCGACAAAATCTTGTTTTTTTTAGAGAACTTTAAAAACTATCACCTACTACCGTCTACGTTTTCTTTGGTTCTTTTTTGTCAACTCTTTGATTAAATAATTAGTACCTACAAATCAAACGTATTCCAAGACGCACGACTTCATTCGATGACATTATTATGAAAAGAATAGTGAATGTTCTTTTCTCTATCATTCCGTATTAGCCGTATGAACATAAAGGGAAAGAAAAATGAAACATTCACTCGAGTGAATAATCACTCGAGTGAACCGTCTGATATTGGCTTTAGTGCGAGTTTTACTTGACATAACGGGCTCGCAAAGTAAATGCGAGTTGGCTAACAGTATGGGACCGAAGCAGAGCCATCTAGCGGCAGTGAAAAAAAAATTTGAGCCGTCATGGGGCGGCTCGCAAATGTGAAACATCGAAATTATTTTACACAACTAATAGGCATAAAAGTACAAAATATGACAGGAACTAAATATGGCATGATGAAAAAATACAATATTACGAATTGTCTCCAGAAAATGATGAAAGTTTTGTCCTACTGTATGCTACAGCCTATCAAACTAAGTTTATTTATGATTACCCACATTGTGTTATCATATTTTTTTTTCATATTGCCCTACCATAATAATATAGTATGGCGATGCGTCGCCACTCACCGCGCCAAAAATCAGGTTTACTCCTCGCCTATAGATGTTTCACATCAAAAGCTTCGGTCTCATACAAATTTTAGCCAACTCGTTTACTTTGCGAGCCCGTTATGTCACGTAAAACTCACCGCACGGACAATACATAATACTCACTTGACAATTTTGCCTGGTCGAAGGTCAAAGTTCTTCTTTACGATATCAAGGAGTTCCTGTTGTTTTTTGTGAGAAGTGCCATAATCGAACACCGTGATGGAGAGAGGTTCAGCTACGCCAATCGCATATGCCACCTAGAAAGAAACAAAAATGTTTGATAAACTTATTCATTAATAATGTTCTACAAAATCTTATCGCTTGTTAGGTGCGATTCACTTTGATAGATCAGAGACATTGACCTCACTTAACAATATTGTTTGAAATGTTTTTTGTCCACTACTTTTTCCTTTTAAAGGAAGAAAATATTTTAATGTCAGTAGCCAAAAAACGAGAAGACAAGTAGCCAGATGTAACCCAATGCACATTATTCATTAACAATAAAGGCTTCACCAATTCATTGCCAGCCAATTATGAAAAAAAAAGAAAGAAACAAAGAACCGGATTTCAAGTCACTTCCGTTTCTTCTTTTTTAATAGGTCCTTTCAAAGGTGCTCTTCGTGCTGTCCGTTTAGGGCTTTTTAATGGCTCGTCTTTTAAAAAAACTCAAATTTTTAAATGACTCGCATTTTCACTTCGCTGCTTCTTCGCATTTCTCTCTAATCACCTTTCAAACGAATCAAAGTACATATTTTACAGCCAAGTGTATTCTTAACACTCCATTCAATTCAATGTGTAGTTTACCTGCACCATGCACCGTCGGCAGAGGCCGGCCTTGACGAGCGACTTGGCGACCCAGCGCGCGGCGTACGCGGCCGAACGGTCCACCTTAGTGAAGTCCTTGCCGGAGAACGCGCCGCCGCCGTGCGCGCCCCACCCGCCGTACGTGTCCACTATGATCTTGCGCCCCGTTAGCCCTGCGTCCGACTGGAATACAAATATTTTTTGGAGTTTAACACGTTGAGGGCCGCGTCAGCCATAGCTGCGTATACGCTAAACGAGCCGAGCACGAGCCGAACCAAAATTCGTGTAGTGTGGACCGACTTACGAGCCTCGAACGAGCGCACTTCGAACGTTCGGCTCGTGCTCGACTGTGCTCCGCCTATTGTCGGTTTTTTGACGAACACAAAGGGATTTGCAACGCGGAACCTATGTTCGAGGAGAGTGCTTGTTGTAGGCTCGTTGCACGTCCACACTTGACACTGCGAGCGAGTGGCTCGGCTTGCGCTCCGCTCGTGCTCGGCTCGTCTAGCGTATACCCAGCTCATCGGTCGCTGACACTGGACTTTCCGTTTAGGCCGCATTAACCATCGCTGGCCGACACTGAAATTACATTTAGGCTGCGTCTGCCACCGCTGGCTGACACTGACCTTTCACATAGGCCGCGAAAAACAAAAACTCTTATAATAGGCTAGTTGACAAAATTTGGAAATTAGTTTAAAACTATAGCTTAGCATCTATTTCACCCCAAAAATATATTATTCTAAGAAAAATAAGTCTTTTACATTAGTATTTTGAGTTTTTAGAAATGAACTTGAAATTGACCGCGAAAAAGGCCAAGACTGTCATGGCGTTTTGAATGACGTCACACCTCGCGAAACAGCCGTGTTTGTGTATGACAGTCAATTGTGTTTTTTAATAAATAATGAATTCCTCGTATTATAAATACTGTATAGTGCCCCAATGTAAAAGTACAACGATAAAAACGTCAAACAAATTATTCATATACGTTCCAAACAATAAACAAATACGTAGAAAGTGGTTAAATATGGCAAGGAGGCAAGATGCTCTTACTTTATCAACTGATTCCACAATTTATTTCTGTGAAAATCATTTTGATGTAAGTAATAAACACAACTTGATGTATCTATTTATAAATGTATAGTAAAAGAAATGAATTTTGCAAGATCTACCATAATATACCACACATAACCTATAAAATGTTATGATTTGAGTAGGGTTTTATGATTTATTTGAGTTAAAATATTATTTTCATTTTATAAAATGTAATAATTTGTTAAAATTAAATCCTGATTCCATAGCAAATTATATCTGTCTTTCAAGATTAAACTAAAAACGAACTGTATTAATTTAACGAGAATTGCTGAAAACTCCAAATAACCTGTTCATTTTATACGAAAATGACAGCTACAACGTAGTGTTTCGCGAGGTGTGACGTCACGCTTCCATGCGCTTCACTGATTGATGTTTAATGTCACGTGATTAAACGCCTCAATTTGTCGATTTTATTTTCCAAAAATATTATTAATCTTTTATTATTTTAATAGAAAAGCTGCATTTTTGTTTACTAATTATCATGGTTAATCATTAGAAACTCTAAGCCATTCGATTTATTCTTAGTGGAAACAAGCCTATACTATATATAATAAGTGACGCGCGTGGCCTGACGGGGACTGCCTTCAAAATCGGCGTGGCGCTCAACGTGTAAACTGCTTGTTCATATTTAAGTCCCGCGGTATGAAAATTTATGAGGAGTAAAATCAAACTTTCTCCGTTACCTTATGGGTCAGTTTTGTAATTCGTAACAGAATCTAGATAGCGTTGTTACTGATCAGTAACTAATCTAATGATAATAATAAATTTGTTACTGATTTGACAATCGCAAACTAGATGGCGTTGTAAGTTGTTACTGATTTGACGATTGCAAATTAGATGGCGTTAAACACCAGTCGTGCGTCGGAGCGGACACACATTTTTTTTATAGAAATTACCCACCAAACGAGCTTACGATCCATCTGAATGGTAAGTGGCTATAGTCGTCCATGGACATCAGCGACACCAGAGGCATCACTGATGCGTTGACGGCCAAGAAAGAGAGAAGAAAGAGAAATAAATAGCTTCGGACACTTGGGTTGGCCACTAACCCCTCCACCAATCCGTACTGGAGCAGAGTGGTGGAGTATGCTCTAGGCTTCCTCAAGAGACCCGTACTCAGTAGTGGGTCATCAGTGGGTTGAAGCCAGCCAATTTCAAAGGGAAGGATAGACCCATTGGTCTATATTGTATGTTTATTAAACAAGCATGAAGTAGCACTCTCTTTTTCTCTTGGGATCAACGTCACCGCGTTAAATAATGCGTACAGGGTACGAAGGCGTAATCTTCAAAACAAACTTTTGACTCATGATACGGTTGGTGTTTATAGTGTGATCTCTGAAATTACTGCAGAGCAAAGCCTAAGTTCGCAAAATTGGTGACTTGGCATAAACTTTGAAAACAGAAAAATACCAAAAACATTCACTAATTCTTAAAAAACTGTCTGACCAAATAAAGTGTGTCCTTAAAACCATTTTAGGAGCACAATTATGCAATTTTCATTGAGGACGCAATTTGTCTTCGTGTTGTACGCGCCAGCTTTCAGTAATCGATGTACAATGTACATATACCTACTTATTAATTTTTTTGTATGAAACTTTAAATATTTAACAAAACATTTGACGTCGTATTATTAAAATGCATATTATTATTCTAGAATCTCAACTATCTGGAATCTATGTAAATTGGTTTCGCTGTAAACGGTTGAATGTATAAATAACCAACCTTGACATGCGATTATGACACATACCTACTATACGGATATCAATAAAGTTGAACTTAATTATGGCATGTCGTAGATAAGATACAAAAAGACTTTTATGCAGAAGGAATAAACGAATTTCAGTCATAAGAATAATTAATTATATTTATTATTATAATTATGTTATTAGCTGAAACATTTTATCAATTTAAAAACTTAATTTGGCTTTATATAAGGAATGAACTTAAGGGAGTTGGGGCCTCTCAACAAATACAGATTCCTGTGCTTAAGATAAGCTACACTACTGATGCAGCTATATTATGTAAATTAGCAAATAATTTATATTGAGAAACTAAAACATGTGAATTTCATATTTTACCTGTGGTCCACCAATGATGAAGAGGCCACATGGGTTGATGTGTATGACAGTTCTTTCGTCCAGATACTGAGCCGGTATAACATCCTTGATAACCTTCTCTCTGATTTCTTCACGAAGAGTCTCCAGTGTGATCTAGAAGATTTAATTTGTACATATAGATGATAAAAAACAAATTTGGTGACTCACTTGATAACTAGACATTCCATAGTGTGATAATGTAATTTTATTTGAGTTTAATTTTATCCTATTAGAAGACAAGGCTAAGTAAAAATTTTAGACAATGACTCATCACTAAAGTAAAGCAAATATTACACAACCATTGATGTTATTTACATTATACAAATGACATACATGTAGTATAAATTAATATTTTGCTGATAAATAATTTTAATTGTCATTTTTTTTAATGACCAATTAATTTGTTATAATTGTTTAGTTTTTTATGTAGTAAAATAAAATGTATGAAGATTACATTGTTTGCTGTTGCGTAAACAGACGTATATTCTCTATTGGTTAGCAGAATCTCTCGGATATTTAATTTATTCAACTAGATTTTGAAGATGAGGCAAGAACTTGTATGAAAATCTGAATTTAGCTGCGTATAAATTGATTTGAATCATATCTCTGAACAATAGACATGGATATCTAATTGCCATTCGATTGTGATGATTACATAAAAAAAATTGCATATTAAACATGTTTTTATTGAAGAAAAATATTGCGCATTTAATTTTTTTAGAATAGATAAGGTGCAATGGTTGGTAATGGTTACGTAAATTAGGACTAAGCATATTAAACTTAAACCTTGCGTCACTAGCAACATACGCATTTAGTTGATGTAATCAGCTCCAGAGTTATTGCATTGAATTATTTGTTAACAATAAGTAATATTTGTAATCTATATAATTATATAAAAATTTCATGTTCGTTTGTTAGCTTCAAAAACTCTACTTCACCGATTTACCAATTGACCTCAAATTTTAACACCATATTTCACCACCGATGGTTTTTATAAACTTTTCGCGTCAGTAGCGTATTTACGACCAAAAACAGTTCTTTTTATAGTCAGCTGTGTACCAGTAGCGCCATCTACCAGGAGCGAATGGGACACTATAGTATAAATATAAAACATGTCGCAGAACGTCTGCCAGGTTAACTAGTTAATAATAAAATTATAAAATAATTCATTTTTTATTACAATTAATATTCATGTTTAAGTAATGATGAATTATTTAGATACGGAAATAAATTGTATTAATTTAATTATAATTTGACAACATTCCATTAAAAGTAAAAACCTTAATTATTTGCAATAATGAACTCAGTAATTTGTTTAAAATTAATCATAACTTATATTAATTATTACACTGTGTACATGTTTCTGTAATGAATAAGTAACTATATTTCTTTTAATAATAATTTTGTAATAAACATTATTATGAAACTGCACTGACCTTTTCAGAGTGCTGAAGTGACACAACCACGGTGTGTACTCTCTGAGGAACTGTGGCTCCTCCCTCGAAAACATATTCACATGTCACCTGAAACAAATTATTTGTGTTTAATTAAATAATGATAATAAACATTCACACATACAGGCATGAGTAAAGGCCGATGCATACACAACATGTTTTTACCCTGGATGGGACAGGATGTGAAATTTTGGAAACATCCCTAAATATCTGCCTCAGGTTATAGTCCAGGTGCACCATTCTTAAGGATTACCAAAAGAAAATGCTAGCAGTTTCAGTAATTCTAAATAAATGAAAAAAATCTACATGTATTTCCCTAAATTGTTGAATCATAGCACATTTAATTTTATCTTATTACCAAGATTGTTGATTTTACTGTAAAGAAGTCATTCTAGAAAAACCCAGATGTTTGAGGAAAAATAAATATTTGTTTACATCAAATTACCACCATTTCCTGTTATTTGAATTGAGTTGGTGTAAGACTTTCCAAATAAATGAAGTATTAATATTGATTTTTACAACAGGTACTATTAGGTATTCTGTGATCATAGTAACAGCAAAAAAATTACATTTTAACAACTTTTGCTTAGTCCAGTTTAAGTCTTATCTTATCTCAATGTTATGTAATTTGGTATATCTAATATGTAACTAATATTCTCAATCGCATTTGCGAGTATTCACACGAATATAGACATTTTCAGCTGCAAAAATCATACGAATGCCAATTTTTATGTTTTGTTTATATTTTAAGACGGTTTTTAAATACTTTGGGTGTTTTTAGGGGTCCTCTAAATTGACTATTAAGCAACACTTGCATCAATGATGTAGGCAATAAGAAGCACTTCTGCCTATTTCCTGATGGTTTATAGAAGTTGAGATAACTACAGCAGTTTTAATACAAAATTATAATTTGAATCCTCGCAGTGTCTGATGTGATAACAAAATGGACTTTAAATCTATTTCATGACAAGAAATAATTTAAAAAAGTATCTCAATAACAATAACCTTTCATAAGTTGAAAAAAAATTAATGGTTTAGAAATCACAACTGATAACAAAATGTGTTTCTATCAATTGTATTTTCTTTTGTAATTATGTATAATTGTATTTTTTTTAGTTTGTTGGTATTTCTTTTGTCTTTTTTGTATGGCGATAAACAATTATTATTATTCTATTGACAATATCTGTTCTAAAGGACTTGGATTTTCAAAAATAGATTTCATTATTTAACTCTTTGTTTGTTTGTGGTAGACTGGAAGTGTGGCATCATCATCTGGAATGCATTCTCCAAAATTTTGAAAGAGAACGGAGGTTTTGATGGCATCTAACCGATTTAATCTCTGTTCAATGTGATCACACAACCATTGCGAGTCATATTGTAAGAGTATAAACTATAAGCCAAGGCTTAATCAATGCAGTTTGATACCTGTGTCTTGGAGTCGGGACGAGCCCACCAGAACTCTCCGTTTCGTCGTAATTCTGCAATTTTCTGGTTCAGTCTGTGTGCCAGCTCTACAGTCAAGGGCATGCATTCATCAGTTTCATCTGTCGCATATCCAAACATTAATCCCTGAGAATGAAAACATGTTACATCACCTGTTTGTCCACAATTGTTACAAAAGATATGAAAAAGAAAAATAAACAGGTAAGAAGATAAAAAGGTCACTTGCACAAATGTTATTCAAAACAGTTGCAAACATAACATTAAAATTTAATACTTAAAAACAACTGTTCATCTTGCATCTTATCTTACGAATAATAGTTTGTGGGTTATTCACTTTGTTTATTTGTTACTCCAGGATAATAAGTGTATATGAAATGTAAATTATTGTTACAATTAAAATTTTTTCACATTCCTTGATGGATGATGTATGTGACATGTACCATGTGAAAATTTGTATGATGAAATTTGCATGTAATTTCCCAAACAGCCAATGAAGTGAATTATCCCTGTAGTTCTTGATTCCAAAACCTTGGTAGCTCCATTATTATCCCTTCCTTTTTGAATTTATACTTATTTTGGCATGTTTGGAAAAATTATGAGTAACTTTTTAAATAATATTTATACAAAAAGATCACAAATACGTGAAGAATTTACATGTGCTAGCTTAAATTTAGAACCATAAATTAATGCAAATTTTCAGCGTAAGTCAATGGTTCTTAAATGTCCAATAAGACTATTTGTTCCCTACCTGATCACCAGCGCCAACTTCCTCGTCATTCCTGTTCTCATGCACTCCGGCGGCAATGTTCGGTGACTGTTGATCCAATGCAAGCATCACGCTGCAAGTTTTGTAATCAAACCCTGGTCCCAACATGCATGTTTTTAATAAATTTATTGATTATAACTATAAAATCACGAAATCTACTCAATATCCATTCATCCAATGTACCTATTATAAAATTTTAGACTATTAATTCATGCAAATAGTCAATGTGTATTGATCCCATTATGATATGGTAAATGAATTTCATACTCCGTCATATCAAAGTAATGCCAATTTCCCAGTGATAAACCCAATGTTGAATAATTTATGCAGCATTCCTGTACAGAATCTATACCTGATCTCCAGCCCCAATATCAATTTCCTCTCTGTCTTCATATACCCCTTGTGCTATGTCTGTACTTTGCTGCTCAATAGCCACTAGTAAGTTTAACGTACGCCAATCAAAACCTAATGCATGAAATAATTGTTCAGTAAAACTACACTTAGAAAATCATAGTAAAACATTTTAGTTTGGCTTTACGCCAGTAACATTTCATCAGATTTTGAAACTTCAGTATTTATTACTCACCTTTGGAAGAGTCATCATATCCTATGTGTTTCACTGTCTCTCTGACAACTTTTTGGTAGTCCACATTGGCCTTTGAGGTAATTTCACCGCATAGCATAACCATTCCGGTCTTTGTGACTGTTTCTGTATACAGAAAACAAATTACATGTTACCATGTTCCCACAAGAAAATAAAGGCGGCGCGCCGGTAGGTATGTAATGTGAACTCACCGCAAGCCACTTTTGCGTCAGGATCTTGTTTCAGGTGTGCATCCAATATAGCATCACTTATTTGATCGCACATTTTGTCTGAAAATTATGAAGTATGACTAAGGATGTTTTACCATTAAAAATCTTTTATTCATGTAGTTATCACTGATACACTTATGCACGTAATTTTCTTAATCTACCAGCTTTTTAGAAAGGTGCTTTATCATGGAGGAGAAGAAAAGCCGTAAAGAACTAATTAAAGATACCTTTATAAATTTACTGACATTTCAGGTGCTGATACAAAACCACGTGTTTCAATAAGGTATTATGTCAATGTTTGACTGAATACCTGGCTTCAACCAACGTCGAATTCATGATGTAATGTGCAGTTCGAATAAACACATGCAATTTTTCCCATACTAATATGAAAGGACAAAGGTTGTATGATGTAAATAACAACAATAACAAAGATACGATGGTGTAATATCTGCGCACATGTGAGGTCGGCCATCTTTCGTTTAAAATCACTCGATTCCTGCTGTATTTATGAACTAACCTGGATGTCCTTCTCCAACAGATTCTGATGTAAACAGGAATACTGACAAATCTTCCATGTCATAACTGTGTCCATTTGTTTTTGCATATCCATTCATTTTTGATGTCTCCGGCATTCTGAATTTAGAGTTAGCTCACTAAAATAACCCGACAAAGTCCCCTCGAATTAATACTGTGGAAAAGAGGTCTTGCGCGCGTCCGCACTGATATTTATAATATCGGAGCAGCGTTGCCGCGCAGTGAATTGTAGCCAATCAGAAACGACCGTTTGCACTAGTACAAAGGGACGATTTGTTTGCTATTGGTCAACTTATTTTGTTTTGATTTCAAATAAGTAGCATATCGTAACTCATAAGGAAAATGAGAAAACTAAGGAAAACTTATAAAATAAATGTTTACTTTTTCCAGAAAGTGAATGGTAGAAATGTTGGATAAAATAAGAAACTAAAATCTAAAAACCTTGTTATAAGTACTTGTCCTCAGCATATTTATTTTTATGGATAAGTAATATTATTTTAAATAAGCGACCTACTTGTTGGTGAATTTGAAACAATTGAAACTCATAAAATTGGCTTTGGGGATGTGGGTGTATTAATTATTGACACTTTGACAGGTATTTTTAATAGGTGGGCAGATGGACAATTCACAGACGTTCACAGATAACTCATAATAAATTGCTCTAGATATCGTAGTTTTTTTCCAAACTGATCATTGCTATCTTTTTAAAATCAACCGGGAAGCTTGGAACTCCAAGTTCAGGAATTTTAAAAGTTAGGTACTTAAAATACCTATACATACATCCAAGTCTACCAAGAGTACCAAGTATGTTCAAGCAAATAAAAAAAAAAGTCACACCCTGCTAAACCACGGAGCCCACGGACGAAACAATGGTGTTTAGTTGGAACTTGGAAGAGATGGAACCATGAAAACCTCAGGGAGGTCGCTGGGCTCCCGGTGTAGTCTGTGTCTGTACCATCCAGTTTAAAAATCCCAACAGTATTTTCTTTTACCATACTTTCACCTACTAGCACACGGCGCCGCGGCGGTGCCGAAAAGCAAGTAAGGAGGCAGTTCAGTATTTATGGCCACAACGCGTCGGTGATATTTTTAATATTATGAAAGTCCATGGCATTTAATATTAAAGAACTCATCTGTTATTTTGTGGCTATGTACTTAAAAATCTTGTTTCGTTGGAAATGTAGCGGATCGGATATTAGTTACTGGTGCTATAATCTGGTAGGTCTGGTCGTGTATAACTTGCACAGAATTTCTGATTTGGCTGATTCGACCTCGATTTAGGGTAGTTTTAAGGGTACCTACATAAACTTTTTTTTATTATAGGATTAATTAATAACATCTCATTTTGTACAACTTTGCCACTTTGTCTGATTTTATAATAAATTTCAACAGTTACATTTTTAACACTCATTCGTTTTCAAAGAATTAATCTTTAACAATATCAAATATCAGTGTATTTTTTTAAGTTACCCTTACATACCTTTTAAATAATTATTAACACAAGTCAAGTATTATTAGTAAAAATCCACTCAAATCACAAGTCGTGTACTGAGGTCAATAAAAACGATGCAGTCTATTCCAATGCTCTTCACTTAATAAACTGAGTTTGATTCTGCAGAATCTATTTACTTAAAGATTACCTTATTTGCAAAACGTTAATGTGTGTTTATAGTCTAAGAGTTCGTCAGAAATTATTTAACTTTAAACAATTATTTCTTCTCTGTTTCTTGGCCAGCAATGCATCGGTGGCCCCTCTTTTGAAAACAGCTTAGGTACCGTCAGATCGCTCGTCTGCTAATTTGTGGACTATTTACACACTTATATAATACATAATAATAAAATACAAATAAAGTACATAATAGTAAAATTTTGTAATTAGAGATTGATTTCGATGCAATGTCATTTGGCTTTCTAAATTTTATCTGTATACAAATGTAGAATATGTGAGTTTATGTGACACTATACTTTACCAAAATAATAATCGACTTAAAAATAGTCTTCGAAATAGGACCACTAATAATTATTGATGAATTATATCAAATTGCCTTTAGTATGCCTATAATGTTGAAGACATTTTCCTCAATTCCTCATGAATTTATTAGAGCTGAATTTTGATAACTATGGACTAATGGGGAAAAATATCCTATCATAAAAAAATAATATTCCAAATCGGCTGATTATGACGGAGTTCTGAAGTAACAAACATTTAAAAATAAATATGTACAACCGATTTGACCCTGTTTGTTTTTTTAAGTTGGTTAAAAAGTAAGCAAGAAACGAAAATTTTACAAATATCCATTTTGAAATAGATAGTAGGTAATTATCTAAGTATTACAGTAATTACAGCTCAGATCTAGTGTAGCCTACTGTAATTATTATGGTGCCGTCGACTTTATTCACCTGATCTGCGAAATTGAGAATCCCTATGCTGTTTTATTATATTATTTAGTAAAGAAACTAAAAACCTACCTGCCCCAATTTCATCTTCAGCTCCCCGACTAGTATCTTTTTAAACAATTTTCGGTTATATCATTTACTGTTTACGAGCCACCAACGTAGCATTAGCGCTCTAAAATAAAATAAATATCCACTTCAATCGGCGAATACTACTCAATGGTAGTTTCTATACTTAAAATTCCCGAAAAGTGGATAGTTTTCCTACAAATATACGTAATTTGGGAACGATATACCTTTTATAATTCATTATTTATTTTTCACATTTAGTTAGGTAGGTACCTACTCTGATTTATAAATGCCACTTTCTCACAAAAAATTATAGATTTTTTTTTCAAAATAAACATTTTTTTGCAATAAAAACAAAATAATATTAGATATAAGTATAGCATTCTAATAATTATAATATGCAACTCTACATTTCTTACTGTTTTTCGAAATGCGTCTGCAATCGGAAGTGAACATAGGTATGACATGACTTGAAACTTAACGTTTACATCATCATAAAAACATGACATTATCATGTTATGAAAAGAGTGATAAACTTTCAACTTTTAATACATCACGCAATCGTGATAATAGAAATTCGATCCCCTTCATAATATCAGCATGACGCAATTGCTTTGCAACCGTGGGTTTTAACTAGAGTAGTAGGTATTTTATGTACCTAATAATTTACTTGACAATTTTATTAGAACACATATTATTATTAATCCTATTAATATTATGTACGAGTAACCGCCCTCGCTTTGCTTCGGTTTTCTTTATTTTTTACACCTTGGGTTACATTATTGGAGTTTTATTAAGGACCCCTATTTTTTTTTGAAAATATAAAATAGCCTATGTTACTCGGAGATAGTGTAGCTTTCCAACAGTGTAAGAATTTTTCAAATCGGTTCCGTAGTTTCAGAGCCTATTCAATGCAAACAATCAAATCTTTCCTCTTTATTATTAGTATAGATAAATGTGAAAGTTTGTGAAGATGTATGGTCCTCAATCACGCCACCACTACTTAGGAATGAATTATATGCTACACCGTGCCGGGCATGAGCCGTGCCACGGACGAGGCACGGACGAGGCACGGATTCAAAACTTCACTAATATAAATTATGATGCGGACATCAAGTGTTTATGCTACACCGTGCGTCGTCCGCGTCCGAGCCGAGTAAATGTTAGTGAAATTGCTCGTGCCCGGCACGGTGTAGCATAATTCATCCCTTCACCGATTTGACTGAAATTTGGAATGGAGATAGCCTATATCCTAAATTTTTATCCCGGATAACTTCAGGGTTCCCGCGGATCTGTAAAAAATCGATATCCACGCGCGCGAAGTCACGGGAATCATTATGTATCCTAATCCATCATACTACATAATATAGGCGCACTTTATTTTTATGTGGTCTTATAAATCTAAATTCATTAATTAAAAATTTCGTTTCGAAACCACTCTATTGCGGGCGAAGCCGCGGGCAAAAGCTAGTACTACTATACTTTGACGTTTTACGATCCGTGTGGCGTAATGGTTACCATGCCGACCCGCCGCCGCCGCCGCGCTGCGCCGCGCCCTGCCGTACCAAAGGTCCTGGGTTCGATTCCAGCGAGGCTCGTTTGGTCTGGGTGTGTACTGTGTAGGTAGGTATTTTTTGCTTTGTGTACTGTCCATAGCACGCATGAGACCCACGACGGCCACGACACAGGGAATCCTAGTGTGGGGCTATGAGAGTGTAGCTTTATATATTATTACTAGCTGACCGGGCGAACTTCGTATCGCCTAACAATTGATCAGTTATCGAGCGGGATGAAAAATGATTGAATTACTAAAATGACTATTAAAAATAGGGGTTGGTGATAGAAGGGTGAAAACACACTAACACGGGAACTTGAAAGATAGTTATAAGCTAACTTCGTCATGTCGCATTTTGGCTGTCGGTGTGCGCGCGCATTGTAAAAATTTTACTCTTAATTTTTTTCCAAACGTGCCAAAAGAAGTATAACTTCAAAAAAGCAACCGAATCGATTCTATTTCTGAAGTCTGTTAAAAATACACTTTGTTCTAATATGTTTATTATCTTTGTCATCTTTGACCTTATTTACATTACAACTAATCAAAGTCTTTGTTTAGACCAACATGGCACCGTTATTCATTTTTTTAATCTAACACTAACATTTGATTAAACCCGAGACCAGCCAGGTGTGATCACATGAGTTGCCGCATGGTCAGATGATTTTCTGAAATACTATTGTGGTTGCTAAGAAAAACCAAATTTTTCTTTATTTTCAACCATAACACTATTAAATTACATAGCCAATTTTCGAAGGCTTCGTTTACTAAGGTACTTAATGAATAGCGATTTTTTTAAATTTATTGATGTTAGACCTTGAGTTGCTTATTATTTTTATTACCTATTATTTTATAAAATATTTTAGACAGTTTTATTGGCTGGAATAAACCACAATTTAAAAACTTAGTGTCAAGAAGTCAGACGATTAATGTTATTAAAAATTTAAAATATACCAGCTAACCATTATTACCTACAATAAAAAACCGGCTAAGTGCGTATCAAGCCTCTACTATTATTTAATTAACTACTTAAGCTACCCTAGCCGTGATAATATGTACTTTTCCTTTAAATTCATAATATAATGTATAGGTACATACATAGTACTACTGCTTTGAATTTTTCACATGTCCAACTTCTTCCATTTAACTAGCAGATGGAGGGGAGGACAATTGACTCTAACCAAAATTAGCATTTATAGGCCCAATATTGCGCAAACGGACCCCTGAATCGAAAAATCGTCTTTTCAGATCCATAACATTTTTGAAGACATTTATAACGATACCTACTCTATGGAGTAGATGTTAACCGACTTGAAAAAAAGGAGGAGGTTCTCAATTCGACTGTATTTTTTTTATTGTTTGTTACCTCAGAACTTTCGACTGGGTGAATCGATTTAGATGATTGTTTTTTTTGAAGTCAGTTTTTTTTGTTAAAATTTTATTGTAATTTAATAAAAATTAAATAAATTTAACTTAAAACAATTCACAGTTGTTTCCTCAAAAGAATTTTTAGGTATAACTACCTGCATAAAACAATCAATTATAACGGAAGTATAAGCACTATACGTTTTTTTTACTCGAACTTGGCCTGTTTTTAACAATGTTATTGTAAATGATATAACTTAATAATAATTTACTAAGTTCATTGAGCGCGATGCTGCCCTTAATATACTTATCAAGTTTACAAATTAAAGGTTATCTGAAGTATCGATAGAAGTAATGGATGACAAATGAAAAAATTTGACCAAACATGACGTGAGCACGGTGAAGAAGATGAGTGATGGAATTAATTTTTCTGTAGCATAAATAATTAATATAATAATAAATTTCTATTATTAAGTCTCACATACTGTATTTGTGTACAAAAATTGTTAAATAAATAAATAATAAATAAATAAGTTTTTATTTTACATTATCTAGATATGCATAGCAGAAAGAACAAGTGCGCGCAATGTACCCTACATTTATAATTAAATATAATAGATGAAGTTCTACGCGGTGTCTAAAACAAAAGTCAAGGTCAAAATATTTTATTCATATAATATGTATCTTTTCGGAAAGGTGCTTTGTCATGGAGGAGAAGAAAAACCTAAAGAAACTCCTCAGCACATCTTTTAAAAAAATATTACAAAAAAAAAGATAATTATATAAAAGTATTTACTATTCTGAGCGGAACTGGTCGCAGAGCTGGTAAATTAAACCGAATCTTCTTAAAGAATAAAGACAGAAGATGCGTGTCAGGCCACGCGCAATATAGGGTTCCGAAGTACTAAGTTTATCGACTATTACTGTCTATTACTCATTAACTACTCTATGCTAACATAGCCGTGATATTTTTCCCTGTAAATTCATCAATAACTTTTTTGAGAATTTTTTCACTTGTCCAACTCCAAACATTTAGCTGGCAGGCAGGCTCTAACCAACATTAGCACTTTATAGCCAAATATTTTGCAAACGAACCCCTAAATCCAAAAATGGTTTTAGAAGACCCATAATATTTTTGAAAGATCTTTTCAACGATACTCCACAATATAGGTTAAGCGACGAATAAAAATTCATCCTCACGTTACCTCTAGGGGAGCTGAAAAAAAATATTATCATGTTTTATTCTACGATTTTGGAGTTTTAACAAATATATCCATACCAAATTACAACTTTCTAGCACTAAAGGTTTCGGCGCTTTGCTTCGCACAGACGGACAGACGGACGGATGGACGGACGGACATGACGAAACTATTAAGGTCGTAGCTCATCTACACGACACCGCTCCCACCCAACCAAAGTATGAGAATTCAAATATAGACTTAAAAACGTGCTCTGTAGGTGCACTTTACAGTAACAACAAAAATTAGCAGCCCGCGCGCGGGAAGCAAGCTTTCCGCAACCTTGCCACTCAATAGTTGCATCTACAGAGCACGATTTAAAGTTTATATTTGAATTCTCATACTTTGGTTGGGTGGGAGCGGTGTCGTTTAGATGGGCTACGACCTTTAGGATTCCGATTTTACTTCGGAACCCTAAAACGATTATTCGGTACTTACAAACCATAGGCCTCGCGTCGTTTCGGGTCAAATACGGTTTCTGCAAGGGTTTTTTTCTTGTTTTATCGTTTTCTATCAAAATATTGAAAACTTAGGAAAAACTTTTCCATCAATTGAAGTTTGTTGCAAAATCATAATTCGTTATGTGTTTTCAAGTGATACTTTTGAGTCGGGGGTGTTAAAATTTTTAGGTGTCTGTATATCTGTATTATACTTTACCATATATGTATCTGTCTGTGGAATCATGGCTCCCAAACGGATGAACCGATATTGATCAAGTTTTTTTTATTTGAAAGGTGACGTTGAGTGTTTTAGATATGTTTAGTGTTAATAAAACTAACACTTTTAAAGGAGAATGCCCATTTAGTATGGAGAAATGTACTGACTTTAACATTTTTGTGTCTTGATAAAAATACCTTTATTTGATTATGTTATCTTAATAAATTATACATACTAACTTTAGTCAATGATAATATTAGGAAATAAGAGATTTTAAACAAAACTAATTTGTATTTAGGTTATAGTAAACTCACAGTAATATGGACACTATGCGGGCGTATTAAAGTCGATTGCGTATGTAATGTCGATCTTATAAGTTTCAAATTCATTTGACAGTCCCCAAACACCATGAAGTTTGTAATGTATTATAATCACAGAACACTATTATTCCTGGCTGATTATAATAATTTTCTATAAAAAAAATAATTCATTTGACAGTCCCCTTACGTCATCTAGTTTGTTGTCATGGATATGTTAAACTGTAACTGTTGTATCATAATTATAATCGAATCAATGCAACCTCTTGGCCCGAAGGATCTTAAAAGATTCCTGATTGGCCCTTATCCAAAAATAAATGGCCCAATGGTTTTATTTTGTAAAACGGAAGTAAAGTTACTTATTAATTTCAGAAAATTATTCCCAATAAGGATTTTTTAGGAAATAAATAGGGTAAAATACTTGAAATATTTTAACTAAATTTTTTGTCCAAAAATCATTGTGACACAATTATTTTTTTAAGAGTACTGGCTATGGGCATTCTCCTTTAATTTTAATTTTTAATTTTTTTAATTTTGATTTAAGATTATTATACTAACTATAATAATAGATTTGTTTACGTTAAATCGTTTAACTGAATATAATTTTATAATATGTAAGTGGTCCATTGAAACAGACGCGAAGGCAGGCTTGAATAAATTCGCTACAGATGTCCAAGGGTTCTGCTTTTAAATATTAATTTGCTAGGGACCTAATTTATCAGGTATTGCTGAGTGTTACACTGCGACAGACCGGGAATATGATGATCTATAGCATTTTGAGTAGAAAGATGATAATCTTGAACTTAGTCTTCTTATTTTTAATGATCCAAATCACCAGTAGAAAATTTTGTCTGTTGGTTTAAAAAAACATACATAAAGGATAAAGGCACCTACGATACTTTGCGTTGAAATCGTTCAAAATGAATGTAGATAACTTGAATGATTTATAGCTAAGGGTAAGAAAGTAAATTTGGAATAACTACCAACATAATTATATTTAATAGATATAATCTTTAATTTCTGAAAGCAAATTAACTTAAAATTTATTTTAGTTTTATGTACATAATATTATGACGTGCAAAGAAAAATGTTATGACGGTGAAGTAAATAGTGGTAAGTGTTTGCTTAATCAAGATAAGGCTGGTTTGATTTAAATTGTGATAGCCATAAACCACGTCAGAATTTATATAGGAAATTATACAGGTGGTAGCTAGCTGTTGCCTGCGCGGAACTTTTTTAAATTTATTTATCAATATTTGAAGCGAAAACTTCTTTAGGCGCGTTGAGGTGGGATAAAAAAACCAATCAGCTCGCAACACTGTCATCGTTTTAAACATGTGGCGCCTACCTAAGGCGCCATCTCTGAGAAAAATACAGAACTATAGTTACTTAATTTACAGCTTACAATTTAATATCAAGATTGTAGTTTACATATACTTTACGAGATGTTGGCAGCCATTCACTTAAAATGTAATGAATAAAAAACACTTCATTTAAAAGTATTTCCTGCACAATAAAAGATTTATATTATGTATAAAGTAAACAACGTAATTAAAAAAAAATACTAAATCAAAATTAAACAAGAACTGTTTCGCAAACTGTATTGTGTCGTATTACGTATATCAAATGGAAGAGCTTTTTGTAAGGCCTGTTGTAAGGATCTCAAATATATTTTTGTTATAGTTCTACAATGGATAGTTTTAAAATCATTCAAGAAAGAAAAAAAATAAAGCCAAAAATTGACCATTCCCCCCTTATCTCCGAAACTTCTGACGTTAGAATTTTGAAAAAAAATACAGAGAATAGTTCTTTACTTAAATATTACAGGAAAACCTATAGGTAAGAAGTCTATGGTCGTTAAAAACGGCAAAAATAAATAAAATAGGAAAATAACGGTAAATACGTAATCAACGTATGTACGAAACCCTTTTATTTCTTTAATCTGAGTACGAAACCCTCTCCAAGCGAATTTAACTCGCACTTGTTGTGTTGTATATTTACTTTCCTAAAACTTCCTTCTATTTCTGCATATTTACTTCTGCATAACTACATTATTTCATCCAGGAATCTAAAGAGATAAGTTCAAAATTAACGCTTATAAAAATACGTGAGGTTAGATTAGGTCACTAATTATCACTTAACAGGAAATCTTGGGTTATCAATGGACCACCAATCAGTTTGTGATATACCCACCTACCTAATAATTTGAAATTAGTTTTGTATATTTAATTTATATTTATAGATAGAGATTCTGGAAAATTGAAGTTTGCCCGGAAAAGACAAAATAAAAGTAATTATGATTCTGCAGCTATTGCAAAAAAAGATACCTACAAATGATAAAATGAGGCAAGCATTAAAGTTTATCGATTGCTGTATAAAAACTAAATTAATTGTATTATGCAGGTGCTATTATTCGATGTAAGGCGTAGGTTTTGTGAAGTGCGAGTCACTAGTGTGGAGTACGGAGACATCGGAGTATAGTGAACGACGTGGGAATAGACGGACAATCTGAACGGTAACGAGGGGCATCCTGACAATCCCGAGTCGAGTCAGCGGACACAGCTGTCTGATCAAACCCACAATCGTCCACTACTTGTAATTGATCCATCCGGTGATTCCTAGCCTCAGCGGTTTTGGTATTTGATAACATAGACAATTATAGGTATAACACTTAATATCACAATTATAAGTCACTCGGTAAATAAATAAATAAATAACGCTTCACACTCATAGCCCCACACTAGGATTCCCTGTGTCGTGGGTGCAATGGACAACACACAAGACAAGGATATTCACACCCAGACCGAGAACAGAAATTCAAACTCATCATTCAAATTTCCGCCTCGCTGGGAATCGAACCCCTTGGCGCAGCGATCCAGCATGGCAACCATTGCGCCACACGGGTCGTCACACACCACACGCCACACGGCCACACGGTAGAGGAAAAACCCTCGATTTCATTTTTTTTTACATGGAATAAGTTAGTGCATGACAACAATCCCTGGTGGTAGCATCAGGTGATGGTAAGTGGCGATGAAGTCCCAGAAATTGATTATTATGTTCATTGTATCATACCAAACCATGACCGTGCTATGAACGTATGAGTATCAGATATGAAAAGGAAAACCGGGCAAGTGAGTGTCAGGCCACACGCAATGTAAAGTTCCGAAGTAGTAAGTTTATCGACTATTACCAGCATTAACTACTTATGCGTATAACATAGCCGTGATAGTTTTCCTTCTAAATTCATCATAATTATAACATCTATTTTTGAGAATTTTTTCACTTGTCCAACTCGAACCGTTTAGCTGGCTGGGGGGGGGGGGGGGGACACTGGACTCCTAACTAAAATTAGTAGCACTTTGAAGCCGAATATTTCGCAAACGGATCCCTAATTCCAAAAATAGTCTTAGAAGACCCATAATATTTTTGATAGATCTTTTCAACGATACTCCACAATAAAGGGTACGCGACGAATAAAAAATTCATCCTCACAACAACAACAACAACAACAAAATCCTCTTTATTGTACACCAAAGTTATATCCAAATACATCACGTCACCTCACGTTACCTGTAGGGGAAGTACCCTGAAAAAAAATGTTTTTCAGTATTATTTTCTACTGTTCTGGAGTTCTGGAGTTATATCCATGCCAAATTACAGTTTTCTAGCGCTAAGGGTCTCGGCGCTTTACTTCGGACAGACGGACGAACAGACATGACGAAACTATAGGGGTTCCCATTTTACTTCGGATTCCTAAAAAGCAACACTATACTTACGTTCTATTGTTTCCATTGAAACAGATTGGACCTTTTCCTCCTAGCCCAACCTGAGTCCGCTACATTACATACTTTTAAATACAAATAATATTTTTTATCTGACACGTTCCACGCAAGGTCATGGTGTGATATGGATTACGGAATAGCTTTAGGAGTTTTTTTTTTTGAAATTTCTTTATTGCATTGCGTAAAATAAATTCCAATTGTGGGCGAAATGAGTTACCTAGGTATCCGACCTTTTGCGAATTCGACCCAGTGCTACTGATTTTCTTCTCAGCTGTTCTTCTCAGCAGATATTTTGGAATTTAGCACACAGGTTAATATTTAGATAAGATCTAGAATAAGAATGGGGTACTTATCATCGAAGGTAATGCGGGTAAAGTCGGGGGCTGAGTGCTATTATCAAATTCATTGTAACACAAACTTAAAACCATGGGAACTGTAGAGTTACTTTTAAAGTCTGGATGAAACTAGATATTTTATCTTAACAAAGGTTATGCCATAAGTCATCTGCACTGTGATTAAAGACTTCAGTTTTGTTAATTATATATCAAAACACTGAGTAAATATATAATTAACATTCATGACACTAGATTTCCTTCAAATTAGCGATTTTGTTTTGCAAAATAAATAAATTAATATGCAAATTATCAATTATCTTGAGAGTAATACCAATAACATATCACAAGAAATCAATAACAAACATAGTATTAAGAAATATTTCTTAATATTAAAAGTAAATAACTGACTGATTAACTTATTATATGCCTATTATTTTAAGTAGTAGATAGTCTTAATTAAGTGCTTAATTATATAAATATTAAGAAGATACGTAATTTATAAATTGCAAATTAGTTATCTGACCTATAGCTACAGATTTTGGATACGAGTATTACTCAATCCTGATGGTGCTTTACTTTACTTTACCCAGAAATTCAGGATCTGATGTCACAGTATTTTTTATTTGGGTTTGGGATTTACATGTATTAAGTTCCTAGTTTTAAAGGCTAACTCATCAAACTCCAAACCGGAGAAGAAAATTTTCATTGGATGTTGTAATGTGACAAAAATTCCCGTAGCCTAAAGGTGTGATGAATTAAAAAGGAAAACCTCAACTAGGTACCTATCTACTTAATGAGTAATAGTCGATCAACTTAGAACTACGGAATCCTACACGGCGAAAATAACCAGGTCATAATATGGTAAGCCTATAAAGCACTAAGATGATAAATTAAATATCATGTTTACGTAAATAAATTATGTACCGAGTACGAACTGTTAACGCAGAAATCGTATGTATCTACCTGTTTATAAACAAGAAATAAATAAATACACAATTAAGATTATAGTAATACCTAATTCATGTCTATTGATTACGACAATTATTATGTCTGGAATACTGAAATAAGGCGTCATTATATTATTATTATGTTACATAAACTCCACGACACACTGCTCATTTTATGTTATAAAGGTCAACTTAGATAGATATACTATATTATGTCGACACGTGTCACTCGATCGTGTTTTTATCTGTTCATCACAACTGAAATCATTCAAACATATCCTCGCGTATAGTATATTATGTTCCTTGCAGTTTGCAGTTAAATAACTACACTAATGTACTCTACATTTTAGTAAAATTGTCTTTTGACGTATCAAACCATGTTTCATGTACGTAACTAATTCATACTTATCTATTTGGTGAAAATTCACGTATTAAATAACTACAATAATGTACTCTACATTTTAGTAAAATTGCCTTTTGACGTATCAAACCATGTTTCGTGGACGTAACTAATTCATACTTATCTATTTGGTGAAAATTCACGTATTAAATGACTACACTAATGTACTCTACATTTTAGTAAAATTGTCTTTTGACGTATCAAACCATGTTTCGTGTACGTAACTAATTCATAGGTAGGTTATCTATTTGGTGAAAATTCACGTATTAAATAACTACACTTAATGTAATCTACATTTTAGTAAAATTGTCTTTTGACGTATCAAACCATGTTTCGTGTACGTAAATAATTCATACTTATCTATTTGGTGAAAATTCACGTATTAAATAACTACACTAATGTACTCTACATTTTAGTAAAATTGTCTTTTGACGTATCAAACCATGTTTCGTATACGTAACTAATTCATAGATACTTATCTATTTGGTGAAAATTCACGTATTAAATAACTACACTAATGTACTCTACATTTTAGTAAAATTGTCTTTTGACGTATCAAACCATGTTTCGTGTACGTAACTAATTCATACTTATCTATTTGGTGAAAATTCACGTATTAAATAACTACACTAATGTACTCTACATTTTAGTAAAATTGTCTTTTGACGAATCAAACCATGTTTCGTGTACGTAACTAATTCATACTTATCTATTTGGTGAAAATTCACGTATTAAATAACTACACAAATGTACTCTACATTTTAGTAAAATTGTCTTTTGACGTATCAAACCATGTTTCGTGTACGTAACTAATTCATACTTATCTATTTGGCGAAAATTCACTTATTAAATAACTACACAAATGTACTCTACATTTAAGTAAAATTGTCTTTTGACCTATCAAACCATGTTTCGTGTACGTAACTAATTCATACTTATCTATTTGGTGAAAATTCACGTATTAAATAACTACACAAATGTACTCTACATTTTAGTAAAATTGTCTTTTGACGTATCAAACCATGTTTCGTGTACGTAACTAATTCATACTTATCTATTTGGTGAAAATTCACGTATTAAATAACTACACAAATGTACTCTACATTTTAGTAAAATTGTCTTTTGACGTATCAAACCATGTTTCGTGTACGTAACTAATTCATACTTATCTTTTTGGTGAAAATTCACTTATTAAATAACTACACAAATGTACTCTACATTTTAGTAAAATTGTCTTTTGACCTTTCAAACCATGTTTCGTCTACGTACTCGTAACTAATTCATACTTATCTATTTGGTGAAAATTCACGTATTAAGTAACTACACCAATGTACTTGTAGGCAAATACTCTACATTTCATCATACTCTACATTTTAGTAAAATTATGTCTTTTCTTTTGTCGTATCAAACCATGTTTCATTATAGATCATACTTTAAACACATAACCAATGAGAGAAAAGATTTTTCTCACGCTAGTCGGTAAATAAAATGCAGTTTTTCAGTGACATTAGTAAATACAAATTTTACTAATGCCATGTAATTTATTGTTTCTTCAGATTTACCTAAGACTAGCTAATACTTTTACGATAAACGATGATGCGCCTTAAAAGGGGCCGCGTTGACATTGGCAAAAAAATATTTCGACCACAGATTATAAATAAATAAAATCCACTTAAGATAAACTTTTGTAGCTTGTAATTTCCCCAATGCAAATTACAAATACAAAACATAGATAATGGCTGCTTGAGATAAGGTTTTACAATAAGTAAGTAGATCAAAATAACAAATCTGGTAAAAATCTATTTTAATGTCGCAATTTCAATGCATCGTAAGATCATAATTTCATAAGTTATTGAGCACATTCTAACGCAAGCACATGTTTACTTATCTAATCGTAATATCTGCTCATGAACCTTGCTCCCTTATCTATGACATCAGATCGAGTTTAAATTTAGCTCTTGTTATGATAGTTTGAATACGTCATCTTAAATAAGGTGAAGAGCATACCTACCCTTCATCAGATGATGCATATAAGAGTAAAAAACAGGGCAAGTGCGTGTGCGGGCTAAGAGGGTTTAAAAATACGAAGAAACGCTTCAAAAAAAGTAAGGTCTGCCTTCCTACTTTCTACTGAAGAACTTTGTTCTCCTTCTCCAGCTTTCTACTGAAGACTAAATAAATACGTAATAAGATCCAACCCGGATAATGTTAAAATGTATACATGACATTTAATTGTACAAAACTGATAAAATTCAATAAATCATCGTATCAGATGCGATATACTCTTTAGACAAGCTTACGAATTATGTTTTCACATAAAACTGAAAGCACGAACTAAGTGGGTGTAAAGAAAATGAAAGATTCCCTAATTAATCAGTAGTGATACTAACTACATACGCAATTTTTTCAGTTGTTTGTATTCTTGATAAGATTTAGAATTAAATAGGAATGGAATCACAGCATATTTAGTGATACCCGCGATAACAATTGATTGTGGACGAAGATAATTTATAAACATTATGTTTAGCACAATAACTGCTATCGTGTTAGCTAAGAAAATATAGTGTCGATCAACAACAAAAGATGTTATGATTTTGCCTCGCGCTGGAATGTTTTAGTCTGTTTCAGTCGGTTTCAGCCTGTTCCCTACCCGTGATATATTCTAAGTAGTTAGTATTCGTTGAAAAATGTTTTAATATAATTATGGTAGTGAAGTAAAATTTGTGGTATCAGAATCATGATTAAAATTCATTATGTTACTAAGTGTTGAGTGCTAGTCACGTTTAGTCATGAACTATTTTGGATTGTGGATTGTGCCTGTTTTCTATCACTGGATATGGATAACTGTTCTTGGAACGCAGGTAGGATGAGTGTTAGATAAAGATTAGATAGTTACATCTAGATTCGAAATATTATAAAAGGAAGATAACAGTAAATGAGTGAAATGCCTTGCAATATTTAATTCGTGTTTGGATTCGAAATATTATAAAAGGAAGATAACAGTAAATGTGTGAAATGTCTTCCAATATTTAATTCTAGCAACCTTCTAGGGGAGAATAAAACAAATCACCATTAGCATAACTCAAGTAAAGTCAGGATGTACAATAAATAAAACTGAGCATAACACAGAATAGATTATGTTATTATCAGTAGGAAAAACAGGGCATCTGATAATTTAGTCAGAACTAATTGACATCTGAGATTTAGTGAGAACTACATGACATCTGAGATTATTAGTAACATTTAACTGGTTTTTGTTTTATTGATTGTTTCTAATTCTTATATTATTAAATTTTCTTTATGTTAAACTTATGTCATATTATTGTATCTATTTGGTGCAGTTCTTTTGACAATTTTGAAAATACCTATATATATCTAAATACACCTTAATTTTTTTTAAATGATATGAAAAGGGAACATTTGATATAAAAATCCTTTGTCCTCTACCTATGTATGTAAGTATCTATCAAATGACCTTTGTGTATAAAGTTTTAATAATTATAGGCCACTTTTGTTGGAGCATATTTCAACGATGGAATCAATCCGGTTAAAGTCGATATAAGTGTTTGGCAGAAGCGTAACACCAGAGTTGCAATACGGAACAACGAAGAACTAGCGTGCGAAAAACCAGACATTTATATCTGTGAGGTAAAGTCATTATTATTTTTATATATCTTGTACCTGTGGAGTGATAACTCCACAGATACACAATTATAATAGAAGATAATACAAAATAGGATGTGCTACTACAAAAAATAAATGAACTTGTAAGTTTTAACGAAGTGTGTCTGTTTAGCATAGAATTTGATGGCCACAAAAAAAGGAAACGTTTTTGAACATTTAACAATCGCTAAATGTTTGCAAAAAATAAATAAAAAAGAAAGAACGTAGAATTTGCTACGGCCACAGGGTTACAGCCGTAGGCCGTGAATTTTGTGATTTTTTGGCCTGAAAGCCTTACAATACGGTAATAGGGATGTTGACTAATTTTAGGATTCAATTTTATTTTATAGATAGAACCTCAATATTTACGAAAAAAATATTATAAAAATAATAATCTTCAATTTAAAAACAAAAATTGATAAATAAAAATCATTATCAAATTTCCCACCAAAAACGTCACGTGACGTCACTAAACGATATTCAATACTATCTGTCTGCTAAGTTTGTTGAATTTCCATATAAAATTGTTCCAATGACGTCATATTCTCAAAATGGCGTTTGAGGTCACGTGACAGTGAGTACAATTTTTAACATTTTAAATTAATGATATTTAATTTATTGTGATTTATTTCAATAAAATAATCATATTTTAGGCCTTTAAATGTTACCACTAATATTTTAGACATAAATTTATATTAATTTATAATTAGTGTCAACATCCCTATTGCCGTAGCATTGGCAACACTGCTCTCCTTTCCTCTATACTCTATGGAATAGCCGACAAATAAGGAGATGAGACACCTAATGGTAAGTGGTCACAGTCGCCCATGGACAGACTTGACTGATGTAAAATGAAGACGTAATTTCCGATAATAACATTTCAGGAGCCACCCAACATACTTCCACCGATTACAGAGAAGACTTGCAATTTCCGTAACGTGAGGTTCCAGCACCAGGTATACCGCTGGGTGGCCGGGAGAGGCTGTTTGCTGTTCACCCCGGATTTCCTCTACGTAGCTGGATACAATAACATCAATTTAGGTGCCAGCTGCATCTATGAAAACTGGTTCGCGCCTTGTTTAGAGATAGTCAGTACTAAACTATTGATCCATTTTCCCAGTAACAGTAGCCTTAGAAGAGTTTTCCATGATTATATATCTTTAGAATATATTGACTCTCCATCTTTTAACTCATTGACCAATCAAAACGCTTGACGTCTCCCACTACAACTTCATTCATGATATACCTAGATTTATTATAATATCATGGCTTTGACAACTTACCTACGACATATCCATTTTTATATCGCAGCCAAAAGGAGATGGCACTTGTGGTTGCTACCCATTTGATCCTGCCTTTCAAGAGGTAGCCACAATCGTTCGCGAAGCCTTGGTACCGTCAGCACAAACACGCTGGGAAAGATGCTTCGATGTAGCAAGCGATTGCTGCAGTCATTACATGATTAATGAAGCTAACTTTACAGGTAGACTTGCTCGTATAACTTAGCCCTATGTATAATGTCTGCATTAAGCAGAATGTAGATGTCAACACACTTGCTTAATAATGTACTATAAGGAGATTTGATTATTTTAGATCCAAGTACATGCTCAACTACATTTGATGGCTGGACGTGTTGGCCTGTCACTGAATCTGGGATTACCGCCAATGAAGTTTGCTCCGAGTTCGCATATTCCAACGCAGGACCGTCTTGCCATCGTAAGCAGTTTTATAGGTTTTCACATTCTTATGTTACGGTCGACATCGACAACGATCAGACGTGCCGGTTGATGGACATCAATAACCTGATGGACCTTCCTTTTTACTGGCTCTCCCATACTGCGACCGAAACACTTAGTAAATAAATTGCCGATTACAAAAAATTCTTAAAACGTCCATCATACCGCTACTGCTCAGTCATGATACTAACAACTTTCAAAATTCTATTTACTATCTATGTCTGTGAATTTCTCGCTCTATAAGTATACTAGCTGGGACTCGATCTACTGTTACCAATTTGATTAGATTTCAGCAGTAAGAGATGCTTCGATAATGGAACGTGGGAGCTCCAGACAGACTACAGCACTTGCAGTATCACACCTCGCCTGCTGCGACGGTACCGCTTCTATATCGCAGTGCTCTCCTTCTCCATCGCATCCTCATTGCCTGCAGTATTCGTCTTCTTCTTCTACAAACGTCTCAGAGTCACGAGGGTTGCATTACACAGGAATTTGCTCATTGCTATCGTCTTGAGAAACGCTTTGGTGATTGTCAGCAGAAGTGTGGTAAGTTACCAAAGTAAACTTTTTGTATACTTACTAGTCATCATACATAGTATCTATGGCAAAAATACTTAATACTTTTAAAAAAATACTTAGGTAGGTAGGTAGGTTTAGGTATAAACCTGATATTTGTACCTATAGCCTGACAAAAATAAATAGCAATTGTTTTCATAAAGCGAAGGGCTCGCTTAGTTATCTATACTTCTATACTAATATTATAAAGAGTTCTAGAGATTTCCTAGTTTTATATAAATATAATTAAGATTATCTATCATCTATCTATATTTTCATTCAAGCCACTTCTCTGAAATGTTTTGCTTAGTCTAGCGAACTTTATTGTTGTCGCGAAGTTATTTGCGATTAATTATGACTTTACAAACCAGTGATAATAATGTATGAAAGCGATGTTATTATGTCTAATTGAACAATATACATACGAGTATACCTATCGATAAAATCTTTCTGCGTAGTACGAAGGTCATCTAAATGGCAAGTCATCTAAGCCAAGGGACCATGCACAATCTTCGGAAAATAAGATATTTTATTCCGGACAATAAGCATGGAAAAAAATTCGGAAAAAATCGATATCGGCAAAATTAGTAAAAAATAATAAGTTGAATCCTAAAAAAAATTTTTTTTTAAACGCTTTTATTTCAATGTTTAGTTTATAAAATTAGCTACAAGTTGTGAAAATTTCAAGTCTCTACGTAAAATAGAACATAGAGAATTATGCGTCTAAAGTCTGAAAATCGTTTTTTTTAATTTAATTTTTTTTTTTTTTTTTTTTTAATTTTCGTGTATTGTCATCGGAAATACACATGTCTGCCAAATTTCATCAATTTTCATTAAAGGGAAGTCATTCAAATTAACGTTACAAGATTTGATTTGATGCTTTGATGCTCCGAAGTGAAGCTAAATAAAAGCGTTTAAAAATGAAAATAAAATATACCTACAATAATTATACATATCTGTGTAAGTTTGTATCTTGTATGTGTAAGTATAAGTTGGCCCGTTCAGTTGGGCCAACGATGATACAGCGTGGGCACGACTCCGCGACTCTACCGAGCTAATAATACCGAGATGGAAGAGACATTCAAAACATCATTCAATTATAGTTCCTTTAAGTTTTAGGACATTATTATTTCCAGGTGTACATGGATGAATTGACAAACACAGGAGACACTGCAATGACTCGACATAGTGTCGCTTGTCGAGTACTCGCAATAGCGGAAAGGATAGCTGGCAACGCGGTGTTTGTTTGCATGTCCATAGAAGCGGTCTACTTGCATAGGCTAATTGTAGCCGTATTCAAACGCAAGATTAGCATGAAGTGGCTCTATAGTGTTGGCATAGGTAACTCAAAAATCATATAAATCTGAATTAAGATATCTTTCGCCCCAACTCAGAATCACTAACGGTTACTTAAATCGCTCCTTAGTACAGAATTTGTTTGGTGATTCTTTACTAAGGAGTGATTAAAGTAACCGTTAGTGACTCTGAGTTGGGACGTTTATTATATTATACAGTGACAGGAAATACTGAAACAGTTGAACGTATAGATACTACTTTCGATTCTGTTCCTGCTGTAATAATCTTATTTCGTTCAACAGTTGTAGCTATATTACCAGTGGCGGTATGGGCAATAGTGATGGGTATGCTCAATGACCATTCTTGTTGGGTCGTGTATACTGTAGAAAACATACAATGGGCGTTAGATGTACCAAGGATCGCCATGTTGTTGGCCAATACTGCGCTGTTCATCGATGTTCTGAGGGTATTGCTCACCAAAATAAGGAACTCCGAGAACACGAATCAATTGTAAGCTAATCATTGATAGTCCTAAAATATGACTTTCAATATTTTTATTGATTTCCTTTTGAAACTTTTGTTTTCTTATTATTCCTTCTAAATTGTTTGTCTATTTTCAGGAGCACCGTTAAAGCATCCCTATTTCTTATGCCTATATTTGGAATACAATTCATATTCACTGCAATACGACCGAATACCACTAATTGCGTTGGCGAACAAATATATTTTTACGTGGCCTATACTGTCGAAGGTCTTCAAGGATTCGTTGTTGCCATGCTATTCTGTTATGTTAATAAAGAGGTAAAAAAATCATTACCAAAAAAAATCGTTCTCTTTTCTGGACAAACGTAATATTTATTTGCAATATTTTTCAGGTAAACTCCCTCGTCAAAGCCACATATAAAAAGACGGAGAGTGCGGTAACATCGCGGATGCGTGGATCAAATAATGCTCGTATGAGTTTAGACCCAAGTTCAGATAGAAGACTAACTTACAGCACAGGATTACATTCCAATAATAATACAGAAGACTCAAAACATCAGTACGCCACAATGAAACCAAAACTACATGTTGCTGAAATAATTTCTATTCAAGCAAGTGAAAGGTTGGCTGAGATATTAGATCCAGTGTATGAAACTATAAAACACGAGTATTGTAACGGTTATGATTGTTTGGAAAGATCGGACATAGATAACGATTCTGGATTTATGCCAAATAAACCTTTAAAGGTAGACGATTATTATGGATTTACAAACGCGTCCAGTGTCTCGATTGGTTGTCCAGATTGGATTTCGTCACCAGCAGGTACAATTTACAATAATTCTGTGAATGGTGATGAGTCTCAGCAATTCAACGTAGAAATTAATGTTGCAACAACCGAAAAGGCGATACCAAGTAAAGCAGAAGTACACGGAATTCCTGAATATGATAATATACAATCGGAAGGACTACAAAAAGAGCAAAATGACAATAACCCGGAACAAGATAAAGCGCAACCGGTCACGACAGATGTTGAATCTGAGTATGAAGATTGTGAAAATATGTTGGAGGAAATAATGCAGTATATTGAAACCAACGACAATATGAACGTAAAACTAGATCCTGAACATCTTTCTCCGAATAGAAAAGAGGAAGACAAGATCATTTTTGTAGAATAGTAACTCTGCAACGGAAATTACTTTTTGGTTTAACGTTATTTTTTCGCGACGAAATTATGGTTGTATAGCAAGGTTGGATTTTTAAGTGCCCCAAACCTGGTAAATTTATTTTTATTATTATAATATTATTTTATGTATTGTTGTTTAAATTATTTCTTGTAAGTTGTAATAAATACTATGTTTAAAACACACGGTGTAAGAAATTAAATTTTATATCCTCATGCTGAAACCTCCATCTGATTTCGAAAAAAACATTAAAAAAAATTCGGTTGCACAAGAACCGAATACATATGTACTTATGTACATCTAATCGAGTGCAAATTTAATTGATTGTATGTACATACATACCCGAGTAAAATCTAGATCCTTTCGACCGCATACAAAAGTGAGCGTAACTTGTAGGACGCGCACAGTCCGAGTTTAATGTTCGGCCGACAATCTCCAAAATATTGTGGCTTAATAATCTTCAAAACTGCGAAGTGATAATGTTGTCAAAAATATTAGTGGCGTTAGCAATTTGTGTATGTGTGCAAAGTTTTCCGGACGGTGCGCCCATAGACGCTTGTGTGAAGGATCGCGCGAACCAACCCAACCATGGACAACATAGGTCACAGCCGCTGTCCACCATCCCCTACAGAGTTGTTGCTTCTTCAGCTCATTACTCCCCTAACAGTCAAATTACAGGTTGGTTTTTAAACTTTTACCTTAGGTACAAAACAAAAAGATGCTTGGGGCGGTTTAGAATACTGACTCTGTTTCTACGCCGGCAAGGTGTCGTAAGAGGCGACAGAAGCTGGCCCACTTGGTGGTAATGGCTAGTTAATTAGCTACCACCCTGTTGCTTGAGTCAGCACTGTCAGCAGCCAAACGATTAGTAGAGTTCCGGCTGGGGGCTTGGGATGGGAGCCAGTTCATTCTGTCACGCTCTTCTTTCTTGGTCGGCAAAGCAAGGACTTTGGTGTTACTGATATGCATGGGCGACGGTGGCTACTTACCATCAGGTGGATGGTCAGCTCGTTTGTTGGGTCTGTCATAAAAAGGCTTTGAATTTTACCTAATTGATCTAGATTCTAGAAAGCTTAGATATTCTGGTGAAGTAGGTATAGGAGTTTAAGAAATTGTTAAGTAGAACCCGAAGACCCTAGTCAAATCCAATGAAAAGGGGGTTTTTGTTTCAAAGATCAACATAGGTAGGTATAGCAAACAAGACATAATTGATAGTGCCCAGATGCATAAAAGCAACTTTAAATTAAGTATAACATATATTTATTACATAGTCTGTGGTAAAAGTTACTAGACCATAAACTTTTAGTACCTATTAACCATCAACTTATGTAACAAAGTTTAATTTAAATTGGTAAAAAGTAACTACTTATGTCGGTACACTATTATTTTATATATATTTTATCGTTTACCAAAAACTGCGATTACCAAAAAATACCAAATTGCAACATCGTATGCTGCTGGCAGATATTGCAAAATTTGCGAGATCAGTAGATATGTACCTACTTATTGCAAAAATAACAACAGTAGTAGGTAGTAGTAAATTATAAGTTTGATAATTGCGATTTGCAAAAGATTGTGCAAAAAGTTCATACAAATGTTCATCGATTATGCATTGAATATTAGGTGTGAAGATAAGTGAAATTATAAAGACCACTGATATGGCTTTACCATCATGATCTTTAGATCAATTAGTAAGTAGTAAGTACCTTCTAATTATAAAGTAACACATCACCAACGCGTCGGCTAAAAAAGGATGCGGGGGACCAGAAATAAGTTTGGCTACTGTGACCCGAAACACGTGAACCTACCTACTAATTTTAAATGAAGGGTCGTAGCTACCAAATTCTATCCCGCCAGACTAGCATCATGTATGAGATCAGAGACCAGATGCTTCTACAGGAGGAGTCTGATAGCCTCCTATGTGCAACGTCCACAACCTCATCTACGTTTGATTGGACTCAAGTTAGATGAAAATTCGTAGGTACCTACATCGTGGGCCTGCCAAAAAAAATGAATTGGGACACCCTAATTACCTAGCGGTATGAAATATATAAATTTTACGACATTCTCATATGTAACAAATATAAACAAAAAATCCATTATAATCCACTGAGCAATTTCGGAGGAGTGCGATCACAAACATCGTGATACGAGATTTTTTATAATAGATTAAAATAGATCTATTTCAGTCTATCAGGTTAAAGCGCTTATAGCCCGAAGGCTTGTATTGATTGATTGGACGCAATGGATCTTATGATCGAAGCCTTATAATAAGAAGCTTATTAATACACTGTGTTAATACTACACGGCATTAAACTAGCTATCGGATGTTGGTTCATCTACTTAAGTTGCAAAGTTCATGATCCCCTCACTATTTCGGAGGCCACGTTAGTAGGTAAAACGTCGTGGGATACTTTCGTACAATAACGGACACTATTTTGCTTCTGAAGCTTCGGAAAATTAAAAAAGGAACCTTATTGTAATGTTTAAGAGATTGCTACAAAAAAAAATCAAATCCAAAATGAGACTGTAAACTAAGGTAGGTACTACTTGTAGTATTTATTAACTACATAATCATCATGAAGTAGGACCTAGCCGCAAATTAAGAAAACTCCGGAAAAGCCACGGGTAGAGCGCTAATAATAACATAAAAATATTAATAACTAGCTGATGCCCGCAGCTTTGCTTACGGAAATTATGTTTTAACATATTCAAACTTTTATCCTTTTTTCCCGGGAAAACTTTTAATTTTCCGGGATGAAAAGTTGTCTAAAATAATTATGACCCATAGTAGTATAATAGTAACAACTTTACCAATTTCCATTAAAATCCGTTCAAGGGTTTTTATGTGATGCCCGGACAGACAAACAGACACTGAGTTTGATTATAGTATAGATATACTGGATAATAACATCTATTAATAAAAATAGTTAAATAATAATAATGATGATAAAAACATTTTATACTAAATGTTCAATGTCAAAACACCAGTAGATGGTTCAATTTAATTTAAAATTCATTGATAATAATCTCGCTCTTACGCCGGCCGTTGCCGCAAGCAATTACCAATCTGATGTTATTGTAGGTCACACGTTGAGCGTTTTTTGGCCAGTTGCTCTTACTTGGTTACTAAAGTAATAAATCATTTTGGTGTTTTCCATTATTCAACTAGGTTAATTAGTTGAACAGTGGGACTACACATGTAAGACAATTTTTTTCCATATATGTATGTACCTCAATTACCTCAAATCCACTTATGTAGGGAGGTATATCCCCAGAATAAATTTTATATTCTATTTGAGCAGCCTCGTAATTTTTTTTATTGACCTGACAATGTGATGGAATGCGATGCAATATGCTTTTGTCACGGATGTAGAAAATGCTTTTGCATTCATTTTATTTAATATCGTACAACGCGACGCAGAGCGTAGGTATCGAACTAACGTGTGATATCTATGATGACGTCATGTGTGATAGATTTCGAACATGCGACAGCCCTTATGAATTGGGACGACACGTCGAACGCGTATGTGGTTGTAACTTCATATCTAAAGCACAGTCTAAAGTGCGGTGTGTGCCAGGATGATATAGCTAACTTTTTTGAATTTCACTCTCAGGCTTTTGCCGTTTTGGAACAATATAGAACAAACCTAGAACAACCCAGAAGAACCGCCAGAATCGCAATACGTACTTACCCTTCGTAACTTGTTTTCACAAAATTTGTGGAAAATATTGTTTTTTTCGAGCGCGATATTTTGGAACAATATAGAACAAACCTAGAACAACCCAGAACAACCGCCAGAATGGCAATTCCTTAAAAGTGCGGTGCTAGCTCAAAAATCACGTCTTTTTCTTTGAAAGCTTCATTCTCAGACCTATGCTGTTTTTGGAACAATGTAGAACAAACCTAGAACAACCTTCAAAATGTTGGTAACTTAAAAGTGCGTTGCCTTTTCTATGACGCACGCGAAAGACTTGCAAGTATCTACTCTTTACACCAATGATGCTTTACACTGTTTAAAACTACGCATGTTTTCAGTGACAATAGAAGGGGCGGAGCCGTTCAAAGGTTTCTTCATTCAAGCTCGGTCGGCGAAGACGGACGAATGGCTCGGCGCGTGGGAGGAAGCACCCAACACCACCGTTCACCCTGAGTGCGCATCCATTACGCACGCAGACCCGCGAGAGAAGACTAGAGCTACGCTTTTATGGAGAGCGCCGCCGGACTCACATGGCACTGTTTATTTCACGTGAGTACTTCACGAAATCATTGTAAATATAGCTAGGGTCCGCCCTGCGATACAATATTTAACAGATGTCAAAAACTGGCCAAGTGCGTGTCAGGCCACGCGCAATGTAGGGTTCCGAAGGAGTTTATCGACTATTACTCATTAAGTACCTAACTAACCTAGCCGTAATATGAGCAAAATTGACACTTTAAAGCTGAATATTTCGCAAACTGACCCCTGAATTGAAAAACGGTTTTAGCCGTTTTAGCAGACCCATAATAAGTATTTTTGAAACACATTTTCAATGATACCCCACGCCATGGAGTACGTGACAAAAAAATATGAGACGCTTCACACTTGTAGCCCCACACTAGGATTCCCTGTGTCCATGGACAACACACAAAGATAACAGACAAGCACCCAGACCAAGAACAGAAATTCAAAATCATCATTCTTTCCGCCTCGCTGGGAATCGAACCCAAGACCCTTGGCGCGGCGATCCGGCATGGTAACCATTGCACCACACGGGTCGTCACAATAAAAAAATATTTTTCAACTGACGCCGAGGCAGTAACGCATGTTAATTCAATGTGGAACAACAACATGAAAATAATGTTGAACCTCCCACCTGTGCTCCCATTTTTAATTCAACCTATTAATACAACATCCATCAGTGGGGACATGTTGGTAGGCATTTCAGGAATAAACCGGTTATTTATATTTCTCAAGAAGCAATCGAGCAAATCGTAGTTATTACCTAGTTAAGTAAGAAACGTCATAAAACTCATAGCGTACCTATGTTTTTTCTAATAGCCGTTGAACTGGTCCTAATCGTTTTCCATACGTGGTCTCTGATACGAATTGATGTCGTTGCTCTGTAGTCTGTACCCTCAGCCAGACTCCTTTCACTTCGACCCATTTAATATACGTTGTGCAACATGTGAGTAATCATAAGTGCTTAATGCAGTGACCTTAGATAAACTACGTTCAGTTAATAGTACTTACATGCGATTACAAGAGTTTAGAGATGTTTTTAAATTGAATATCAGAGCTTGTGAAATAAACAAAATATCATTTCAAACTTGATTATTTCTTAAGTAGCTGCAATTAAATAAAAAATAAGCATAGCTACACAGATAACGGAAAACGTTGAGCAAAATAAGATGCGTACATTTTCAATATATTATTCTTTTCTTGAACATCTTGGAAGCGAGTGTGCGAGGGTGCAAACTTCGCACAATAATATAATTTGTTGCACTAATATATTATGTCTGCATACACAAATGTCTGCCGGTCTGTCCTACCGGAATCGAACCCAGTATCACTCGCTCGGTTTGCAAGCTAATTAGGCAGGTCATAATATGGATCGTTTAGGCTAATGTTTATTTATTTATTTATAAAAATAATCAAGTACAGTATCAAAATATTTATTTTATGACATTTGCAATTGTCTTAATTAATTAACAATATTTCTCAAATCATTTATTATTTCATATAAGTATAAATAATACACTTATGAACGTAAATTTTTTTGAACGTACCGCCCTTTCAATAAAGTTGTTATAAATAAAGAAAAAGGTTATATATAAAAATGGAGCGTCAGAAAATACGTTAACTTAACTCATTTTTTTTGGCAGGTTCAACGTGTCTGTAAAGCAAAATGGCCCACGGAATGTGTCTGGGAGTATTGACAACTTATTTCTAACTATATTATCTAGAACATACGTGAAAATCAGCCATGAGAAAATACGTGAACTTAGTAATGATTTTTTGTACCTTGATCACCTCATACCTGGAAATTGGCCGTTTTTCCAAGCTAGCAAGTAGGCATACGATCATAGTACATACTAACACTACTCAATCGTCCACATTTCATCCGTCAGAAAATAAGTGATGTCTGGCGGCCCTGGGCTCTCCACCTATTAAAAAACTCTTGAGCGGAGGAATAGTCTCTAGCAGCCTTTTAAATGAAATTACATTCAGAAGCCCAACCCGTCATCCTATATCCAAACTTTTTCACATACCTGTATGCAGGACAAACATCCTTAAACACTCTCCTCTTCCCCGTATGTGCATGGAGTACAACCGATTGTGTAAAATGGATAAGGAATTCGACATTTTCTTTGACTCAGTACCTTCCTTAAGAAAAAAAATTTTAGCACTTAAGTAACTTTATTTTAGCTTAATAGCACGAATCGAGGCTTGTTTGCGACAATCTTAACATTTTCAACTTTTTCGCTTAAACACATTATCATTGCAAAACGTTACTCGGTTGAAATTGTCGCAAACAGTTTCAAGATTTGCCTTATTTTTTTTGTAAATAAAAATAAAATAGAATGTTGTTCACGCCTGTAATTGGCACTCACACTAGTCCAGTTTCTAAACTTTTATTAATAATGTAATGTGTGTATTGCTGTTGGTGTGATAATAAAATAAATAAATAAATAAATGTTATTCATGTTGTTACAGGGGTACCGTTCTGAAGAATTATGGGACATTCTGGGCAAATCTGATAGCGGAGGCACCCCAAGACCCTACGCAATTACAAGTTCTCGGCTAATTATATTATTTGTAGCTTTTAAGATATAATGAAATGATATTTCAGTTTGTCATCAAGTTCTAAATGATATGATTGTATAACCTCCAGGAAGTTAGGACAGCAATTGGAAGTTACATACAAACATTTTGAAGATTATTTCAGGTTCTTCTAGGTTTGTTCTGCATTGTTTCAAAACAGCATAGGGCTAAGAATGAAACTTTCAGAGAAAATCCAAAAAAAAACGCGATTTTTGAGCTAGCACCGCACTTTCAAGTTATATATCGCGACTCTAAAGGTCGTAGCTGACTTATACGACACCGCTCCCACCCAACCAAAGTATGAGAATTCAAATATAAACTTAAAATCGTGCTCTGTAGGTACAACTATTGAGTGGCAAGGTTGCGGTTAGCTTGCTTCCCGCGCGCGGGCTGCTAATTTTTGTTGTTACTGTAAAGTGCACCTACAGAGCACGATTTTAAGTTTATATTTGAATTCTCATACTTCGGTTGGATGGGAGCGGTGTCGTATAAGTCAGCTACGACCTTAACAGTTGTTCTGGGTTGTTCTTGGTTTGTTCTATATTGTTGCAAAATATCGCGTTCGAAAAAACAAATTTTTGAGCTAGCATTGCACTTTTAAGGTATCGCTAATCTGGTGGTTCTTCTAGGTTTATTCTATATTGTTCCAAAATATCATGTTAAAAAAAATCCACAAATTTCGCTAAAAATAATTTTTGAGCTAGCACCGCAATTTTAAGGTATCACGACGATACGACTCGAGTAGAACTAGTGGGAACAAAGCCGCGATTCAGGCGGTTGTTATGGGTTGTTCTAAGTTTGTTCTACTTACATTGTTACAAAATATTGCATATTTTTTATTGTGAATTTTTTCAAACAAGGTTTGCGAGAACAACGTGAAACTAACTAAAAAAATTTCGACAAGCCTTAAAATCACATTTTTTAAGTGGGATGTAAATCTATTTTCTCAAAATTAAAAAAAAAATAATGCGATATTTTGGAACAATGTAGAAGAAACTTAGAATAATCCACAACAATTGCCAGAATCGCGATAGCTTGAAAGTGCGGTGCTAGCTTAAAAAAATAGCGTTTTTTGGATTTTCTCTGAAAGTTTTATTCTCAGCCATATGCTGTATTGAAACAATGTAGAACAAACCTAGAACAACCTGGAACCGCCTTCAAAATGTTTGTAACTTCAAAGTGCAGTGCCAACTTCCTGGAGGTGTTTGTACTTATACGATTAGTTAAATTAAGTAATTATATTGCATTATTATAACTCTCTCCGTCCATAGATTTTTCTAAGAGATTTATTCAATGGAGATACCACAATGTACAATTATACAAGTGATTATTACAAACAGGTATTACTAGATATAAGCTATTAATAAGGTAACGGTCACAAAGGAAATCAAACAATTTAAATAAAACTTCTGTAATAGTATAAAATTAGTATATTATTTGAGTTTGCATAGCAACATAAATGCATCCTTTTTCATTAAATAATAATATATCAGCACTGTTAATTTTAATGGAATCATCGCTCCTTCATTGTCCACTCTGGGCCAAAGTTACAATCCCCAGTTTTCGGAACAAAACTAATAAGGAAACCTCATAAAAACACATTGTGATGAAAAACTCATTAATGGCATAAATATTACTCTTCGATCGCGAAGCGCCATTTTAGTAAGCGAAGGATATGTTAAGCCAATACATGTAATAAGTCGAAATCCTTATGTAGCTTTTTGTTTCATGACGGGCCGTTTGATATTCATGAGATCACAAATTTCATTTCTTATAGGCCTAAGGTCATTCACATCTCTCTCCCAGTCTGTATCTGCCAGCACCGACATCACCTATAAATACAACAGTGAAAATTAAATAAACAACCAACAATTAAACTAATTGAATTATTTTGTAATCAAAGAGATTGAAATGATTATTTAGATTAAGAATATGTTACTTATTAATGTTATTTTCATTAAATGCAGCAAATATAATCATACTTCTTGTTCATTTGCAAGTCATGATATCATGATGACTATAATGATTAATTTTATAAATTACAGTAGAACTACATTCCTCTCAGAGTAATAATAATTAAAACATTCAGCCCAATTGTAGGTTGGCAATTGGGCTGAATGTGGTAGAATCAATTATAAAAAAACCGCTCAAGTACGTGTCAGGCTACGCGCAATGTAGGGTTCCGTAGTTCATCGACTATAGCTATTAGTCATGAACTTACTTGCTACTGAACTTACTAAGCTACCCAGTGCCGGATTTATATTTTTTATGAGTGTGGGCCAATTTATTTCCGCCGCCCCATGCAACTTTCCCAAATAATAATTTTCCATTCATAGTAAGGAAGACACTGAATTAGTCACTAAGAAAGTGCGTAAAAAACAAGAATTAAAATTTATGCGACACTTTTTAATAGCAAAATCATCTATAATGTATATTCTTCTGAAATCTGCCGCCCCTAGGCCGCGGCCTATACGGCCTATTGACAAATCCAGGACTGAAGCTACCCTAGTCGAGATAGTTATCCTTGGAATTCATCATCATCATATAGGTACAGTATTTGAAACACGTCAAACAAACTTTCAGTTTACGTTTAGCTATCATCTACCTGACGAAAAGCTAATTAGACAGTTAAAATAATTATGTGTTTTCATGCGTTACATCACACTAAATTCAATATGGCGCCCTATAAGTGTTGTTCACACGTGCTACAATAATGGTGAACGCACACTATGTACGCGCCGAACGCGTCGTATTTGTATGAAATCATAAGAGAGCCCGATGTGGACGATATATGCGGCATATTACACATAAGGAGGGCCAAGTGAGTGAAGTCATGTAAGGGGAAAGTTGAAAAAGTGTTCAGCTGTTTAATGAAAATAGAGGTTCCAATAATGGCCATTCTAGAATGGCGCTAGTGTCAGAGAAATAGCGATATGAACATAGCTGTTGTTCGCCGGGTCAGCTATTCTAAATAAATATATAATCAACAAACAACACACCTGGTCAAGGTTCTGTTGTTGCACGCCGCACACGTCCCCGTAGAGCGTGAGCGCCTCGTACAGGCGGGCCGCGGCGCAGCGTCGCACGTAGCGGTCCGCGTAGCACAGATAGATCACCAGCTGGCCGAGCGCGCGGGAACACACACTACCACCTACCTGCACGTAACATTATCTATGTCACACATCTAATCTATTATAGTAAACGGATACCTCTTGGGAGAGTTCAGCTGCCTATATTACAGGTTTACGCCCAGTTTAGGCAGCTGACGAACATTTAATTTGGACTACTTACTATAAAAATGTATTACCCAACACCATGTACATGTAAACATATTCATGAATAAATGAATTTGAATTTGTTTATAAAACAAGTCGTCATCTTCCTGGCCGGCAGCGCGTTGATGACGCCCCTGGTGTTGCTAATGTCCATGGGCGGTGGTGATCACTTACCATCAGGTCACCCGTCTGCTCGTTTGCCTGCTCTAAACATAAAAAAAAACAAAAAAAATGTATGTCCTTTATGCACTCTGAAACCATCCAACCGATGTCTCAAAATGGTTTCATTTCAAAGGCAATAATCTGAAGGTGATTTGAGACTACTAAAATTTAAAACGATTCGAAAAAGTTAAGTCGATTTTCTACATTTACCAAACAACAATTTGAAGATAATAATGTAGAGATGGCGTCAACATCAACACAAAAACACTGATCTGTCATTATCATCAGATTTTTTATCGAAGTGGAGCACGCCGGATAATCACTAGTATAGTATAAATAAGATAAATAAACGCTTGCACACTCACACCCCCATACTAGGGTACCGTGTCGCTTGTGACATTGACAACACATACTCGTATAAGATAGCATTATAACACACATAGACCCGAGTACAAATATTTATCTGGTTTTTTTTTTCATGGAAATCGCCGACAAACGAGTTGACGACCCACCTCATGGTAAGCGACTGTTGTCGCACATGGATATAAGCAACAACAAAGGCATCACTGATGAGTTGTCGGGCAAGAAGGAGGGAAGAAAAAAAGAAAGAATTAACAAAATTCAATTTGGAAAGAAAAAAATATGAGAGGTGTCAAGGGACACCCGGATGGAACGAAGTTCCTTTCAATTTAAGTATTGTTTTGTTGTACAGCGCCATCTCTGTAAAACTCTCTGAATCACTTCAAAAAAAGTGTCGTCATTCGTAAAATCAAAAAGTGTCGTAATTTTCCGTCTAGCCCCCTTTCACAACGCGCGATAAGGAACTTTGTTCCAATAGAAAGATTTGGATTTATTGTTTCAACGGATTAAACTAACGTAAAATCGAGAGATGTCACTGATACACCCCAACAATTACATTGTATAAAAGGTATAATTTTTCTACACTCGTCTACGAAACTTACTTGAATTAATTGACATAAGACATTGATGGAATCCAATAGCTTGTAAATGTTTTTGCCTCCTTTGAGCTCCAACTGCAGATATTTCAGTATGTCCATTGCAAATGTAGAATCTTTATCTTCCAAAATGGGTGAAATTGATCCTGAAAATATTGTATACATATAAATAAATTTGAAGTGACCAAATAACTATTTTACAAAAACACTTTGTTTAATAAGTTTTTTTTTGGGATTTTCACTAAGATAGAGGAGGATAGGGCAACACATAACATTTCTTAACTTTTTGTTTTAAACATTTCATACCTGAACTAAGAAGTCTATCCAAGAAATTGAACATGGGTCCAGTGATTCTCTTAACGTGTAAATTGTCTGCAAACACTTTGATGATCGTATCGCAGATAGACTTGAGCGTTTCTTTGTCATCATGCAAAGTATTTAGATAAGAGTATAATGATTGTGTTGTGTGTTTGACCTGAAACAAAGGTTTATTGATCAAATGAACATAAAACAGGACCTTTGATTAAAATATGTTACTACCATACCATCAGACTGAATTTAATTGAAGTTTGAATTTAATTGAAAGTCGATCAACAAAACGTTATATTTTATCCGCTGCTGTTTATCTAGCTATTTACATAAACAAATATAAAAAATGTACACGGGGTACACACTAACGATGTGAAAATTCCTCACAACACATTTTCTCGTCAAAAAGTTATTTTTTTAAACTTTAATTCATACTTTACGTCACTTTATTTTATTTATTTGTTTATGTACACACAACGGAATATACAATTAAGACAAAACATATAGGTAATTATGTACATAGGCACTGCTTATTTCTTAAAAAATTTCTACCAGCAGACCTACGACTGTCTTTTTTTCTGTCTTACTTTCTTTATTTCTGTGATATATACTCGCATCTGTGACGCTAAAACGTTACAACAAAACGTTGCATTCACACTCGGTCTTCACTACATCAAATACAAGTTTCACTGTGTAAGGGTGCTTTTCCACCAGAGATGTGCTATGCAGCTATGCTGCGAAGATGTGAAATCCAATAAATATGATTGGTTCAATAAATTGACTGATTTCCACCAATAAATATGATTGGTATCCATAGCATCCATAGCAACGTAACATAGCACATCTCTGGTGGAAAAGCACCCTTACAGTGGTGATAACAAGGTCCACTATTAACAGACTCCGATTGGTTTAATGGCGTTCTTCTCTCAAACACTCACCAAGCTCTCAGTAAGTTCCCCAGCGCTGACAACCAGCCCCTTGACCACGTGGTATCGGTACGCGGGGTAGGCCAACAGCTGCACGAACCGCGGCATGGTGTGTCCGGGGAACAGCCACAGCACCACGTTGGAGTTCTCGCTGGTGGCTTGCTCCTCTTCCACCTGCGGCCGGAGTTCCACTTCGTCTGACGGGAAGATGCGCTTTAACGCGTCGTGGTGAGGAATGTTCAGGATTGCCGGCTCGCTGGAAGGTTTGTATTGAGTTATTGTATTGTATTGAGTTATTATGGATTATACTCTTAAGGTCAAACACGCAAAATGGCAAAAAATAAAACTCTTCAAGCAAAATGTCAAATACGCATATTGTCAAACTCGTAAATTGACAAGAACGCAAATGGTCAAAAACGCAAAGTGTCAAAATTATCTTACCAATATGGTTAAATCAATAGAGATTTTGTAATAGATTATATTGACATTTTGCATATATAAATTTTGCATGCCGTAAAAAATGGATATGGCGAACATACCTAATTGTATACAAACATCTCAATGTAAGTAACCCGTATTCGAGCACATAAATTGAATTGAATTATATTAGGCCTTACTTGTATGTCAAGGAGGTGAATATCTAGCTTACTTGTATATCAAGGAGGTGAATATCTAGCTTACTTTTATATCAAGGAGGTGAATATTTAACTTGTATATTAAGGAGGTGAATATCTAACTTGTATATCAAGGAGATGAATATCTAACTTACTTTTATATCAAGGAGGTGAATATCTAACTTACTTGTATATCAAGGAGGTCAATATCTAACTTACTTGTATATCAAGGAGGTGAATATGCGTCCAGCGTGCGCGCGCGTGCGGTCTATCTTCTCGACGGCTTGCTGAGCGATGCCGCACATGATCCGGTCGATCATAGCAGCCGTCAGGAAGTTTGGCGCCTCCACCGCACATTGACGACAAATTGATAGGAGACCTATAAAAACATCATTATAGGTATCACAGATCACTGATACACTTATGAACTTCATTTTTTTTATTCTTCCACCATTTTGGAATGCTTTGTCATGGAGAAAAAGAACTGATGAAAACACTCCTCAGCACATCTTTGCTTGCGATACTTTTTGTCATTTGTTTTAAAGCAGCTAAGAGTATTCAGATTGATTTTGGTAAAGTATTCCAAAGTATACTCACTTTAAAATTTAATGCATATTAAAAACTTCATTAATGGTCACATGCAAATCAGTGCTATACTTCAATAAAAAAATTATAAATACATTCTTACCAGTCATACTAGCCTCCCGCACCCATGCTCCGATATCTCCCCTCATATCAATGGTGTATTCCGAGAGACACTCCAGCAAAGCTTCCAGTATTTCTTCCACGTACTTCTCCACTCCGTTGACTATTCCCTGGGTCTGACAAACTTCCGTCAGCCCTATGACCGCGTCACGGCGAGACTCCGCCCATTTCTGCGTCCCTTCCGTCACCTTCGTGCACGCAATGAGGGACTGTATCACTGCTTGGAGATTCTCACTGAGAATATATTTTGGTAAGGCACCTATGGAAAATTGTTGTGATTTAGTTAATATTGCAAAGAGCTAAAACGGCAATAAATGGCATCACATTCATTCATTCGTAATATTATGAGAAAGTGATGTATTTTACAGTAATGTTGTTCTCATTTACAGTGTACAGATTTGTTTTTTACCAGCAATAAATGGTAAATACAATAATAATAAAAAAACTAGCAGTAATAAATAATAATATGAATTCCAAGAAATGGAACTGTACTTTTATGGTGTTGTGGCATACTTATACGGCCGTGACGGTGAACATTACAAGAAACCGTTGAATTGTTTTTCTATAATCAATTGAAAACAATCATTCATTTATTCATTCATTCACTCAATAAAAGCCACTTACCCACAGCGCGAGCATACCCCATCCGCGGCACCAATCCATTGACCCCGCAACTGGCTAACTGTTCGCAGTATTTCTGCATCAACTGTGTACGTTTCTCCTTAGCCGACAGGTCTCCGTACGTCAGCTGGTCGTCTCGCAAGTACTCCTCGAACACTAGAGGCAACGCCATTATCGCTTTCTCGCGAATAACTTGCACCTCGTGTGAGAGACACTCTTCGATGAGGTTTAACCAATCGTCTGTATAGAGAGTAGAATGTTATCAACTATGGCACGTAAACATACATTTAATGTTAAAAACTTGCACGTATTTCTGTTGGAAAACGACGATATTCAGTGATAACGTTAGAATACATTTATATTCATCCTTTTTATAGCATTAAATAAGAATATATTAAAAAAAAATTGGTATTCCCATCAGACTATAATGTGTGACTTCAAATAAAAAGTGAACAGGGTTTTGCTAAGTTAGTGCACTTTAAATTTTTAGCTAACTAGTGCGATTCCATCCACTTCTTCATTTTCACTTACCATCATGTGGAATTTAAGTTTTATTTAAATATCGTGGAAAGACTTTCAACGATACCCCACACTATGGGGTAGATGAGAAAAAAAATCATCTCCACATCTGTCGAAACTATAAGGCTTCCGTTTAATACAGAACCGTAACCCGCAACTCACCAATAGTCTGATGCGAGTGATACGGCGCTCTGGCCTGTGCTAGCCTCGCGACACAGTGGCAGCACGCCTGCCGCATGAGCTCCCCGCCCAGCCCGCGGAACTGTTGCCGCGCGCGGAGCCGCCCCACCAGCTCGCGGACCGCTGTCGACACTTCGCCCGATATCAGGCTGTCGACTTGCTTACCTGGTAGATACGTTATGCTCTTACAAATCATCCAAAAAATCTGTTCCGACCGAGCTACAACACACACACGTTTATCTTTTGTTTCACTACACCAATCACTATTACATTGGTAAATTATGTAAAAGGGACGGCACTACTAAAACCATAATAGTGAAAAAGACAGCTAGACGGCCCCACTCAGAGGCAGCTATCAACTGTCTGAATTAAAATCGCTACACTTGTCTAAATTCGACTGACGTAATAGGGATGTTTACACTAATTATAAATTACTATAAATTTTTGTGTAAAATACTAGTGGTAACATTTAAAGGCCTAAAATATGATTCTTTTATCGAAATCAATCACAATAAATTAAATATCATTAATTTAAAATGTTAAAAATTGTACTCACTGTCACGTGAGCTCAAATGCCATTTTGATTTTATGACGTCATTGAAAGTATTTTATATGCAAATTCAACTAACTTCAGCAGACAGATAGTATTGAATAACGGATTGTGACGTCACGTGACGTTTTTGGTGGGAAATTTGATAGTGATTTTATTTATTTATCAATTTTTGTTTTTAAATTGAAGATTATTATTTTTATAATATTTTTATCGTGAATATTAAGGTCCTATCTATAAAATTAAACTGAATTCTAAAATTAGTCAACATCCCTATTAAGTAAGTAAGGTTAATAATAACAATAATAATAATAAAATCCATATAACTTATCCGTATACTGATAATATTTTATTATGATTTATTGATAGCATACCATCAGCTAACTTGATTTGTGATAGGGCGTGAATAGCTTCTCCTATAGCAAGGATAGCTCCGTGCCGAACGTTCAGATCTATTGATTCAGTCTTTTTTACTAGCTTGGGAAGAATATCTGTAGCGACGTACTCTGGAATCTGTGAAGTAAAATCGGATTGATTAATAATAATTCTATGTATTACTTATACATACTGTATACTAAATTACTATAAATCTTGTATTCTAATGTTCTGCAACTTTTTGTATTCAAGGTACACCTACGAAATCGGGAAAATTCAGAGGTAGGTACATCTTGAATAAAAATTCAAATTTAAATTATATAAGAAGTTCGCAAAGAGTACTTTTTTCCGTCCGCCTAACAAATTTTTAAGAATTATTATATTTTTCCGCGACACAACAATTAATGACCACGACACACACACCAGTATGCCGCGGCACAAACTTTGCGGAACACTTCATTACAAAATATGCAATTTATGTGATTAAAATCATACTTAAATAACTTTAACAACCATTAATACTTACTTATGGAATAATATTCTGAAATTAGGGATTGTTACGGAATGATCTGAATATACTAAACAATTCAAAAAAATTGCCTAGCCTACTTAACCTAGGTTACCCTACAAATGTCTTGTCAAATAATAAAAGACAGTAACGTCAAATTATGAATGTTATTTTTCTTATTTGGAATGCTTTTACGTTTCTTGCCAGTTTTGATTTGTTTCGGAATATAATCACTGACCTGCTGTTACAATATATGAAAAACAAACAACGACAAAAATAATTTTCTAAGGTGGAAGGCGCATACATATTTCCGTGGGTGTAATGTCAAAATAAACGTAAATTCGAAAATAAATCGGATGATAACCTAGTCTCATAGGACTAACGACTTTCAAAAACGCATCATAACAAATTCATTATAAAAGGTTATTAACCAACTTCAAAAAAGGAGGAGGTATTCATTTCGAATTTTTTTTTATGTTTGTTACCTCAGAAGTTTCGACTGGGTGTACCGATTATGATGATTATTTTTTAATCGAAAGCTGGTGTGGTCCCACTTAAAGAGCGAAATCTGACGAGTAGTTTTTGAGCTATTCCTAATTTTGAAGTCGGTTATTTTTTGTCAAGAATTATTTACATATTATCCCGACAATATCATTAAAAATACATATACATAAATATTCTCTAAACTGATTGCCTGACAGGACCCTCTATAGTTACCCTTGCATACTCAAAATTCACACACCTTTTCAGTAAGTCGGTTGAGGGCCTTCGCAGCGAGCTCCCTAATAGCACAGTCCCAGTGTTCCACCTTCAGATCAACTAGATGGTCGATGAGTGGCCTCGTGTACTCCGGGTACTCCGCTATCTGCGGGGCTATGACCAGATAGGCGTTGGTCCGTGGACCCACAGAGTGGAAGTCAGCTGTGGTGAGAACATCGATGCCATGAGGGAACATCCCGTGCCGACCCACGTTCTCTTGGTAAGCTGCTGATGCTGCTCGTCTGCAGTTTATCTGACAAAAGCAAGCAAAAAAGTTTTTTTTTTCAAAATCAACAGGTTCGATTTTTGGCCAAGATTATTAATTTTTAAAAATCTACTGATGCAGTTTTAGTTTTCATCAAAATCGGCCCCGAGACTGTTTTGACCATGTTTCACTATTCATCAGTTTCGAATTTGACCATCCACGCACACAAAAAATCCACCTGTATTTAATTTTACACACACATACCTCACGATCAAAACAAGCCGTAGCAATCAAACTGGTAGCGAGCACGGTAGCGTGTTGCGCGAGCGCGTTCCCGTCGTACGCGCGCGCGATAGCCCACGCGGCGTGGCAGGCGGAGTCCCGAGCCGCGCGGCCTCCGCCCCCGCCGCCGCCCGCGCGTGCCTCGTCCCGCGCTAACGCCGCCACCACGCTGCGGACCGCGTCGTTCAGTTGGAGGGGGGACAGGAGGCCGCGACGAGCTGACAAAATATGATTTTATATACATGTTCATATCAATGTCAATATTTATATTTTCTACGCGAAAGTTGGCGCGGTTGGATGTATAGAAGGACGTGTGCGTGGATGCATGGATGGGTGTATGGATGGATGTATGGATAGATGTTGTTTGTTGCTCTTTCACTATTGAAGTATAATGTCATACAACAGACATCTCGAAGAAAATGTGTGTCCCGCCCGGGAGGTTCGATTTTCAAAATTGAGCCCCCGTTCTCTTTTCAAAATCGAACGAATCCATTATTGAAGCCACGTGGCGCCAATGCATTGGGACATACATCGTGTTCGCGGTGTCGGTTCTATACGCTAGTAATAATACTTCAATGTCTTTCACGCACTTACTAAAGTAACGGAATTAGAATTAAAATTCGCACACGGAAAACTTCCATGGAATAAGAGATATAAGTCAGAATGGTGATATTCTTAAAAACTTAGTACTCAATAAATATTTTTACCTAATTCAGCCAAAGCCATGCAACCACCATGCCAGGCGGTGTCCCGTTCGTGCTCGGCGAACAACGTGAGCACACTCTCGCAGACGTCCGCCGCCGCGAGCACGGGCAGTCGCGCGCCGATGCGACCCACGCCCTTCGCCGCTGACCACCGCACCACGGTGTCATCGTCGCGGAGTGAACATAGCAGTAACTCTACTACGTCTTCTACCTGAAAATCAATATAATATGTACAAATAATGCCATGCAATTTTGATATGTATCTGCAGTAATATTTACTGATCCTTTTTTAAAGACTAGAATTGTGATTGGCTTTAACCCATTAATGGCCCACTAATGAGCACGGATCTTGAGGCCTATAGAATACTCCATCATGCTGCTCTAGTACGGATTGGTAGAGGGATTAGTGGCCAAACCAAGTGTGGAAGTATTTATGCTGCCCGAGGGCCTTTGACATGGCTTAACGACCTCCAAAGTACGGAAGTACTCAAAAATTTTTTGCCACTAGCAGTCACCCCTCCAACTTACGACCGCGCCCGCTGTTCCTTAACTTTGTCGATCACTTAGGATTGACAAGCTGACAGGCTATGAGGGCTTCGAAAATTTGGATTACATCATGTGAAACCCACCTCCTGTGGTATATCCTGATCGTCGTCATCGGGCGGCGACGTGACGGTGGGTTCGGTGTCCCCGGCGGCCGCGATGCCGGCCAGCGACGCCGCGAGCGACCGCGAGCCGCGCGTGTAGCGCCACGTCGCTACCCGGGGACGGAGGAATGTTAACCCTGGTGGATGGAGAAGAAGAAACATTAGAAATAGAGGCCCAATTATACACTTTATAGTTAGTTTTTTACATGAGACTCATGAGGAAACATTTATTCATACATATCAGACTCTACTATGAAGGAAACAAAGACAGAGGCTTAACATAATATAATACACATTTATAGTATATTTTAGATAAGTCCGATTTGGTAAAAAGAGTAGGTTTATTTCTGTAATAAATTGCACCAATTTTAACAACAAATAAAACAAATAAGCAGACAGCCCTCTGCCTCTGCCTATTAAAATATTATATATTTAAAAATCATTATTATGTTATGTTAAATGTTAAGTTAAAGTATCTATCACTCGGCAGTACTGGATTAAGCAAGCGCGGGACACATAGCAAATTCTTTCAAAGAGCCCATGATCTATTATGGGTTTTTAAGTATAACTGTGTAAAGAGGTTCTTTAGTACAAAGTCTAAAATATGCGGTGCCCACTTTCGCGACGGACCCTTAGCAATTGCTACTCTTGCTAGGTGGTTAATTCGGCACTGTCACTCGGAATATCTCACCTATTCTTTGAACTATCTTGACACCATACTTCCTGACCAACATAGCCTTGTGTTGCTTATAGTTTTGATTGGTCACCCACTCGAGTAATTTGGGAGCATAAGGCAACAAATCGTCTCTCTTTCCATGCTTCAGTACAGCAGCTACTGCGGCCAATACTCCATAGTGTATGGTATCTTCTTCTTGTAAGTTGGAATTTAGTTCACAGGCCCAGTCAAAGAATGCACCCATGTAAAGCTCTTTTACATCAGATCTGATGACAGAACAGATTGATCACTTTTACTATTGGTTTAAGAGAGATACTTGTATGTAGCAATCCTTATCAACATGTAAGAGTATTATCAGGATTGTATTGGGTGGTACAGAACACAGAACTTTTAATGATAGATCTTGGTAACAAAGACAGTAGGGTTGTTTGAGTATCTTAATTTTTTCTTGTTTCTTTGCTTTATTTACTTAAATGTATGCATCGATTTAAGAATTCTAAGCTTAAGAATATTTTTTTAATTACCTTGTCAAAAACTTAGATGCCAAATAAGCACTTGCTTCAGCACAAGTGTCTTTGCTTAATGCATATGCCTTGCAAATGTCAAAGATTCTTTTCATAACTGTCAGTTTTGTTGAATTATCTGATGATACACCTGAAATCCAAGTATATTCCACCATACATGTAAAAAAAAAAATTAATAATTAAGTAGGTATTTGATTCTTGGTTTAAGATGTAAGAAGAGCATGTATTGCAAAAAACAATGACTTAAACTTGACAATAAGGACAGAGTTTGTTAAAAGTAAAAATTCAATAAACCAATGCAATGTTTTCATTGAAAGATACCTAAAAAACATAATGTATTTATGAAGTAATAATGTGATTAATATACCAGGTGCATCTGGAGCAAATCCATCAAGACGGCTCATGTGGAAAGGTATAATAACAACGATGGAGAGCCACAGCAGCAGAACAAACCTACTGCGCCAGGTTTCTTTGTCATCTGGATTCTGTTGCTCAATTAGTGATATGACCATCAACAAGTCGGATACCTGAATGTAAAAGTAAAATAGTACTTACTGTTATTTTTAAAAAACTTAGTAATTTATTTAGTTTTTTACAAGAATATTACCTCATGTGGTAGATGTCTCACAACTACTTTATATCCTCTCACTCGTATAATCTGGTACATGTAATTGAATACAGCGTGCTTGAGCTCAAAAGATGATTCTTCGTGCTTTATTATTGAGAAGAACTTCCCTAAAATCTTATCCAGATGAGGATCGAGTAAATGTGGTTGTTCATAGTATTGCTTCAGAATAGTATACAGCCTGTCGTACTCCACTTCAAATGTTGGCGTGTTATATATATTTTTCACATTGTCGATCATATTCAATACTTCCTCAACTTCGGAAAAGTGTTCCAAGGCACATCCCAGTCCTATGTTATCGCAGTCGTCATCCCTGTTTATGTCGGTATCTAGTCCCACCATACTGACTTACGCTTGTTATTTCTTTCTGAAAATAGTCCCAGCTAACAGATATTTAAGCTATTAAAATGTTATAAAATTCTGGTGTTCGGTATTTTAAAAACTCTTGATTGTTCTTATTTTATTCATAAAATCAAGTTTACAAAATGCAATTTTTGTCATGACATGAATTCTTTCTTACTTCTTTCTAGATTGACAATTATTGACAATTACATTTTTGACAGCTTTCACACTGTCAATAATGACAACTGACAGTCAATGATATCTATAGTAATATGTAGGTATATAAAATTAATGAAAATTTCAAGTCTGTGGTTAAAATCACAGAGTAAAATTATAGTATGCTAACAAGGATATTATAGTATAACTGGATTGCCATCTTCGTAGAGATACCTATTATAAAGATTTATGGCATGATGACGTAACATTGATCTAGACACGCGGCACCATGTCTAGCCAAGTTCAAAGCAAAAGACTGGTGACGCAGCAATGTGTGTAATATTACATGAACCATTTCGAGCTACTCATGACCCCTTCACAACTCGAGAATTATTCAACGTACATACATCTGTTACATTTATATTATTACACCTATTACATCACTCAGTGTTGCCAACTCGGTATCAGGTTTTGGGGCTAAACACTGTTCAAAAAAGGGCTAGATTCGTGCAATACATTGAAAATAGGGGCTATTGCTTAATTATCAGAGGTGAAGGCGAAAAAAAAAAAAAAAAAAAGGTCGTCAGACGCTCTACAAGTATGATACTGGTAATTTTTTCGCTATCTTTCACTACGTTTTATCGTTTTTTCGATGGATTGCATGAAAAAGTTCGTGGAAAACCTGAATTTATCCCCTTTTTTTTCAAGATGACGGAAAATGATTTTGGGGCTAGAAATGGGGCTAGGTGCTAAAAAATTATTTGAGGGGCTGAAAACCCGTAAAAAGGGCCAGATCTAGCCCCGAAAGGGCTAAATTGGCAACACTGACATCACTGTATAATAACTGTGCAGTGGTGCATGTGCTGTATTAAGTCTGTGACGAAAAATGATAGACAAATTAATGCAAAACGTAGTGTCTACTCTATGTATTCTGTGACAATAAAGTACTCTGTCTCTGTGTAATCTGTGTTCGGTGAGATGAGAAATGCGATACAGTGTTGCAAAAGTTCCCGATTTATCGGGAGATCTACTGATTTTGGCTATCGTCTCCCGATATCCCGATTTAGCGACCGTTTCTCCCGATTTTTTGCACTTTCTACCAATAACATAATATTTAAAGTTAAAAATAGAAAATAATGTTCTAAATACAAAAGAAATTGAGTCACTCAGTGAAAATACAGAAGAATTTTGGGCAAGCGTAGTATATTATAATATAATAGGTATATAGCATAAAACGTGGTGATGGCTTACACAGTCATGTTCTAAAATATTTGTTCATACGTATTCAAAGTTTTGAGTTTGCCATAGTCTATTACAAAAAAAAGTTAAAAAAACACAAAAAACCCGACTGCGTACATAATAAAATGCTTAAAAATGAGAAAACAAGCCCAGTAGTTTAGCAGTTGGGACCCATTTATATTTCACATGGCTCTTTGGGAAGATGTGATTGGTTGAAGAATGGGTTCCGACTGCTCAACTACTGGGCTTGTTTCTTCATTTTTAGTATTTTATACGCAATCGTGTTTTTTGTGTTATTTTTTTTATTTTACACTTTTTAGTTAGCATTCATTGACTTCTTTATTAGGATTAAATATAAAGCGTGTAAAGACGGTAAAATTCTCAATAATGTCATTTCATTGAGGGAGTTAATAAATTAGCAAGAATGCTTGTTAAATCGTTATATATCCTAAACTATTACTTAAAATGAAAAATATCATTTTTAAATACCTATTCAACGATATCCCACTTAGTTCGTCAATATATTTTTTTCTTACATTTTAACAATTTGGCGTAGATTAAGACGAATCGATTGACGTAACAATCATCAAAATCGTGTTTGGTCTCTATATACGTAAACATATTACCCTCCCTTGGGTCGCGTAAAAAGATGATCAAACTTGTAACAATTTTAATATAAATAAAGACATGTTTGCAAAAATGGCTAGTAACATGGTGCGAAGATGTAGGTAAATTAATAATATTTTTTTTATAAATAAAAATTATTGTGTTAATAACATAAAATAACTCTTGCTTTATTCAAATTAAGAATCTCCCGATTTCTCCCGATTTTTAGCTGGCAATGCTACTGATTTTTGATATTTCATTTTTGCAACACTGATGCGATATTGCGATCATTGCTATCGCGGATCATTGTATTCATAGATAAATATTGTATTATTTTGATGATTATAAGCCGGGTTTTGTGAAAGGTTTATTGCGTGTGTTTTACATACTTTTATAAATAATCAGAATCCTTAAGTGATGTGATGAATAAAGACATCGAAATGAGTAATCGTAGGTGGATTTAGAATAGCAATTTTTACCAGCTTCTTTGCGTCTTGTTTTGATGCTTTAAATTTAATCAATAAAATTTGCAGCGAGTAGAGCTCTTGCGAAGCGAAAAGTAAAGCCAGTTGAGCCTCAGGCTTTACTGGATTTTGATCTCCCTGAAGGGGAGAGTTCAGACGACTCCGACTTTAGGATAGAAGACCATCCTGAAGAGAGTGACGATTACTCCATAAACTCAGATGATGACGATAAAAGTACGTATATTAGTATTTTTTCTGTCTTTCATAAATTAAACTATTTACTATAAAAATCTTTGACTATTGTTCATTTATTCTGAGTAAATAGAAATGTGAAACTTATTTTTACAATAAAATTGTCAATAACTTTTCTTTATTTATATTCAGAAGGTGCAAAAACTGCTAGTTCAGATGAACAGTCTGGATCAGATATCGAAGAAGGATTTAAGAATACAACAAAGCTTGGTGAAGATGTCTCTGTCAATAATCTTCTTGAAAAAGCTAAACACCAACAATTTAAGGTTTGCTTCCAACAATGACATAGGTAGTTGTTTGAAGATAATTTAGAGGAGTAATATGTTTTCTTCTGACTTGTCTCTTATCTAAAGCGGTTTTTTTTTATTCCCATGGAGTATTTGAACAAAAAAGTAGGGGCAGGGGGCCGCAAGAAGCAGAAACCCCACTTAACCCCCCTGGTGGGTGGAGCGAACTTCTTATCAGTTGCAATACATCACTAAGCAATGGCAAAAGCTTGTAATACCAAAATGCCAAATTACTCCATGAGAAAAAAACATTTTATTTTTTATTTTTTTTAACATTATCTACTTGATTGAAATCTGAGACTTGCATTGTCTCCCTAGTGAAAATTAGAAGTACTATTTAAGTATTTAATACAGTGGCTTTTACACACTGCCATACACTTAAAACAAAAACTTAAAATTAAAATTTGCGGAACAGTAAATATTTTCAAAATTTACCTTTTAGGCATGAAAATTTGCTAAATAAATTCTGCTACTTGGGTAGGCCATAGAGCTTTATTTTACTTATATACTCAATTAATGCAAGTGTTGGTATTTTTTAACAGTTTCCAGGTGAATTAGCCAATCTAATGATTTGTGCGGGTTGCCTCGGTTCTAGAAGTGATGATTTCAATGAGATAGTAGAGTGTGATGGATGTGGTGTGACAGTACATGAAGGTAATATGTGTTATGTTTATTACTTTCTTTAACATTTTAAGGCAACCAGTTGCACCGTGTCCATGATCCATGTAACTGGGTAGAAATATTGGTATTATAAAATACAAATTGTGAGTACCTGTTGCATTAAAAAGTTTAAAATCATACTTTATTTAAATTTTGTTAGTCACAGATTTATCAGACAGGAGATGATGGCAGAGTAACTTTCATAAAAATCTATATTCAGATTTCATTCCAGATTTTCCTCAACCCTTTCAGCCTTTAAAAAAATGTGAAAGGCAAATAATTGCAGGCAAAGATCACAATTAAAGCAATGGTTACTGACTCTTACGTTGCACATGATACATTTTAAAAACAAATAGCAAGTTGCTAATAATTAACAAGGAGCTGGCTATGCAATTGGGAAACCAGAAATGTTAAATTATATATTTATTTGTTTACTTATATGATTTAGATGCTTATCCAGTTGGTTATTATTGTCAACCAACATTCTATGTCCTAGCCTAGTCTGAGTCCAGCAATGTTTATTAAACTATTGGACTTTTTTCTTTGACCTTCATATTTTACTTTCCTTGAACTACTTCACACAGACCTCTGTACAACAAGGTACAGTACCTACTGTACCTCAAGATTTGTTTGACTTTAAATATACAACCTTATTATAAACACATAGTAAACCCTGTTTTAGTTATTGCACTGTTATGATATGTTTTTTCTTTATCGTTTCTCATAAGAGTGAAAGAAACAAAACACTATTAGCCTTCTTTATCTTTGTTTTTTTATGAATAACAGGGATATGGTATTATTTACTATAACTTTTTTTACATTGCAGGTTGCTATGGTGTGTCTGATGTCACCAGTGAGTCCAGCACAATCAGTTCAGCCTCTACAGAGCCTTGGTTCTGTGAGGCTTGCAAAGCTGGTATCACTGATCCCAGTTGCGAGTTGTGTCCAAATAAAGGTACAATTTATATGAACTTTCTTTATTTAACTTTCTTTCTCTTCTATCTTTCTTGGCTGGCAGCACATCAATAATACCTTTAGTGTTACTGAAGTCCATGGGCGACGATAGCCAATTACCATCAGGAGGATCGTCAGCTCGTTTGCCAGCTATTTCCATAGAAAAAAAGAACTTATTTTGAAATTTATGTGACAATATTTTTGCAGGTGGTATTTTTAAGGAAACAGAGGTCGGTGCTTGGGTGCATCTTGTTTGTGCACTATATGTTCCAGGCGTCGCATTTTCGGAGGTAATGAAAGCTATTTACTAATGAAGAGATTGTACATTTTACAATGAACACCCGTCCACTGTATGCATTGCATTAGTATCGTCAGCATAAAAAATTAAAAATGACTTCGCCCATTTTCCACCACAGAAAAAATATTAAACTTTCAGGTGGAGAAATTGTCAGGTGTTACGTTGTTCGAGATGGCTTATTCCCGATGGGGTGCAAGGTCCTGTGCCTTGTGTGAAGACACAACATTGGCGCGTACAGGCGTGTGCGTTGGCTGCGATGCCGGCCTTTGTAAAACTTTCTTCCACGTCACATGGTATGTTTATATTAAATCTTTCATCATACACTAATCTCCAAAAGTTATCTATTTTGTGCATCTCTATGATACAATATATTTATGCTTAAAACAACTGAATTTTGCTACGTTGTTTAGGTTTAGTGAACAGTAACAGTTAATCTTGGGTTTGTTCAGCGGCTTCTCAAGGCAGTTTTTGCATTATGAGTTCATTATTAAAAAAATAATTTGGAATTGTCTAAAAATTTCGTGCTTGCGATTGTTTATTGTAATTTCATAAAACGAAATACCAAACATAAACCCTGGACATGGTCTGTCTGTGCCAAGTTGCATTTCAATCACATTATAATATTAATAGAATAGAAGTGATAAACTTGAATTGAGTGTAACATTTCAGTGGACAACGTGAAGGTCTTCTAGCGGAGGCACACTCAGAGGAGGTGGAACAAGCGGATCCGTTCTACGCTCACTGTCGATTGCACTCTGACAAGACGCTGGTCAAGAAACGTAAGAGGAACTGGTTGGCGTTACAACTGAGGACTGAGAAAAGGTGAGACTCTAGACTGGGTCGAAGTGTTAAAGGAATCAGCCCAATTACCTATATAATGTTTTTGAGCTCATTTTATTTAGTCTTGTGTGTGTACAATTTAAAAATCCTCCAACATTTATTTTCACCAAAAGAGCTGATGATGACCTTGAAACGCCTAAACAGAGCATAAATTTTAATAAATTGTATAATAGGTCCATTCGTTTGGGAGTTACAATACCACGAACAGACAGACAAGTCCCTCTTTGTACTATTTCTGTCACCTGAACAGCTGAAAGCTTTGATTTTCATAAATATGTTCATTTGTTTTAAGTATTGGTTTTGGTTCAGAGGCATTAAATTAAATTGTTTTATAAAATATTCCTTCTGTTTTGAGTTAGATAATTTACTATCACAACTTTCTTAAATATAAACTCTTCTTAAACTTTCTTAATTTTAAACTTCTTTAGGCTTAGTTAAACATATTTCACAATTCTATTATTTTTTAGGAGGGAAGAACTCGTACAAAAAGTCGGAACAGAGGAGGAGGTCAGAATTCAACGAAAGTTAGTGAGATACAGGAAGAAGTACGCCCAGCAGAAAGAAAACAGGAATCCTCCATGGGGTATGATCATTTGTTTTTGACCTATTACAGATTATAAGAACTGCTAGATTATATGACAGGTTAGATGGTAACATTTATGGCCCAATATTTAGGTTCAAATTCAACCACTCAAAGTTCATTTTGAGAAAGAGTAACTTTACATTGACGATAATATTTTTTTGTCCCATATTATGACATTAAGTTTCATTCCAATTCAGGCAAATTAAAAAGAGATTGTAGCGACTGTCTCCAATTTTTCTTTTGTAGTTTTATCAACTTCTTTTTTAATTATGTGTCATTTAATTTAAACAGTTGATATTAAAATACATTTTAATACTAACTAGTCGTATTGATATTTTGTACAGTGCCGACACAAAAGATGGCGCGAATGTTGTATAGCAGTGCGTCTGCCATGCGGAAGTTCAAGCACAAGGCGGAGTGTATGGGGATTGATACACACGCTTTAGAGTTCCAAGATTCTCAGGCAAGTGTATGCTTAAATAAATAAAAATTCATGGTTAAAGTTTTTGAAGTTCGACCGGCACATTTGTGCTTTTCCCATTTCATTATTAAACCCTAATCGCATAATAAGACATGAGGTAATTGATACTTGATTACCGACCGATTCTCATAAAAGTACATACACATAAAAAAAATCCTCTGTGTTATAATTAATGTACTTAATGATTTAAGAGCCTATGTTTTACTTAACTTTAATATTTTTTATAATATTTTTGTCATTTATCAGATGGCAGCATTAAAAGACGTTTCGCGACGTTGGCACGTGCCGCCGGCGTTCTCAGTGGAGTTCGTGGGATACTATCTGGAGAGGAACTCGCGCGTTACGTCGTTAAGGAAATCTCTTGAACGACTCACCAAGGAGAATGAGAAGTATCTCTCCGGAGATGACAAGCTGAGGACCGATTATGATGAGGTACGAGTCAAGTTATCGTTGAAACTGTCATAGCGGGCGCTCTGTGAATGAAATTCGACCGTAATTCATTGTTTCAAAGGTTGATTTCACATTGACACAATGTTAACCATGAATGTTCAATTTTCTGTAAGAAATGTATTTGTAAAACGTATAAAATGTTGTTTTATGGTAAACAAATTGCGATGCATAAGCGACAGTTATTAAGATACATCCTAAGATTTTATAATACTTATCAAATCTCGCCGAGTAGCCTCTAGACGTAATGTATTACTGTTTTCAAAAATCCCATACATTGTCAACAGGCCTCAAAAGAGAACACAGAGGCCCTAGCTCAAATGACGTCAACACGGCAAGCTCTCCAGAAAATATATGACGTCATAGTGGCCATTTGTCCTAAGAAGGCCATACCGGCCATAATGGAAGATAAGCCGCTTGTACCAACAGTGATACCTCGGTCTACGCCTAAAGTCACCCCACAACAATTACAGAAGCGGTATGTAACAATATTTCAGTGTATTAATGAGATATTTAAGTAATCTATTTTATATTATTATAATAATATTATTATGTAAGTTAACCTGTATATTTGTGTATATATAATATTATATAAAGCTGTTTTGGCCCAGTATGTACTTAGAAGAGTTTGTATTGTTTGCTTAATTTGGAAGACATATGGAGACATAAAAGTGTATTGGAAATATAATTATGAAAATTATCTTCAGATAAAGCAAATTATACTACAAAATACCTAAGTATGTTCTTGGCCTGACGAATGAAGGCTTTAAAAGGTATTGGTGGTGGAATATTATTGGCTGCAAGTTTGCTGTAAAACAGCATGGTTTCAATAGCCGTAACTTCATATATTGGTGACATTGCTGTTTGGGATAATGGGGCTGTGAAGTGTAAGAGAAATGAAACAATATGAGCATGACAGTTAATTTAAATTACTTTTGTTTTTAAATTGTTTGTATTCAACAATAATACAAGACTTCTCAGTAATACAATTAAAGTAAAAAATAACTTTAATTATCGTATACAACATAAAAGGTGTTCAGAAAGGACAACCACACATATTTTGCATTGATAATTAATAAAATAATTTTATTTTGATTGATTTAAGAAAATATAGCACATTTTAATAGTCATAGATTCTACTATATTTTTATTGTATGAAATTTTTTGTATTGCATTAAAGTTATGTGAGAGCAAAAAAAAAGTCTTTTTCTGCAATTTTTAATGAGCCCATGGGCTAAAGAGAATACTCGTGTTGTTGAATATTGTCTCTTGATAGGCTTCGTGTTTAAAATGTAAAGTAAAGAATAAAGAGAAAAGTGAAAATGACAAACCTGTATGTAATAGAAACGCGGGGTAATAATGCAAGGTGTAAGGGTAAAATTCTATCTATTTTATTTAAAGTTGTAAGTGTAATTTTTTTTTATATTTATATACCTATAGTATATTGTTTTTTAGAATTCAGTCTGCATTTGTCAATCGGTATTTTGGAGCCATTTAAAAAACGTAACAAGTGACGTGTGTTTCAAATAGTCTTGAAATCTTACCGTCTTTGAATCTATACGACTCATATAAACCGCCTTTTTTTAAGTTAATAAATGATAAAAACCCGATACATGATGTTTATTGAGAGACAATACATTAAAAGAGTACCAATAATTTGATCAGCTTGCATGCTTGTGCCACCACCAAATACATGCATTATAGAATTAAACTGTATGCTTAAGTGGTCCACTTAGGTGTATGTCTGTGCCCACCGCGGCCGCACTTAAGATGGGCGTTGGTTTTCCTCTTAGCGACAACCCGGACGCACGCCAAGGAAAAGTTTTGTCTACTTCTATGGAAGGTCAGTGGCATTTTTCTGTTATTTATTAGATCTGCATTAAATGATTTGTCTTTAAATTCTTTTCATTATGTCAACCTTACTTTTAAACTTTCGATAAAAAGACACTAAGATCGATCAAATAGGACTCGTATTAAAACTGTCAACTCTAGTTATCTCGACGTTAGTTCGACAACCCGTGTTGCGCAAAGCTTACCATGCGGGATCGCCGCGCCAAGAGTCCTGGGTTCGATTCCCAGCGAGAAGGAAATTAGAATAATAAGTTTGAATTTCTTTTCGCGGTCTGAGTGTAAATGTCCTTGTCTTTGTGTTGTCCATGGCACATGCGACACATTGAATCTCGTAGTGTGGGCCTATGAATGTGAAGCGTTATTATTATTATTGACATAAAGTCAATATATTTTCTCGCCGAAGAGGTTTTAGCTCCTAATACACGGACGCCAGCCAAGTGTACCAGTGAGTGATGTTATATTCCTGCCTAGTTAATATTTAAAAACTTTCGAACTATTTGGCAAGTGTTTAGTATAGCCGCTTTTTGCAATGTTTATGATACCTGTGTTGAAAGTTAGTGGATGATAAAACTAAAGGGATTATGTGAACAGTTCGAACATGCCACTGCGTTTGTAATTCGATTGCTAGGTCTCTTGGCTTGGCTTGCCTTCAACCCATGAACGGCCCACTACTTGGCACGGGTCTCTCCTCTTGTGGGGGCATAGAGCATACTCCACCATGTTGCTCCAGTGGGGATTGGTGGAGGGGTTAGTGGCGAACCGGAGTGTCGGAGGTTTTCAAACCGCCCGAGGGCCTCTGACATGGTTTAACGACTGTTATCTTATGGTAACAACCGGGACCGACGACTACACACAATTTACAAACTACGATATCTGAAAAATTTACTATATATGTGCTTCGGAGGGCACGTAACCTCCGAAGCACAAATATAGTTAATTTTTCAGACATCGTAGTTTGTAAATTGTGTGTATTGGATATGGCTATGTTTATAGTGTAGGCAGTCATGTTTTGTTATATTATTATGATCTGTCCCGCAGCGGGCGCGGAGTCGCTAGAGGGCGCGATGCTGGGCCGGGCGTGCGCAGCGTGCGGACGCCGCAGCGAGCGTCACCTGATGGCGGCGTGCGACACGTGTCGCCAGCACTACCACCTGCACTGCCTCAACCCGCCGCTGCAGCGCCCGCCCAAGAAGAGCAAGCTTTACGGATGGTGATCTGATTTTATATGATTTTAAACTTATATCATCCCGGACACTAAACATTTTGAATATACATATAGAAATGAATCCCTAATTCCCTTGGTCACGGCATCACGGCTGGACGGATTTCGCTAATTCTTTTTAGGTTTATTTATTTATTTAATCTTTATTGACCACAATACAAGATTAAGGTACAAATGGCGAGCTTAATGCTTTATGCATTCTCTGCCAGCTAATCATTAGGCCAAACAGAAACACATGTGGTCATTAGGTTGTGTTTGTTATTCTCAGGAGAAGGTTCCTATTAAAGAAAAAAGTATGAAAGTTGTGCAGAAAATTAGAAAATGTAAGAAAACTTAATCACCATATTAACTTTTCTAATGTAACTTTAGCAACATAACTTTTTTATTTTGTAACTGTCAGTCTATGGATAGAGAGAGGGAGAAGAGGGCGTTGTTAGGCGGTACAAATTTCGCCGGGTCAGCTAGTTTTGAATATAAACACACAGTATATATAAGTGCATGTACATGGTAGAATTCTAATTTCAATGCTATTCTTCTCCGAGCACACAAATACTTCTAGCAATAGTAAATTACCTTGACCAAGCCAACTCAGAGCCTGTTTTGCTTAATTATATCGGTTACTTATTTAGTTATTATATATTACATTATCTTTTTATATTCGTCATAATGATTCATTACACATTGCACTAACTAGTACTTGTATTTTATTTAATTTTCACAATTAATTGAATCAATCACGTGAATTCAGTCTATGCAAATTATTGAACTTTTATATTCATATCTTTGTAGGCAATGTTCTGAATGCGACAAAACTTCAGACTCAGAACCGGAAGTACTGGAGAAGAAGGTACCGCGTCGGTCGCGCATTCGATACAGCAAGGATGGCGCCATTATCTGTGGGCCGAGAAGCGCTTCAGAGATACCGGACTCACCACCGCCTAAACTGAAACCTAAAAAAGAGAATAAATTAAAAATTGACACAACCCTACCATCGGAAAACATTTCACCTATAAAAGTAACGATCAAGCCGTTCGAATTCAGCAGCGACGGACCCGATGGCGGGGATGTTAAATCGAAAAAAGATAAGAAAGGAAAGACTAAAAAGGATCATACATCGACTCCGGTGTCATTGGATTCTAAGAAACTTCACAAACGCAGTTTCACTTCACCGATACTGACGAATACTCCCCTGATGTCGATCACACCGATCGTTGCGGATAGCCCGTACGATTCTCAGAATGAAAACTCTAACGATTCTAATAATATCGTGGTGGCGAAGAAGGAGGAAGCGTACACACCTAATCTATCTTTCTCGGCTCTTTTGAATGAAACGAAAGAGAGGGATAGTAAGACGATAGAGAGCTCTATCGAGAATACGTTAGCGAATCTGTCGTCCGATATAGCTACGTACAAGGCGAACAGAAAGCGTAGGAAGGAGAAGCATCGATCGCGCTACTCGCCGGACTTGCTTCGCTCGCCATCCAAGTCTCATAAGCACAAGAGAAAGAAGAAGACTCAAGACATAGAAAACCCGGAGCCGCCTCACCCACGAATAACAATCAAGGTTACAATTGATTTGTAGTACTATTCGCGGACAATCAAATCGAAACTTTTAGTATTTTTTGGGTTTTAAAACTTGATAAAAAATCTTTCATAATCATTACTCCTATTTTATTAGTCATTGTTCTTAGTTTCAACGTTCAACCTAAGTTTGCGAGTTTGTGTTATAATCCTTTTACTTTACACTAAAAAAGTCATAAATAATAATCTAAAATCTTCACTGTCATATCTTTATACTGAAAGTAATGACTGATCCGTTGATAACTTGTGTCGAAAAAATAAAATGTAAATGTTATTTTATAGATCAAGCCAATTCCGAAGCCAGACGGATCGTTGGACACTCAGATGTTCTATGTGCCCACTGACAGCAACGACGGTCCACCTCCTGCCGTCATTAAGAAAATATCGAAGGTATATTTATTCTTATTATCTATATTATTAATTATTAATAAGCTTGACAAACGAATTGGATTCTCTGTAATGTTTGTTACAAGTTTAGGAAATAAGTATAAAATAAATAAATAAATAAATTTGGTTGGTGGATTTGGTAGATGATTGTTTGATAGTCCACATAATTATCGAAACACTCAACAACAACGGTTACTTAAATCGCTCTTTAGTTCAAAAGGAGAATGCCCATAGCCAGTACTCTTAAAAAAATAACTGTGTCACAATGATTTTTGGACAAAAAATAAAATGAAAATATTTCAAGTATTTTACCCTATTTCCTAAAAAATCCTTATTGGGAATAATTTTCTGAAATTAATAAGTAACTCTACTTCCGTTTTACAAAATAAAACCATTGGGCCATTTATGTTTGGATAAGTGCCAATCAGGAATCTTTTAAGATCCTTCGGGCCAATAGGTAGCATTGATTCGATTATAATTATGATACAACAGTTATAGTATAATATATCCATGACAACAAACTAGATGACGTAAGGGGACTGTCAAGTTAATTTTTTTTTATAGAAAATTATTATAATCAGCCAGGAGTAATAGTGTTCTGTGATTATAATACATTACAAACTTCATGGTGTTTGGGGACTGTCAAATGAATTTGAAACTTAAAAGATCGACATTACATACGCAATCGACTTTAATACGCCCGCATAGAGTCCATATTACTGTGAGTTTACTATAACCTAAATACAAATTAGTTTTGTTTAATATCTCTTATTTCCTAATATTATCATTGACTAAAGTTAGTATGTATAATTTATTAAGATAACATAATCAAATAAAGGTATTTTTTTCAAGACACAAAAATGTTAAAGTCAGTACATTTCTCCATACTAAATGGGCATTCTCCTTTTGTATGTAATTTTGTATGGTGATTCTTTACTAAGGAGCGATTTAAGTAACTGTTAGTGACTCTGAGTTGGGGCGTTAATACCTTTTATTAATTAACAAATAAAGTGTGGTTGTGTTATAAATTATGGAAATTGCAGCAAACAGAAGCGGAAGCACTGAAATCACCACCGAGAGCGGTTGTGCCTCCAGACCCTATTGCCGTAGCTTCCACATCGGCTGCTACATCTTCATCTGTAAGTACTTAATGATCATCATCATCATCATTATTATCATCACCACATTAACGCACCCATAAAATAGTTCTATAGCTGAGCTTGGGTTTCCTCTCACAATACAGACTTTACACACTTTTAACATGTTATGGATAACACCTTGGAGAATATTATAGATATCTCATGCTACACAGGTTTCTTCAAGATCTTATTGGTTTCTTCACCGAAGCTTGTGATAAGTATACGCCAAGTAACATCGTGAAGCTACACGCGACGTAGTAAACTTAAAACCATATTGGATCGTTCCTAACCTTAAAATACGACATGTTTTGAACTATAAGTACTCTTTTGTAGAGCTTAACAGTAGGATGCGTATTACACACTGTTATTAAAAATATGATAATCTTATACAAGCGGCCTAAGGATCTACCCGAGCTGCCTCCCCCGACGTGGACTAAACCAAAGGTAAAAAGGGGTTTTTTCAATGAAGTATATGAAATTGTTCCTCCACAGACGTCGCGTCGTTCCAAATCGAACGAGCCCCTTATCTATTTCTTTCTGAGATTCCTGAAGATTTACTTACGTCTAATGTGCATTCAAAACACCTGTAACACGTGATTCTATTTAGAATTATATTAGAACTTTTTGTTTAGATTCCGCACCTTAACTTTTATATTTAATTTTTTCCTTGTATCTTCATTATTTCACCAACTGCAGTGTATACCCTCTGCTTATTGATTTTATTTCACTTCTACGTTATCTAAAGGAAATTGATTTCTTTTTAACCCTTGGTAAAATTGTTTTACATACAGAGCTGAGAAAATGCTTTCCATGATGTGAAATGCTATCTGTTACTGATTTACAGACTTTGTACTGTATGCGACATTTACATCTTATATAGTGCGATAGAACACTAAGAACAAACCACTTTCCTTACTTTCCGACTGACAATCGTAGTCAACTTACCCTGAGGATGCTCCGTTTTGGGGCGAATTACGTGTTGATGCTGGTATGTATGTTGGTACATACCTACATATAATTATTATAGTGCATGTTTCCGTTGTAGGAAGGAGAGAGGTTCCGCGCCTTAAAGTATATACCGTCATACATGTTAACCGCGGATTGTTGCAAAGTAGACTAATATTAACTACAATAAGAACAGATTTTTGAATATTCGACCTCTGAGTAAACAATGATACTATGATACAAGATATGCCAAGATGGCGCTGAAATTATGTCAGTCGAATTTAGACAAGTGTAGCGATTTTAATTCAGACAGTTGATAACTGCCTCTGAGTGAGGCCGTCTAGATGTCTTTTTCACTATTATGGTTTTAGTAGTGCCGTCCCTTTTACATAATAATTTACCAATGTAATAGTGATTGGTGTAGTGAAACAAAAGATAAAGTGTGTGTGTTGTAGCTCGGTCGGAACATATTTTTTGTTTGATTTGTAAGGGCATAACGTATGTATAGTTTAATATCATTGTGAGTAAAATAAGTTTCGTCACACTATCGTTGTGTCGCAGCGTATCCGTTCACGTGCGGTGCGTCACAGCGTGTGCGTGGTGTCGACGCCGGCCGCGAGCGCGCTCACTCGGTGCGACGTGTGTTCGCAAGCCGGGGACTCTTCCAATCTCGTCAGGTACTACACTTACTACCGACACTACACCGACTACACACCCGTGCAGTGTGTAAACAAAGTAACATAAGTTCATCGCTCAGACCAAACAAAAACAACTCATCGGGCGTCATCCCGTATTTTAAATGAATTGGATGTACACAAGTACGTAGGTTTATACATTTGGTACAAAGCGGGACTTTTTTGTTCTCGCGGGGGACAGCGGGACAGACAGCCCGAAGCGGGACGTATGGTCACATACGTCCATTATGTCATTATCCATATCTCAATTTCAGGCTTGGTTCGACCACATATGAATCATACCAGAATGCGATTAAATAGTGTCAACTTCTGGTTTCTTTTGACTTGTGTAGATGTGACGAGTGCTCCAAAGTGTACCACTTCAAGTGCCTGGAGCCGCCGCTCAACAGGAACCCCAAGAAGCGCGGCTACTCGTGGCATTGCGCCGACTGCGATCCTACCGTAAGTTGTCGTGTAGTATTTCCCAATGTGTGCTTCTTAATTCATCCCACAAGTAATAAAACCTTTTTTTATTACTTGTTAATCTCGCTGAGCGATTGGGTTGAGTTTACAGATTCATTAAAGAAGGGTTTTGAATGAATTAAGAGTTTCTGGTATAAAAAAATGGGTATTGAATCTATCTCCAGGTGTTATTAGTCTCGTGTTACTCAGATAATTATATTATCCGTAATACCAATAAAAAAAACAATGTCATCACAAAGGAACAATGTAACAATAATAAGGAGGTAACAATGGTAATTTTACATTAGAAACTTGTAAAATATTTCGTCCTCCTTCGTTTTTAAAAAAATACATAATAATATTTCAAAAAATTCAAGTTTTAATTCGACTATGTGAGATCTTGTTGGTATTTGTTTAAATACTCTTCTTTAATGGTAAATGTACATTACAATAATTAGTGTAAAAATAGTGCATGCCCTTTACATGTCGTCAACCAGATACAGTTGAGAAACATTTATATTTATATTTTTTTATAAACAATAATATAATAACAAAATGGTTAAAGCCTACAAATCAACGCAAAGGAGAATGCCCATAGCCAGTACTCTTAAAAAAATAATTGTGTCACAATGATTTTTGGACAAAAAATTTCATTAAAATATTTCAAGTATTTTACCCTATTTCCTAAAAAATCCTTATTGGGAATAATTTTCTGAAATTAATAAGTAACTTTACTTCCGTTTTACAAAAGAAAACCATTGGGCCATTTATGTTTGAATAAGGGCCAATCAGGAATCTTTTAAGATCCTTCGGGCCAATTCGGTTGCATTGATTCGATTATAATTATGATACAACAGTTATAGTATAATATATCTATGACAACAAACTAGATGACGTAAGGGGACTGTCATATTAATTAGAAAATTATTATAATCAGCCAGGGGTAATAGTGTTCTGTGATTATAATACATTACAAACTACATGGTGTTTGGGGACTGTCAAATGAATTTGAAACTTAAAGGATCGACATTACATACGCAATCGACTTTAATACGCCTGCATAGAGTCCATATTACTGTGAGTTTACTATAACCTAAATACAAATTATTTTGTTTAAAATCTCTTATTTCCTACTATTATCATTGACTAAAGTTAGTATGTGTAATTTATTAAGATAACATAATCAAATAAAGGTATTTTAATCAAGACACAAAAATGTTAAAGTCAGTACATTTCTCCATACTAAATGGGCATTCTCCTTTAAGACAAAAATTATGTTTGTGTAGCGTGAATTGCGAATATACAACTCTTCTGATTCTCCAAAATGTTGTGATGATATCTGAAAAAATATCTCACTACTGTTCCTGATCGACTATTGTTATTTCTTGTTATGTTCTGTTCGATAAATAGGCTAAAGAAATATTTGTAGTCTAATCAAAAAATGTACTGCATATTGTATGAGATACTACGCGTTCACTTTAAGTTCGTCGACAGTTTTGATGTCACAACAGCTAATAGTACTGCAGACAAAAAGTAATCAAATAATTTCATTAACTTACATAACAAATTACGTTCGCCACTGTGTAAGACCTTTTCTCTTTTAGTCATTGTAGGGACGCTAATCAACCATACTAATCAACGAACGTAAAATAAATGAACAGAGAAATAATTTAACGAAAATAACAACAAAATCAACAACTAACTCGAGAACGCACGCGCCGCAATTGACTACAAAAATACGCGGGTAGCATTGCTATCCGTACTGAATGGGGCAATGCTTGAGGTGCGGTACGAGGATGGGAGGTAAGGGCAAACTTGAAGTGAACGCGTAGTATATGCTGCATTTTTTTAGACGAGTGTTATTTATAAATAATCTTGGCAATACTTTTTATTGGAATAATAATACTTTAACGGAAAGTTTTGGCATTCAATGTCTTTGTATTTGTATTTATTTGTCTTTAAATTATTTCATTTTATGTCAGCCTTCTTTTAAAATTACAAATTATAATAAAAAGACACTGTAAGATTGTTTACCAAATAGGACTTGTCTAGAAAAATGTAGTATAAGTAGAATTGATTCAGCATGAGATGTCTAAGACCAAAAGACGACAGTCTTGTTATATGGCGTAATCTATGACTTGTCGTCTAGGTGATTACTAAATTAGTATATTTATAAGCCAATTCCAAAAAATATTAATATGTGTAAGGAATATAAGGTAAATCAAGGTTATTCCAGCTATTGGCTTGAAATTTTATTATAGTATTGTTAAAAAATCAGAAGTGGGATTTTTTTGGTATACCACATTTAGATAGCAACATTGTTAAGTTAGACAACTCAAAGCTTACATTCATCAGCGACTGCAAGTGTTTTGTATGCGATTATAATTGATCTTATTAAAAGTACATTGTTTACAGGATATGGAGGATAACAACTGAGCTGTAACCCCGAAACTCGCGATCGATCATGACCCCTAAGTTTCGAATAATTTATCTTTAGTAGTGCTAGCCACTAGCTTCGATTTAGTTCTAAACCCAGTAAAGGTTGTAACGTTTCTACTTAATTATTGTTCTCAGTTCTAGATAGCATTTACAATTGTTGCAATACGAAGGTAAATACAGTTGAAAATCAATATGAGTTTTTTACTTTGCGACTGACTCCAATATAACATAACATTTTGAAATTTGTGGTTGGCAAACATATCAGTGAGAAATTCTTAATTACTTCTTCAATGGAATAATAGCTGCATGCTGCATTTATTAATGTCCCCTTAAGCTAAAAATCGCTAGATGTTGAAAGTATTGCTTTTAACTTGTGTTTCCCAAAGTGTTTAATCGTAGTTATTTTTTAAATGTCCTTTTTGGATCAAATTTATAATCTTAGGATCCTATTTAGGATGTTTGAAATGTAGTTCTCACTTCTGTTTTTTATATTTATTTAATGTGAAAGTAAAATTTATAAGTGGTAAGCTGACCGCTCTTTATTGAACAACTCACATACATCAATTAAGATTTAGATCTGTATATTGTGTATTGAATGTATTAACAATGTAACTTAAAAGCGCTTTTACATTTCTACCTTGTAAATTTCAATTTTGAGACATTTGCAAACACTTCACTCAATATTTGGAAGAAAATAGTAACGATATAATTAGTTGTACAGTAAAATAAATCAATGAATTGAACAGTTTTTTAACAAGTTAAAACTAAACAAAGTTTTTTCAAAGCATGAAATAATGGGTTGCTATTCCATTTCATGTAACTTTTTATAAAAGTATTAATTCATTGTTTCTAATGACCCTTCTTTACAATTACCCGATTTTACTATGTGGTCCCTAAATCAAATAAGGTAAGTTTCATTACTAGAAACAGATTATCACGTGACAAAAACTTATGAAGTTACTATTTAATATTTTTTTTAAGATATTGAACATTTAAAATGTTAAATATTCCATCTAAAACGAAGATGCACCGTGATAATTACCATTTATGTTTATTTTATTATCAGGACAGATTTGTTTAAAAATAAAAAAAATCATAAATAACAATACAACCCCTATTTCAGAACCTAAATTCCTAAATTAGATTTGTAAGATAACAAATATCGTATTTAATTAATAAAGTATTATGACTAGATTTTTTTTTATTTGAACGGTCCTGTAAGACCACGTCTAGTTGATTAACTGTATATCATCAGTAGATTGACTATATAATGTAGAAATATCACTCGATATACATACGTGTGATAAGGGCAGAGAACGAGATAACTCTGCCCAAAAAGATGGGTTTTGTTCGACTTCAGCTGATGGCAGAAAAACGCGAAGCCGTGTTAAGAGAATATCTTAATCGTGCGTCTTTGAACCTGCAAATACTCCTCAACGGTAAAGTTTAAACGATCTATATATCATTTTTCGGTGGCGGTAGTTTTAAAGAATTCTGGTTAAGCAATGTTGTTCAGAGTGTTAAATTAGGCACTGCATCCCAGTAAAGTATTTTAGTATCGATGGTTTGAAATTCAAATAATGGATTAAATATCTTTCTATGATGAATAAGTTAAGTAAAAACAAATAAGGACCTACGCCCATTGACGACACGATGGTTGGTTCCCTTTACGTCGAGTCTCTTTACGTCGAGTCTGAGAGCCTATTGTTCTTCAAAATGTGCTATTTTACGCTTTCTATATGGCAAGGGATTTGTATGTGACATGGTAAATGTGTCATCAGTGTGTCCTTGCAGGAAATTATCGAGGAATATCTTGGCATGGCGTGCCGCATGTGTGCGCAGGCCCTAATACTAATATCGTATTACGTATGTCGACATACCATGCTACGGGATCGATAACTTGACTCCGAAACTAGTTCGTTCTTAAGTTGCAAACTTTGGTGAGTTTTATGGCCTTCGATTTATCCATAAGTGGTTCTTGACAGTAATAAGAAACTCACAGTTTGCTATTAGAAAGTAGTAGTATAGTATGAATCTTTGAATTATAGAGAGTTTTTAAAATTTTTAATTTGTTTTCCACCAAATATTATAAAAATACTTGTTATCCGCTGCAGTAAATAGAGAACGCACTTCTCTTGAGTAAATGTAGTTAAAACGTGAGTATAAAATATAACGTGAGTACGTAACGTACCTATATCTGCTTGTGAACAACATTTTTTGATATAGCTGCTCTAGTTTATTTAGTAAAAAATAGACCCAATATTCGTTCCTTGAAAATTCCAATTGGAGGCCCTGTATCAAATGTTCTTCATAGTAAAGTTGGTTCAGTCTATCCCAGTGTATTTTATAGTAAAGATTTTAGCGATCATAACGCAAGGATCGTAAAGGGAAGATGTGTTGTCAACTAATATCGCACGCTCAGTGGAAAAAGGCATAAGATGAAAACTGCAACTTTACAGGAGAGCAAAAAAACTGTTAAAATGTCAGTAAGAAGTCTAAGGAATTTACATTACGATTTCTTGCACAAAACCGTTAAGATATGATAAAAATTTGAAAAAAAAATTGAGGATATGCAGCTTTTATCCCTCTTTCCAATCATAATAATAACTAAAATTCAACGTAAGGCTACTTATGCTTTTTCCACTGAGGTTGCGATATGATTGTCAATTTCGCTCTTGACTCAACGTTGCTTAACTGGCCGTACCATTTCTAACATGATTGTGCCAGTGCGCTTTACTAACACTGTAAAAAGCAAAGTCGTAATGATAATTGCTTCGAGTTGTCTCATTTTGGGCAAAGGCTGGACTTAAAATGCCAACTGTAGCTGTGCATCATAGGACGATTCTTCATTTGAACTTGAATTTTAAACGAGCATTTATTTTATAGCGCAAGTCACTTAGGAAGCGCGAGGGATCCTTGGAAAGAGTAGAAAAAATCGCCCCCTTCAAGATCGGACAATTCTCCACCCCTGCTGTAACAAAGAAAACGCCAAAGGTAATCTCTAATTTCTTAGAAAAAAGGTTTTCTATAAAATATGGGAGAATATAATACTTCAGGGATCTGAGTACAGATTTTAAGTGTTGATAAAAAAAACCGTCACTAGATAGATACTTGCGATTGTAGCTACTAAATTTCGTAGTACTGCCCAGCCATGTTCTTGATGTTCTGTTTTATGCATATGCGACAATTTATATTTTTTACTTGTAGGAAGTGGCGACGGATCCGCTAAAATCTCCACCGAATCCGATGCTGCCTCCAGCTCAGATCTCGCGGCCATCGACATCTGCGTCTGTTACTTTAACTGTAAGCCTTTACATAATTAACTCTAAAAGATGTGCTGAGGAGTTTCTTTACGGAATTTTTCTCACTGACCTTTAAGCATCTTAAATAAGCGCCTTTTCGGAATGCTGTTAGATAAAAAAATATATGTGCCTAAGTCTGTCAGTTATATAATGAATGATTGATTTGGAATGTATAATTTCTGTAAGTTTTTGAAGCACGTAACGTAAACTGTTTGTTCAAGTACTACCAGTACGCCTTATGCAACGATATAATTTATTCTTAACGTTAAGCAAAATCAAAAGCAGACGTCCTACGTTAAATAAAATATTGATTAATGTGTAATTAAGTAACGAAGTTTATTTATTTAGGAAACTGATCTATATTTAATTCTCATGCAAGCGGCTAAAGGATTTGCCTCCACTGCCCCCGCCGTCCACATTTGCGAGACCACAGGTAGTATCCACTTCAATGAAAGGAGATCGCCAAAATCCCATACACCTCTGGGCCAAGAACATCATTAATGTAACGTATGTTAAAGTAGCTTACGTTACATTAATGATTCTTATTTATGTAATACATAAATATAGTATATTTCATTAACTCAAAGAAGTTTAAAAAAATTCTATGGTTAAAGATAAATAATAGTAGCATTGGTTAAATATGCTGCAGAGCACTTACTTCTGGGTTGCAATTCCTCAATTAAGGCAATTCATCATCCAATCGTTGAGTAAATTCGGTTTCCTTGGAGGTGTGAGAGGGCGTTCGGATGAGCAGAAATCGTCAAATCTGTATAGCAAAGCCAAATTCGTAAGCAAAACACCGAAACAAAACACATCTGTAAGCGAATGACACTGACAGTATGAAAACGAATGATCGTTTGTGATTGAAAGTTTCACTTTAGCATAATAATTATGACTTGGTATATGTGTACCAGAATCTCATGGCATTATTTACAAGAAGAAAAATGGGGTTAATATGGCAATAAAATTTTTAAAACTATAATATAACAATTGTCAAGTCAAAAGAAGAGTTGTTTCGTTCTATAATAATACCTAATAAAACTACGATCACAAACCTAAAATATTATTTTCAATATTTTCAATGCTTATCAAAAAACGTGAGAAAATTTAACTCGATGACATATTGCGCGCTCACTCGCATTTCGGTTTTAGGTCGAAGTGCGAGTGAGCGCGCAATATGTCAGAGTGCAGGGAAATACTGCGACTACTATAGATTGTTATTTGCTACAAAAAACATCTGTTTGCACGCAGAGTATTCGTTCTCGCGCGGTACGTCACAGCGTGTGCGTGGTGTCGACGCCGGCCGCGCCGCCCATGACACACTGCGACGTGTGCTCCCAGCCCGGACACACCACTAATCTTGTCAGGTGACTGACATACGCTATTAACAAACCTAACCTAACCTTGTCAGGTGACCGACATACGCTCCTTATCGAACCTAATCAAACGCTGTCACCTGACATTCCTTAACTTGTGGTACCTATCCATAAGACACCGCCTTGTATTTAACTGAGGAAGAAAATTACCGTGCTGGATCACGTAATTCCTGTATTTAGAAGCTACCACGCCCATCCACGTCAGAAACCATGTTGTTTTCTGCCAGTAACTTCCAGACAAAAAAACAAAAACAGCATGGTTTATGACGTGGATGGGCGTGGTAATTTCTAAATACAGGAATTACGTAATCCGGCACGGTAGTTTTCTTCCTCAGTCAAATACAAGGCGGTGTCTTATCTACCTTATTTATTGATCTGTGTACCTATCAGAAAGAATTATTGGTAACACATTGACGATGCCTTCGGTGTTACTGATATCCATGGGCATGGTGGCCACTTATCATTAGGTGGATCGTCAGTTCGTTTGTCGAATAGTTACATAAAACATACACCTAACATTTTCAAGACCTTACGGCCCCTTGATAACAGCAAGTCCAAATCTAATAAAAACAAATATGAAATATGTTAATGTTTGTAACTCTGATAACTTCCTACGTTAACCCATCTACTCGTATTGCACAGATGTGATGAGTGCTCCAAAGTGTACCACTTCAAGTGCCTGGAGCCGCCGCTCAACAGGAACCCCAAGAAGCGCGGCTACTCGTGGCACTGCGCCGACTGCGATCCTACCGTAAGTTGTCGTGAAAGTAGGTAATTATACATTCCAAACTCATTTTTTTTCAATATTTTATTCTACGATTCTGGAGTTTTAGCCAAATTACAGCTTTCTAGCACTAAGGGCCTCGGCGCTTTGCTTCGGACAGACGGACGGACGGACATGATGAAACTATAAGCGTTCCGATTTTACGGAACCCTAAAAACGATTGGTCCTGTCAACTATCTTGCATTCATTTAAACAACCTCGAGTAGTCTGTTTGTATAAAATTCTTAATTTTGCTTTACTTCATTTAGAATCCTTATTCAGAATTTTCAGTTGTTAAAATCAAGCGTACATTGTTCACAGGATTTGGATGACAACTGAGCACTGATTCTGGAAGTCGATTTTATTTATTGATTAGAATTAAAATAAAATAATCTGTAGTAGTTCTTTCTCTTAAATTGTAAAGTCTTATGCATTTATTATTATATAATTTTGCATCAATATACTTAAAGTGACTAAAATGTTATTTTATAAGTGTTTATTACTAAATATGTTCATCACTGTTTTTAGCATTTATTTAAGGGAATGTTTATTATTTAATTTAAAACGTACCAAGTGTTATTAAATATGTAGTAAAAAATATTTATCACAGTAAACGTTAAAAATCTAATGTACTGTATTTTATTAGACCTCAATTTACATATTTTACGCACTCGAGTGCACTACATTATGGTGAACGCTTATGTCATCCGCATCGGGCTCTTATATGATTTCATACAAATGCGGCGCGTTCGGCGCGTACGGTGCGGATATAATGTGCGTTCACCAGTGCGTTCAGCATTAATCGCTACAGATTTTGCTCATGAATTTGAAATATTTAGGGTGAAGTCAACTATATTAGGTACATTATGTCAGTAATGTTGAAGCGCTCATAGCCTGGCTGTTTGTTAAGTAACGGGTGTTTTCTCTTGGTCCTACTATTTTGTCCTGCTAGAAGGACCACGAGGTTATTTTATTTCTAGTGTAGTGTTCCTACTGTCCAAAAAACCGGGCGCGCGGAAGTTTATTTATTTATTCAGGATAATCTACAAGACTCACATTACAACATCGTTTACGTATACACAACATGAAAAGAATTAGGAACTAAATATAGTTTAATAATATGAACATAACATATAATGGCAGTTTGATGGGTGTCCCCTAGTAATCTTCCGTGTTTCGGAGTGCTCAAGAATTTTTTGCCACTTATAAAATAGTCATTTTCGGAGGCCGTCTGGTGACATGAAAACTTCCGATACTCGGGTTGGGCTTTAACCTCCACCATTTTGCACTGGGCAGCGTGGTGGAGTATGCTCTAGACCTCAAGAGGAGAGACCCGTATTTAAAGTAATAGTCGGCCGTCAAAGAGTAAAGCCATTAATTTATTAGGGCCTTTGAGGTCTGACATTTAAAATATTGCAAGCGGATTGTGGGGACATTGGACAGTGAGGTATCTGAAACATTTATCAGAATTAGGATGAGGTTTTGTGGTCAATACGCTTGTCATTATATTCAGATTGTGTTAGTTCTTCGACACCTTATAATATTTATAAAGGCTATTAGATATTATTCTAATTAAAGTTCAGAATGTACCGTACGCAAAGTTAAACAAAAGCCAAAATAGGTTGGGTTGGATAAATGAGCAAATTGGATCAATGAGTAATCTTAAGTTCGGTCTTACGAAAGTTGGACGAATGAGAGCGCTCTAGGTACTTGGTTCCAACTTGCCTCCAGGCCTCAGAACCTTGCATGCTCTTTATTTCAATTCTTTGTTCAAAGTTAGTAGGATGGTAGAACAATCACTTGCAAAGTTTGCCTACAATTCACTGGTGGTTATGAAACGCACGTCTTTGGAACTACGAGGACTCGATTGATTAAAATATTTAACGAAGACAACTTACAACTCTTACAAGGTTGTGAGCTGAATTGGTTTGGTAGTTCACCTTAAAGAATTATTCATGTTTTTTATTATTACGTGAATATACAAGTGAATAATACATTTGCGCAGGGCAGTTTTTAAAATTTCGTGCCATAGGTAAGTATCTATTTTTTAAACGCTTTTATTTAGCTTCACTTCGGAGCATCAAAGCATCAAATCTTCAATATTATGATCAAAATGCTACTCTATTTACACGGCAATAAGGTTTATATTTAGCTTCACTTCGGAGCATCAAAGCATCAAATCTTGTAACGTTAATTTGAATGACTTCCCTTTAATGAAAATTGATGAAATTTGGCAGACATGTGTATTTCCGATGACAATACACGAAAATCAAAAAAAAAAATTGAAATAAAAGCGTTTAAAAAAAAAATTTTTTTTGGATTCAACTTATTACTATTAAAGTTACTTGTCTTAGTTTGGTGGCTGGGTTGGTATGATTAAAACAAGTTGTTTTAAAACACATGTTTAAAACAGTTTGAATTTAAGCCTTGTTTTTTATCACACGTTTAAAAACATAGAAGATTAAAACAAGTTTTAAGCATTCTATGAAGCAATAAGAAAAAAAACAAGCTTTAAACCTACTTTTCATGGCGAATGAATGGATATAAAATGAAAATAAATTTTTATTTAGGAGCCTAAATAGGGTAAAATACCCAACGATTGACACCCTAGCTTTCGGCGCCTGTGTCTATTGTATCAATTTATAGGTATGGGGGTGCAGCACCACCTACGGGGGTGCGTTGGAAATATACCACACACTATGTTGAACAGTGTAATTATGTTCCTTTTTATGTTGAACGCACAATACAGCTTATAGGTACGTAAAACACCAATCAAGTGCGGGAGCAAGCCACTGTCTCGATTGACATTTTTAGTGATGTGTCAACACTGCTAGTGTTGCCACGAAAACCTCTTTTCATTCAAGTCAGTCGAATGTACGATGGCTTGCCGCCACACCACCCCCCTACGGAGAGGAGGAAACCGACGTATAAAAGTTTGTATAAATATTGGGGAAGCAACTGCGAAAACAAGCGAGGCATCTCACATGTCGTGTGGGAGCTTAAAATGAACCCTACGTCCCGAGCGCGTGGTGTAAGGTGCAGTCGCCACAGGAGTAGCGGTAGGCGGTGTCTTGGAGGCAACGGGCATCGGCGTAGGAGCAGCTGCGGGAGGAGTTGACACATCCTCAGCAATATATGCCGGCTTTACCCTGTCCAAACTCACCTGGATGGTCCTATCTCCAACGACGATTGACATGGTTTTGTCGTTACGAGCTACAACTTTGTGCGGCCCCGAGTACGGTGGTCTTAGCGACGGTCGGACGCTATCGTCACGGAGAAAGACATGAGTACACGTCGCCAAACTCTTGAAGACGAATGTAGGTCTCTCTCCATGACGAGTTCCCGAAGAGGGTTTTAAGCGAGCCATGTGGCTCCGGAGCTGCGTTACGAATCCAGCAACGTCGTGAGTCCCAGCCCGTGAAGAAGAGACAAATTCGCCAGGCAAGCTTAAGGGTTCCCCATATACGAGCTCGGCGGAGGATGTCTGCATGTCTTCTCTTAAAGCGGCACGCATGCCAAGGAGGACTACGGGTAAGGCTGTGCACCAGGATTCCTTGTGACACATTAGAGCAGCTTTGAGCTGACGGTGCATGCGCTCAACAAGCCCGTTTGCACACGGATGGTAACTAGTAGTGCGAACGCGTTGGGCTGAGCACAAGTCCATTAAAGCTCTAAATAGTGCTGACTCAAACTGGCGGCCCTGATCCGTAGTCACAAGAGAAGGAACTCCAAAGCGGGCTATCCATTCTCTGAAGAACGTGTCAGCAACTTCTTCCGCGGTAATGCCCACCATCGGCCAAGCTTCAGGCCACCTCGTGAATCTGTCCACAGCAGTAAGGCAGTAGTTGAAGCCCTTGCTGTACGGGAGAGGACCAATTAGGTCGATGTGGATATGACGAAACCGTTTCGTTGGTATGGGAAAGGAGCCTAGTGGAGTGATAGTGTGCCGGGAGACCTTGCTCCGTTGGCAGGCGATACAAGATCGTGCCCAATTTCGGCAATCCTTCCTCATACTGGCCCAAACAAATCGATCAGCCACCAATCGTGCGGTTACCCGAATGCCTGGGTGACTGAGGTTGTGCAGTTTGTCAAAGTACACTCGTCTGAAAGATGGAGTGAGGTATGGTCGAGGCTTCCCCGTCGACATGTCACAAAAGAGATAGACATTGGTGCCAGGTAAGATGATCTTCTCCAATTTCAGGGACGAGTTCCTGAGCATTGCTTGTAGTTCAGGATCTGAAGCCTGCTCATCAGCTAACGCAAAGTAGTCGTTCTCGAGTCGGATTGCTTCGACTCGAGATAATGCGTCTGCCACCACATTGTCATTTCCCTGAACATGGACGATGTCCGTCGTGAATTGGGAAATGAAAGATAGCTGGTTAGCTTGGATCGGGGGCAACTTCTCTCGACGCTGTGAAAACGCATAGACGAGGGGTTTGTGGTCTGTAAAGATGGTAACGTGTTGAGCCTCCATAATGTGCCGGAAGTGTTGCACAGACTCATATACTGCCAGCAGTTCCCTGTAATAGGCAGGCCAGGTAGCCTGGCGTTCTGTTAGCTTTTTGCTAAAGAACGCCAAAGGCTGCCAATGGCTGTTTACCAATTGCTGGAGGCAGGCACCAACATGGCTCGACGAAGCGTCGGTAAAGATAGCGAGTTGGGCGTCGAGTATTGGGTGGGCTAAAAGTGTCGCCTTGCTAAGATGGTCTTTGCACTTTTGAAATGCAGCTTCTAGTTCTGGTGTCCAAGGAAAGGGTTTGGCGCCCTTAAGTTTGGACGCTGCTAGAGCGTCGATGAGGGGTGCCTGGAGTTCAGCAGCCCCGGGTAAGCAGCGCCTGTAGAAGTTTATAATGCCCAAAAATCTACGGAGGCCTTCAACAGTTTTCGGTAGAGGATAACTCCGCAGGGCATCAATACGCTCGCGCGGTGGAAATAACCCATCTTTGCAAATGCGATACCCAAGGAAGGATACTTCATCGGCGGCGAGCACACACTTGGCCGAATTTATGACAACGCCGTACTCTGAAAGGCGCTGGAAGAGCTTGCGGAGATGGTCTTCGTGTTGGGAAGCGTCCCGCGAGTAGACGAGGATGTCATCAACGTAGGCGAAACAAAAATCAAGGCCACGGGTGACTTCATCGATAAATCGTTGAAAGGTCTGCCCCGCGTTGCGTAGCCCGAACGTCATATACGGGAACTCAAAAAGGCCAAAAGGTGTTGTGATTGCCGTCTTGCAAATGTCCTTTTCAGCGACTGGGATTTGTTGATAAGCTTTTACTAAGTCCAATACGCTGAAAACGGTGCAGCCGGCGATGTTGTTGTTGAAGTCCCCGATATGACGCACGGGATAGCGGTCCGGGACAGTGCGGGCGTTCAAGGCGCGATAGTCACCGCATGGACGCCAGTTATTGTCCTTCTTCCTTGCCAGGTGTAGAGGGGAAGACCAGGGGCTGTCCGAAGGCCGCGCTGTTCCATCTCGCACCATTTCCTCAAACTCTTTCTTCGCAACTTGAAGCTTCTGGGGGGCAAGGCGTCGTGGGCGACAAGAAACGGGAGGTCCATCGGTGGTCACAATGTGATGCACCGTGGAGTGCTTAGTACTTCTAGGAAGGCCCGGTGGTCGCATAATGTCGGGGAAGTCCTTCAATATTTTTGAAAAGGACGATTCGTCGCTGATGATCATTTTAACGCTGGCTTGCTCGATCACTGTAATAGTAGCCGGCGTAGAAAGCGTCGTTGTCCCGTCAATGAGCCGCTGGTTACGGCAGTCCGGCAACAGCTGGTAATGGGCCAAAAAATCAGCGCCAATGATAGGCGTGCTGACGTCCGCGACGATGAAGTTCCAGCGGAAATCGCGCCGCAGACCCAAATTCAAGGTGAGTAGGACAAGTCCGTAGGTCTTGATTGGTGTTCCGTTGGCGGCGCGAACGTCGAAACTGGACGGGGAAGCGTGGCCCTTCAGCAAATTGCGCGGATAACAGCATAGGTCCGACCCTGTATCAACCAAGAATTTGATCTTGGTTACGGAGTCGGCTACAAATATGCGACGGCTGCGCAGGTCGCAATCAGAGGCCGCCTCTACTGATTGCTGCCGGATTTTCCCTGTTGCCAGGAGCAAGGTGAGATGCATTTGGCAGCTCTGTCAGCGAAACGTCGGTGGTACCAGCAGAATCGGTCTGAGCGAGAAGATGACCGAGATGATAAGCGCGAACCAGATCTGGAGCCCGGGGAACGTGACCGCCTATGTTCACTACTGAGAGCATCAACACGTTTTGCTAGGTCAGCTACAGCGCGTGTGAGCTTGTCAATATCTGAAGCAGGAACGCTGCTGGCGGCAGCGTGAACGTTGGCAGATGACCGAGGCGCGTCCACAATGGCATCAGCTATTTCCGCGAGCTTATGAAGCGATAAGTCGGCTTGTGCCATGAGGATGCGTTGGACCTCATGAGGCAAGCGCCGCATCCATAACTCGCGAATGATGCTGTCCTCATTACCGTCGGTCTTGCCAGCTAGAGATATGAGATGGCGCAGGAAAGAGGATGGCTTCCTCTCGCCACACTGTTCTTCACTGAGCAGCTGCCGGATGCGTTGTTCCCGGGAAACAGTTAAACGCTTTATTAATTCCCGTTTCAATGTTCCATATTTATCCTTGGCCGGTGGGTTGGTGATGACGTCTTCAACCTCATCGGCCAAACGGGCATCTAGTTTTGACAACACATGTCCGTATTTGGTGGAATCCTGAGTGATGCCTGCAATTTCGAATTGTGCTTCCGCTTGAGCAAACCAAATTGCCGGTTTGTCCTGCCAGAAATCCGACAACTTTACAGAAACGGCACTAATGTTATGCTCTTGCGAGCGGAGCTGAGCGAGCTGTTGTGAAAGTTCCCTAACTTGCTTTTGCAGTTCCTCGGTTGACATTTTTAGTGATGTGTCAACACTGCTAGTGTTGCCACGAAAACCTCTTTTCATTCAAGTCAGTCGAATGTACGATGGCTTGCCGCCACAAATTAAACCATAAATGGGTTTAGTTTGTCAACACATCTGTGACACAGATTTTATCGAGTCCTGCCTAACATTACTCCAAGTTGGAGTCTCCAACCATCAATTTTATTGACAGATTAATAACTTTGTTTTTCAACTCATTTTTTACGCTTTCTCGAGTTGTTGCAGACTTTGTCGAGTAGATTACCAGCAGTTTGCGGTTTGCGGTTTGGAGGTTTAAATCCTGGGCGTAACATTTCCGTTAATTTCAGGAACTGTAGGTGTTCTACGTGATTATAAAGCGTGTTAGTAGCAAACATATATATCTTATCTTCTTGACTTGTAGCAATAATCATTTTTGAAGTGAAAACTTCTTTAGCATCGTTGTGATTTGAAAGTCGATGAAATGAAAAAGCGATAGTAAAAAGAGACAGACACATAAATTCATAAGATTTAACGTGGGAGGAAATGAGATAGGAAGCATTATACAGTGTTTCTTATGTTCGTGGTTCTCTTTGTGTTACTTTAAAATGTGCTAAGTTGTATTCATAGATGGCGCGAGGAACAAGATTTGTTTTATTGCTGGATAGATGGCGCTAGCTGCTCATTTTACTCTTCATATTATGTTAAGAGATGGCGTTGGTTACCACTGTTTTCTTTGCAAAACTATGATCATTACTAAAACCTACAATTACCTATCATTTTCCCGAAGTTTTACATTCGTCTTATATCTTGAAACCAAAATTTTTGAAGGTTTCACTTCTACCACGAGTGAATTGCACACATTTTTTTTCATTGAAATGTTTAAACTCGCGCTGCTGCTGGCACTGTCATTTTTAGATTGAAGAGAAGTAACAGATGTGGGTGCAGCATAGGGTTGCCACTGAAATATCTGGACAAAACTTCAAAAAATCGGGATTTGTCGGAACAAAAATTTAAATTTTTGAAGAAAAAATTCATTTAAAAATACATAGGCAGTTAACGTTACGACAAAGTGATCCTATTAAAATACATTGTTTAATAACATTAATAACGAATTTAATCGAAAATTTAAGTTTAGATAAGTAGATATAGCTGTACGAGCTACTACATCGTACACGGATCGAAGACAATGGCCGCGGCAAAAATGCAATTAGGCAATATGCACATACTCAGCGCACCTCATATAATACAAATACTGTTTTTAATAAATTAGTGTTCAAACTGCACTTGTTGGGTTTGGTTATTTCGCCCTGCCTTACCCTTCTTCGAAGCTTTGGTCCTTCGAGCCGGATCTGAACCAGCGACCTATGGATACCTCCCTCTTCTTGGTACGCTCATGATCATGGGTTATCTAATGTTAAGCGGGACCATCGTCATGGTCATCGGTTGGACTTACTGGTATTGACGGTCTAGAAAGGATCGGGTAACGAGGTAAGTATATCTGCCCCTTCGATGCAACAAGCAAGACTCGTTAAAGTATAGCAGGCAAAGTAAAGTTAACACCAGGTAACTATTGATGGTGCAATCTCGAACAACCTCTTACTTATTATGTAGAATTCAATAAATCGTTACTCGTAGGATCCAATGTGTAATTGACGAGACTGTATGAGATGATCTATATATAATACTTACCTACCTAGTACCTACCTACCTATAACCTAGTCATAAATGTATATCACCTCAAGACCTCAAGACACTCAAAGTCCCAAACTGGAATGATAAAAGTTGAATAACAAGTCATAATATTTTCACGACCAATGTAGGTACGAGTGAATGTTTAATACAATGCAGGGTGTGGGTATTCAATGAAGACGGGGATCTCGCGTGCTTTGTTCTAGTTTACGTCTTTGGTGAATAGGATGATTAGAACTTATGTATCTACGCAGTTATATTGAAATGAGAAAAGTGAACTAAGTTTAGGCTGTGGTTTAGGCACGCAGACTGTAAGTACGTAAGTATTATGATTTACATTCGTTTGGTACCTACCTACCTACATATTATAGCCATTGCGTTTATTCTTATTCTAAGGCCATTGCCTTTAGCCAAAGATTGCCACTAGCCCACGGCTATATTATCAGATTGAAATATGACCGACACAGTTAGGATTTTCCAAGCTTAAATAGGAACATCAGTGACCGTATTCAAATCGGCTCAGCTATTTTTGAAATAAGCGTATGCTCTATTGAACATAATATTCAACGATCTCACGTAGGTACGTATACCTAAGTAATTCTACAATTTGCTTGTGTGAATTTTATGGGAAATGTTTCAAATATTTCCACGGGATTTCGGGTCTATCCTTCCTTTTGAAACAATTGGTAAGTAGGTAGCTATAGCATGTTGGAAGATTTCCGCAAAAAGATTGCAAAATCCTATTTTCATCGGGATTATCTTGCTCAGTAAATTCAGGGGCGGATTTTTATAATTCAATTTTTACTTTGTTATCTATTCATTTACCGGCTGTTCGCATAAAAAAATCTTCTACCTATAGGTATACCTACCTACCAAATAGGTAGGTATATTATTTCTTGCCTGGAAAAATATTTTCCGTGGAAACAGATTCCAGTAGGTTTAATACAGTGCGTTTCAAGTAAGTCTGCACTTCACTGTAATGTTGGTAGCACACCTACTTATTTCCTTCAAAAATATCGTTTGCGCTGGATTAGAAATTATATACATTCATTATTTCAGATGTAAAATACCTAGGTACCTACACATCTGCTAAGTATATTACCTACTCGTATTTTATATATTATAGAAATGATATCAAGGCTATCAAGCTATGGCTAAATAAATTGGCTATTTTCAGATGGTGTTACAAGGATATAAAAAACTTACTATATGTACGTACTTAGTTATTTTTAGTTAGCGATCACATTACAGAATTTACAGGCAAAAAGTTATAGGTAGGTACAAAACGTACAAACTACCTTTATAAATCCCTAAAGCGTTGAGGATGTCAGGCAGAAACGAAGGGGAAATAAAACAAAGCTGTTTTCATTTGTATATTTCCATACGCTGCCTGCTACAAGTGGAACAGCAGTATGAGCCAGGAATGACGATATTTTTGTTTTGGTCCTCTTTTACATGTGCGGCATGATATTGCACTAACATTTTCCGACGTTTTAGATTTCCAATTCTTGAGCCATCTCAAGTACTGTATTTTTAAAAGTAGAGCAAAACGATTCTATTTATTTCCTATAAAATAAGGCATACCTATTTTAAAATTAATAAAGATAACTATCAAATTATGTGAAATGCAGTAGGTCTACAAAAAATCATACACTGCTGCAAGATAAGTAAATGAAGAACGTACGATTTAAAGAGAGTTTATATACGTATTGTGTTGACTTGACACTCAATAGATTGTGGATGAGGTATTTAAAACGTAGATATTTACAGCTTTCGGCGACCTGCAACTTGCAACCCTGCAATATGAATGAGCACTCATCTCGACTTGCCTCATAAATTGATAATAATTAACTCGACCCTTAGTAGATAAAATTACATAGCATGGGAGCTAGTAATGATAATCTTTATAATACTGTAAATCATTAAAAATAGTAGGGTATGTGGTCTGTGCTATTAACAATAACATTATTAATTAAAATTTCCAAATTATATGTAGGTATTTAATTTTTTAAGGTGGGTTTTCAGTTTGTTTTTAACAATACAATGTTTAGCTGTATTGAAAATTGCTTATGAGATTACACGATTAAGTACATAAATGTATAATAAGCAATGCTCAGGTTGTAAGTACTTAAGAGCGCATAGTATGTTTGGACCTCAAACCGACTGTCTCACGGTTAAGTTTATTTAATGAAATGAAAAATGAAATAATCTTTTATTCATATAAGTATCACTGATACACTTATGCACGTCATTTTATCGGCTTTTCGGAAAGGTGCTTTGTTATGGAGGGGAAGAAAAGTCTAAAGAAACTCCTCAGCACATCTTTTAAAAAATAAAACTTATATTTATTACAAAAATAGGTATTCTCTAACCTGAGCAGAACTGGTTGCCTAGCTAGTCATTTTCAAGCATCCTTATCATTTAAATATTCATTTATGCTATGGTAACCCTTGCCTACGAGTTGAGTTTTTACACGTTTCTTGAAAGATTCCACCGGTATTAAGTCACGTATTTGTTTTGGGACTTTATTATAAAATTTTACACCTAGCCCCATAAAAGAACCCTGCACTTTAGAAAGACGGTACGAAAAGGTAGCAAATTGATGCATCCTTCTTGTTTGACGATTTTAAAAATCACAATTTTGTTTATATGCAGTTATGTTATTCTGTATAATACACAAAATTATTATAAATATATTGGGAAACTACTATTTGTTTAAATTTGACACGCAAGGACTCCCTCGATTTTAGTTTATAAATAGTTCTAATGGCTCTTTTCTCTAGTACAAAAATTTGTTCTATACCGGCTGCTTTGCCCCATAGTAAAATGGCATAAGACATAAAACTATGGAAATATGCACAATAAGCCTAGCAGTGTCGACGTCAGTGAGCTGCCTTATTTTTCTAACAATTTCTTTAATCTGTAGGAAATTTATTAAGACTTAATTAATTTCTGAGTAGTGAATACGAAAACTAAGAATAAAAATGAAATAATTGGCAAAAAAATTTGCGATACTGAAAATTTTCTAAAATATTGCAAAACTACCTCCTGTACTACTGTCACGTATCTAGGGGGCGGGTAAATTAAATGTAGAAAGTGAAGTAGCAGTATTGCGCCAAGTGAATTTCATTTATTTTTTATTTTTTGCAGGCCTTCTAAGGAACTCGCATGTGATATGTGATGCTCGCAAGACGAGGGATCAGGCTTCCGTGCTTCGCAGAGCACGTTAAATTCGTTGATCTAAATTGTTATAGTTACCTTCGTAGCAGTCGTTAAGTCATATCGAAATCGATTGGTCTTTAACCCATTTAACAATTTGCACTGGAGCAGCGTGGTGGTGTATGCTCTAGGTCTTATAATTATAAGGAGAAAACATCCAGCTTAAGTTATTTAAAATAACCTCGTATAAATATCCTGTTTCGGTACTCAAAACTTTTCTAAAAGATAACACTTATTAAAAGAATTTTCTGTAGTAATACCGAGATGATCGGTTGCAGTCGGTCGTTAGCGCGCCTCGATTGACTCCTTTAGCAATATTTTATTCTGTGCTTTAGCCCCACCTCCACCTCGTTAGCCAGGATCGCTATTAATATTACATGTGCGCTCCGATATTTCTATATTACTTTATCTATCTAGATACAGGGTGGAAATTAAAAACTGTAGTTTGAAGGAAAGTACCCTAAATATTGATGATGGCAAATTTTACTGAAAGGAAACATTCTTTTATTTTCAAAAATATGTAAAACTGCAATCAAAGTACCTACATATTTTGAATACATTCATAAAAAATCAGCTGCTTGAGCCGGGAATCGAACCGGTGAGATGTGAAAAACAAACCTGTATTTTATGATACCTACCAACCGAAAGGGTCATTCATAAGGATTAATATATTTTAAGCAACTATCTGAAATTAAAGGGAGACCAAGAAAAATATGAGCTAACTAGTTGAAATTTTTATAGCAGGTATATTTGAAAATGACTAAGTACCTACTTACCTACTATCTAAAAAAATGGTTGCCTCGTATTTAATTCATGAAATGCTCAAAATGAGAACCATTTTTACGTATGCACGGATACGGTACGGTAGGCACCCATTCATCTTTGAAATCAAAAATAAATTAAGTAATTTGGTTAGTGGAAATTTGGAAAATCTACTAGGTATTACAGGCCGGAGCACGGACTTATTGAAAAATATTATTAATAAATAAGCATTAAGCATTAAGCTCGCCATTTGTACCGTAATATTTCTATTGTGGTCAATAAAGGTTAAATAAATAAATAAATAATAAAACCAAATAATTTCAAAATATTCACCATAGACTCGATACAAAAAGCGACACGAAGCGAACTCAGCCAAAAAATAAATCCGTGCATACGTGAAAATGGTTCTTTGAGCATTTGTTTGAAGTAGCTTTCACGTGATGTTTAAATTTATTTCTTTTTCTTTATAGTAAAGCTAAAAGGAGGGTTAGATATGGTATACACGCAGAATTTCTAAGCTAGGCAGTTAGGTAGATACTTATAAATGCGACAAACGAATGACTGTAGCTGTATCTTGATTGTCCGCCAGCTGAACTGGCTAAATTCAATATGACGCCCTCTAGAGGACATGTGCAGTGCAGCTTAAAATGAGATAAATAAAGCCTTTGTGTTTCTTGAGAGTGGCTGTAAGCTATCTTTGATTTTACTTTGTATTTTGAAGAAACGAAAACAAATAAAAAGGTCGAAAGACATTTAGAGATGAAAATTATAACTACATTATTTATTCATTACAAAAGGGGAATAATTAATACTTATTTATGTACAAATCTTAGCTGGCGCGGTCTGTGGAGGACCTAAATGGTTGTTCTCGGCTCTAGGATGTGTACATGTTTGCGATATCTCTCATTTGTTTATTCTCTTGTCATCGACCGTCTCAGAGCATGTGAGGCGATTTATTTTTCATTTAATAAAAAACTGATTTTGGGATGTAAGGGACATCACGTACCACGCCGTTGCCAATGATATATTTTTATTTAATAAGTTTTCTAAACTTAATATCTATAAATCACTTATTCTTCATCGTAATAACCTTTTAATCCCACTTTGAGAGCTTCAGTTATAGGTAGATATATCATCATTGCTTATATTATGAGTACCTACCGCATTGATCCGTCCTTTGTTTCGAGACATCAATATGCATTGTACTTGTACAACCTTTCCAGGAAAATGTCGAGAGAATTTAATCCTTAGAATCTGTACACGATGTTTGCATAATATTTGATTTGCTAAGATTTTACTCATACTTTTGCTGGAATAAAATTTTCATACAAATGCGACGCAGCACTTACGATGCTGATAAATGTGCGTTCACCATTATAGGAATTGTTTTATTTCAATAGCTTTCCATTTGCACGCACATTCTGTCTGTACATTTTTCTGTTTGTCTGGGCCGTGAGGTTGTAACCTACCAGTACATAACAGTTAATTAACAAAGCAGCAGCAGAGCTCTTAAGTAGAGCTGTTAGTAGAGCAGAGCTGTCTTGGATTTGTCAATAGGCCGTATAGGCCGCGGCCGAGGAGCTGCAGTGTCCTAGGGGCGGCAGATTTCAGAAGATGATATATTATAGATGATTTTGCTATTAAAAAGTGTCGCAAAACATTGTAATTCTTGTTTTTTTACGCACTTTTTTAGTGACTAATTCAATGCCTTTCTTACTATGAATGGAAAATTATTATTTCAGAAAGGTATCTACATGTGGCGGCGGAAATAAATTGGCCTACGCTCATAAAAATATAAATCCGGCACTGGAGCAGAGTAGAGCGGAATAGAGCGGAGCAGAGTGGAGAACAGCGCAGAGCAGTTAGCAGAGCAGTAAGCAGAGCTGGTTGGCTGGTTGGCATAAAAAAATAAATTGGATTTGAAAAAAGAGATAAAGAATTTGGTGTTGTCAAAAATGTCATTGAACAAAAATTTATTAAAAAGCGAGTGGAGTGTATTTATTTTCGGCGTAATATATTATAATATAATACATAAAATATAGTACTAAAGAAGATAGTGCGATTTACTCAAAGCTTGAAAATGTAGACAAAGAAATCGGAGCGACAAAGGGAGAATTCCTGCCAGGATTATTCAGCTTGTTTGTAATAAATGAAATTGTTCATCTACATTTTTGATGTGTAATTGTCTGTGTCTCAGATTAAAGAAATAATCTTCAATCTGAGGTCTGTGTGCTGTAAACAATAACATTGTATTTCATTGTTCAAAATTTAAACAAGTCTAACAGCAACTGCTATCGAATGAACAGTGATACAAAACAGTAATAACTTGTTTTAATTAAGTACTTATACCTAGTAGAGATTTGCCCTTATCGTGTTATATGAATCCTTGTTTTGCGCTTTTATTCAATTACATATTTAAAAAACTAGATATTTTTATAAGCAGCAACAGTCTAGTGATTTTAATTTTGGTCTCAGCAGTGAGCATTGTCGGGTTTGGTCACAATAAAATATTTTATCTGACGTTATAGTAGGTACTCGACATCATTTTGCTTTTGATATTCTTAAGCTAAACTGCAGTCAGTCATCCGGGTAGCGTTGCGACGTTACTCAAAGTCGAAATATAAAAGTAGCTTATTATAAAATGTTTCAGAACTCCCGCAAGTTAAGGCAACTTTGTAAGTAACATATTCAATAAAAATTGTTAACTTTGCCTGAATGCAACTTTTAGATTTTAACGGCCAAAACTCTAAGCGAAAAAATGTTATTGTATTGCAAACAGGCTGCTGTGCATACCTAAATTTTAAATTAATTGTTCCCGCGGCTGGGGATTTTAGAGCCAGTTTTACTTTCTTCTCTTTTCTTTTTTGATTGTCCGTGGGCCATTTATTATCAAGTGGCTCGTATCCTTGATTGTCTGCCTGTCTGAACTCGACAACTGGCTAAGCAATTAAACCGGCAATAGGTAGCTAACTAGCTACGTAAAAGTTTATCCATTTTCTTTATTACTAACTCATTTTAGGAGAACTTAAATTTTTCCTTCTGCTGGTCCTTCCAGATATTATCACTATCTCACGTCCATTATAGGCTGTAGCCATTAGGTTGCTATTACGCTTCACTGACGTTGTAGTCTTACCCACAAACTGGATTTAAATATAATAATAATCAGGACACCTTCCGATTTACGATTTTAAACTTTATTTATAAATCATCGCAGATTTTTGCAATTTATAAATCGACTTTGACGTGTTATCGATATTGCGTTCAATACATACTTAATTTTAATCATAACCTAAAATACATACGTAAAGTTTGCAAAACCATTTGGCTGCTGTATTGAAGTATGTCATAGAACATACATCTCGAACAAAATGTGTGTCCTGCCCGGAAGGATCGATTTTCAAAATTGAGCCCCGGTTCTCCTTTCAAAATCGAACGAATCCATTGAAGATTGAAGCCACGTGGTGCCAATGCATTGGGACATACATGATGTTCGCGGTGTCGGTCTAGTAATAATACTTCAATGGGCTGCTGGGCTGACTTTTATTATGGTAAAGTTGGATGGAATTTTTAATAAAACCTCATCCACGCAACATGTTTCCGACGAAGCTTTTAATAAAAACTCATTAACAGTTTAATTGCAGCGCCCTCGTTTCCGCAACTAATATGTCAGTTTCCTATATTTGAATTTATCTTATACCACCCAGTAAGTCACTGGTTTGGAAACAATGCTTTGATTATTTTGTATCCATTTTAGTGGTAAAGCATACAGGTCTGTGAATAAAGAAATGTAATTTTATTGTCGAAAATGGAATGCAAAAACAATTCAGTTATTGGTCACCTTCATTTCCATCATCGAATAAAAAGATGAAAAACTTCTCCAATAGGATAGGAACGTACCATATCAGAATTCATTGGCTTCAACCTATTAATGGCCTACTACTGGGCACAAGTCTCTCCTCTTGAGGAGGCCTAGAACATACTCCACCAGGCACTACGCAGTAATGTTTATCAGCGTAACTAGACCTGTACAAAAAAAAAACAAGACAGTGCCTGCGCAAGTTTTCCGGAAACCCGAAACTTTAGCGTCAAGTGAAACAGTTGACAAACGCTGTTCATTATTAGTTCTGTTGATGCAATTTATTTTAACTTTCCTATCGGTAAAATAAGTTTTGCAGTTATTCAAAAAGATATAAATAATAAACGCTATACCTGCGATTTATTTGCATTATGACTAATGGTGAACGCACATTTATCGGTATCGTCCGCCCCGTCCGCATCGCATTTGTATGAAATCATATGAGACCCCGATGCGGATGACATATGCGTCGGCATATGTCATCTGTTTATGCCTATACATCATTGTTTTCGGACATTCAACAATAATACATATGACACACAACTAGTGGGATTTTTTTCCATTAGTACTGTCAACAGGACTACGAGTACTCAACAAGACGAGTGGGAATAAACGAATGACATCGCACCGTTTTACACTAGAGGATGGGAGAAACTGCAAAAATTGTTGGCAATACTAAAATTTGCGTACGGTGAATCCGGACATTATGTGCGAGGCTATCGGTATACGGAGCGTCCGGCGCGGACGATGCCGATATATTAATTATATAATAATTAATATAATAATTATATGTGCGTTCACCATAGGGGTTATATTTATTTATATTACTTATTAAAATTCAATAAATAGGTATAATTATGTAAAGGAGAATCTGTCGGATCAAACTCCTCCTTGACGTGACTTCTTTTATCCACGTGGCTCAAGCGTCTAGTTGCATAATTATAATGTTTCTGTCCGAAAATCTATTCTACATATGACACACAAACAAGCCTTATGTTTTTTTATTAATATTTTTGGTCAATTTGGGCCAATAAAGGAAGGCATTTTAAAAAATATCGATAAATATTGTCGATAATTTGAAAATGAAAACATGAAGTCAATTATTTTTGTTTATGTAGCATCTACACAGAATACACCTTTGAAATTTTAATTTACGTAGTTCCAATACTCTCACTTAAAGTAAAACACCTTTAAAGTAGGGATGCACGATATACATCGATGTATTAAAAACACTCGATGTAAAGTATGGAAACATCGATTCAATCCGATGTTTTTTTAATACGTCAACATCGAGTAAGCATCGATGTTTTTTATTCGATGCATCGAAGAGGCAAACCTAGTAGGATAAACAAACCGAACAATCACAAAATCCACCGCCTACGGCTGCAACCGTTTTTGGACATCTTTACTGCCGATGACCTTTTTTTAGTCCCAACGCTATTAAAAATAAAAACATCGATGTATTTTTTGAAACATCGATATAACATCGATGCCACTATGCGATGCATTTCATCGAAAAAAACATCGATGTTTTTTTCAATGTTCATCCCTACGTTAAAGTTCTGTAACATGACCACAGAGCGTAAATTGAAGGAGGACTTTCTCAGAGAAAATTCTCTTCTTTATCTATGCTACATTTTGTAGCATAGCAATCACGTAGCGCGTGAGTGCTACGCTTATACAATAAGTGGGTTATGGCTTATGGGTAGGTATAGGTTATAAGATACTTGATGTAGTCATATATTTTTTATATGCTTTAATTAACATTGTCGATAATATTTTAACTGTTTGTTGTATTTGTTTTGTGTAAATAGGTACACGAATTTTAAGTATTTAGGTACCGATTTAATTAAATCGAATTGAAGCTCAATAATTAATAATATTAATTTAATTTGACAATGTTCGAACAAGGCAATAATAAAATTACTCTAAATAGTTCCACTTCACTCTCATTCTAAATAGAGATACAAAACTTGTATCGTTTTCTGAGGACAGAGGAATTTAATATAGCGGGTCCAATAACTTTGCGATCTTTTTATTAATAGCGATGCCCGCTCAAAATACGTGTACCTATTATAATAATATTAGCCTTTAGCTTTTGAAAAGCCGATATTCGAATAGCCCAAATATTCGAATCGATAGCGGGGGACTTCCAATTTGTGGTGTTTCGGCTTCATAGTAGCATTTGGAAGATTACTAGTTGTTATAGGACAGTATTAGTAAATTAAAAAATGAAAACTATTCTCAGAGAGAAAAACTATCTGGATATTGATAATACAGACTAAACTTTTTAGTAATACTAATGAGCTAAGTCGTACTATTATACGTTGTATTTGTTCGTTCAAGACGTTTGATATTATACAATCTATGTCTGTGATGCCAGGCGATATTATTATCATGATGTCACAGGATTTGAAGATCTAATTAATTAATTAAATAATAATAATTAGGCAATTAATTAAATAATAATAATTAATAATTGCTATTAATTAAGTAATTAATTAATAGTAATGGAACTGATGCGTTGCTAGCCAAGAAAGAGAGAAGAAAATGAAAGAAATATCTGGCTCTCAAGCACCCCAGCCGGAACACGACGAGTCGTTTGGCAGCTGACTCATGCTCAAGCTATCCAGGCGATCGACGTGGAGAAATAATAATAGTAGGTACCTAATAATGGTATTAATTAGCAATTAAAATCAATATTGCCAATATAATCCCTCCGAGAGGCCCTACAATATATTATACAATATATAATAAATACAGTACAAATACAAAACTCTTTATTGCACACCAATATAAAAATGTACATGCAGATAACATAATATATAACTACCACCACCACCAGGTTTAGTCGCCTCTTACGACATCCAGCCGGCGTGGGATCGGGGTTAGTATTCTAAGCCGCCCCAGTGCGGCACAAAACTCATCAAGTTGTGCTCAGGTGATAGTAAGATTATAATTCCATCACCGTAGATCTGTTTACCTATTCTGCTTTCCTTCTAAATATACGGTATAAATCAGAAACTAAGCCCAATTCATAATTGGAATGTAAGGGTTGGTATTTCGTAAGGGTCCTTTGTATGGTTAAGTTATTTTAGGAGATACCTATACAATTTGGCGTCTGGAATTTGGATTTGTACTTAAATTGTTTAGGGATATTAAATAAACCCTCAACCCAATAATGTTCTACTTTTTGACTTGGGTCTCCTATCAGGATAAAAGGGAAATACTGAACTTGGTGGCCTGGAACGGGTTGGTTAAGTATTATTGTTTAATTAACGTTGGGCCTTGATCGAGTCTCTAATGGTATTTACTAAAAAAAATCGAATGCTAGTTCATATGAGAAATAGACCAAAAAATATAAAATGTTTTTTTAACAAACATAATAATAACAATATATTATAACATGTTTAGGCTTCCTACATATTGAATGCATAGGTAAATAATAAAATACATATATTTGCACATATTTTTACTTCTACTTATTCGACCTCGTTGCAAGTAAAATTAAATGTAAACATTAATAAAAACTACAAAAAAGTATTCCGCACCTTCTACTACTCCACGGTTAAAATGTTAATGGTGCGTTTTATTTGATGAAAAATCTGTCGGAATTTCATGCGGTATCTGCATGAAATATGGACGCTATAAATATTGAAGCGTATTCCGAAAGAACATTAAGTAATTGATTGCATCGGAAATGTGTCAATATACTGGTGTGTACCTACTTCCTAAGTAGTACTGAGCAATCGAAGGTAAATTCGTACTGTTTGTTGTACTGTAGTTTAAATAGTACCTATATACCTACCTAATAGATAAGATGCTTAAAATCAGCAGTGAGTTTAAGGTGAAAAATGGTAGTTTCATAAATGTGAAAATTTATCATAAATTTACTGTAACAGGTTTTTTTTAGAATTTCATCCCCTAAGAGATGGGGATAAATGGGTTGCATGTTTTTCCAGAACTTCGTCATTTTCAAACTCAAAAATATAAATTTAATATGTAAACTTTTAGTAAGAAACAAAAATTTAGTGTAGAGGACTTTACGGATGGGAGGGGAGGGGAGAGGGACAGGAAGCGTAAGAGGAACCGGAAGCGGGAGAGGGAGAGGGAGTGGGAGAGAAAGAGGGAGAGGGAGAGGGGCAGGGAGCGGGATAGGCAGAAGGAGCGGGACAGGAAGCGGGAAACGGACCGGGTACAGGAGAGGGAGAGGGATAGGGAGTGGGAGAAGGAAATGGAGTGGGATAGGGTGTTAAATATTGAAATTTATAACCAATAAATAACGAAATATGAAATTAATTGATATGAAAGTTTTGATTTTTATTTGTTTGTTTGTTTGTTACTTTGTAATGGATAAACTCAAAAACTACTGGACCGATTTCAAAATATCTTTCGTCGGTAATTATAGAATCTTTCATCGAAAATCAGAGGCAAAATTTAGTTTTAGTAAATTCGTTGTTTATGAAGCAACCTTAATGATTCTTAGATGGAATACATGTTTACGAGTTTTTCAACATTTTTCATGAAAAAGAGAAAAGAAATGAATATGAATGTTGTTTATTTTCCAAAACCCGCTCCCGTAGGATTTGTGATTGTATCGTAGGTTTCAGTATATAAATTCCTAAATATAAATACTTTAACCTGTTTTTAAATTTTCTTCTTCAAGGGGTAGCCGGTAGGTACAAATATGATAGCATAATTTCCGCGTGCGAAGCTGCGGGCAATAGCTAGTATCAATATAAATTCAAAGCTGTTATTCGGAAAACTTTCATCCCTATTGAGTATCTAGTGTGTTAACAAGGCGGGTAATTCTAACTTCATTTGACTCTCGTATTCCATTATCTGTTTAAATTAATTTGAAACTACAAACGAAAATACATAGTTGTTTGAATTAATTTAATATAATTTTACCAAAAAATGTTGATACTTGGCGATGAAGATAGTCGAATGACTATCTTTTAATGTAATAAGGATATTGTTGAAGTATTAGGGCAAATTAGATATAACTAGAGGAAATTACTAGTTTAAATAATGATAACGAAATATTATGGTAAAAAAATTATGGACCAAGTTCCTTATTCTAAGAAGGCTCTTACTTTTTTGTGACCACAAGAATTAATTTTAGATGAATATACTTACTTTATATTACAACGGTATTACAATAATAATAATATATATTAGGTACGTAAACTTGTAAAAGAAAAATAAAGAAATAAAGAATATGATATTAATTTAAAACAAACACATAGAATGAATATCAGAGAAGCCTAACTTATTAGGTACTAGAATGACATGAAATTCGCACACTTATGCAATGAAATTAGTGAAACAATATTGCTTGATTTATGTAAGCCAGTACTACCATGAAATCTGTCATATATTAGTTGTCCGATATAGATAAGCATGGTTGAACATATACGCTGCTGGGTGTGAGCAATGAGGGTTTCGTTAGCGTGTAGCTTTTCCGGACGAGTAAATCCAAGACAATATACGTCAAGACGGTAAGTACTGAGCGATGGCGTGGAAACTGGAAAGTGGATGAAGCGTATATTCCCTTGTCTCCGTTCTCTCAAGTGTTTCATTGGACAGTTGAGATACAATTAAGTAAGAGGGTAAGACTCCATCCATCATTAGTTCAGTGTCAATCACCATCGCAGGACTCGCAACTCTCGTAAGTAGGAATGAAACCTCGTCATTCTGTACCGAGTTAGTTCACCAATTCTTCCTAATACAGTCAAACGTTAGTTATGTTTAAAAAAAGTTTCGATTACATTAGAAATACAGCCCAACGTAATTAATAACAATATTATTGAAAATTATGTCGTAATATTTAGTAATTCAGGCTGGCGCGTAGATGTAGTAGATATAATGTCTATTATTATAAAGATATACATACAATTAATATAAGGAGATTCCCTAACGGAACGCTGAAAATAAACAAACACAAAATAGTTCCATTCCTGTGCCAAGTACTTAAGTGTGTTAGCCATGAGATAGAGATTCCAAACAGAGAATTTTGAGATTGTTCAGTGCTTTGAAAAGGCAAGTTTTCTCTGTTGCAAACAGAAACAATTTGTGTCTGTGTGGAGCTTTCGTTGAATAAATTGTTTAAATTATTTTGCAGCAAACAGATTAAAATATAAAAGCTTTAAGTGTAGTGTTTACAAATGTAGGTATAATGCTTCGGTGGGTATAAAAGTTATTTGTTTTTGAGAAATAATTACGTCTTATCATTTAAAGTTTTAACAAAATACTTGGCCAAGTTTTGTAAACATGTACATCGTAATTGACATAAAAGTTAAATAACACTAAATATAAAATTTACCTATATTTTAAACTAAGTAGGTATATATGTACGGTCTCCTGCAGAGCAAAGTAACCCATCTGTTAAACAGTTTTAATAGACAGATGGGTTACTTTTCTCTGCAGGTGACATTACCTAACATTAGATACTAATACAGTAACATAAGATACTAATACAGTAAGAAGAAATGTGCAGGAAACCACATACCTATGTAGTATAACATCGGAAGTGTATCTACATAGGCCAGATGTTTACGTAATAATATCCTTTACGGACGAACCTGTTGGCAGGATTTTCCGCTTGTCAATCCCCGTATTGGTTGACAGGAATGTAGCAATATAGATAAGATATTTATAAACTGTTAACGCAATATTTCACCTAGGCCCTAGGTGGTCAAAACGTTCTATGTATTATAAACGCAGAAAAACTAAATATATGCAGCAATTTCAATGAACTATCGCGTAAATATCGAGAACAATTTTACATTACTTTTAAAATGTCACCATAAGAGCACAATAAGTAACTGAAAACTAAGTCAGATGCTGTATATTGTATCTTTATCTTGAGAGAAACTAAAGACATTTTCTTCATAAACTGGTGCCCTCCATTTCGTTCACGGAAATATTGTTTTTATACAAGTACTTCCACTCTTCACTTTGTCACTTTGGGGGATGAATTTTCAGAAATCCTATCTTACAACTTTACCACATGATATGAAGAACCTCTTTGTAAAGTTTTATACAGAAGCAATTACAATAGTAATGTACCTGTTAGTTTGACCTGTACCTGTAGGTTTACTGATCCGTAAATAATACCTATTTATTACTTTTGAGATGAAATTAATTTGCTTATTAATCTTCGGGTGACGTTATATCCTACATTGTAAATGTTTGCACAAATTTTGTAATTACATCGCACAAACTTACAATTAAACTCATATCCAAATGATTAATTTACAATTTTACGATTTATATTGTATAGAAATACAATAGAAATTGTTTCGGAAAACATAAAAGGGACACCTCTGGTTGACATCTATTATTAAAATCTTATTAAGCGCGTCCCGATTTGATGAGGCCCGGTACAAAGACCTTCGAGTCCTCTAACCGAATAAAGCCGACACCTAGTTGCGCAAAATGTTTTGGAAACAAGTACTATTTCACGTAAAGCCTTTTAATTTAAATGTTAATAATAATCTAATCTTTTATTTGCTTTTTTATTGCGTTCTATTTTCTAAGCAAAATACTTTCAATAAGACAGAACTAATTATCAGTAAGTACATAGGACAAAAAATGGATACGTTGAATTTTGGATCCTATATCGGATGCATAATTTATATAAACGTAAAAGTGTAAAACCCACTCATTAATACCAGAGGTCGCGTGAAGCTGTAAAGGCCGCTAGGGCCAAAAGGAACTCTCCATTAAAAAATATTATACATAAAAAAACGAAGAATAAAGTTCTGAAAATAAAATTTGATTCGTTTGACCGAATTGACACTACCTCTATCTATTCTGTTGTGTTATCTTTTTCTTGTATTTGTATCTTTGATTTGTATTGTTTATCCACCCTTTCTACTTATCTAATTGTAATATTTTTCTTCGTTTCTAGATTGGTTGGAAGTGAACAAATGCTACGTAGCGATAAGCCACCTGCTGTTTTGTTTTTCTTACATTGTTGCTTTTAGCCATATTCGTTTGGTGTTCATACAACAATGTATCTACATAAGATAAATAAGACTATCGTGTAAAGATTATATTATGACTTATGATACTTAATCATGCATTTGAAGAAGTAATCGTTAAGACTGATAGACCTTCAGTTCAGATATCTTTTGAATCTATGTACCTAAATGTGAATGTGTCCAACGTTTTTGTTAGACATACAATAAGTTAATTATATTCCTAACTAATCAGGTCTTATTCAATTTCAATGGTAAAGCGATCCGATACAGATTTTTAATTACTTAGCAGCCAATTGCAGCTGTGGTGGTGTATCTCGCAACAAATAAAACAAGGAGCTTCAGTATCTGACTCGCCGATTCCATTTATAGGGTTCTGCCGACTAAAAACAGTTTTTTAGGGTTCCGAAGTGAAATCGAAACCGTTATATAATAGTTTCGTCATGTCCGTCCGTCCGTCCGTCCGTCCGTCCGTCCATCTGTCCGTCTGTCTGAAGCAAAGCGCCGAAACCTTTAGTGCTAGAAAGCTGTAATTTGGCATGGATATACATATTTATTAAAAGTCCAGAATCGTAGACTAAAGTATTGAAAAACATTTTTTTTCAGGGTACCTCCCCTATAGGTATCATGAGGTGAATTTTTATTTGTCGCGTATTCTTTAATGTGGGGTATCGTTGAAAAGGTCTTTCAAAAATATCATAGGTCTTCTAAGACTATTTTTGAATTTATTTGTCCGTCTGCCTAAATTATTATATTTGGCTTTAAAGTGCTAATTTTGATTAGAGTCAAGTGTCTCACCACTGACACTCCCACCCCTGTCCGCTAAATGGTTGGAGTTGGATAAGTGATTTTTTTTTCAAAAATAGGTTATATGATGAATTTGCAAGGAAAACTATCACGGCTATGTTAGCATAAGTAGTTAATGAGTAATAGTCGATAAGCTTTACTATTAAGATTACCACTTCGGAACCCTACATTGCGCGTGGCCTGACAAGCACTTGCCCGGTTTTGTAGTACCCAATGAACTAATATACCATATGTTCGTTCACTGTAGGTACCTTTTATGTATTTTTATATGGTTCGGAGCCTATCTGCACAGATATAAATCTACTATAAATAAATAAATAATAAATAAATAAAAAACGCTTCACACTCATATCTATGCCTATCTGTTAACAAGGGGTGAGAGATGGATAGATGGAAGGAGGTAAAAATACGAGTATGTAGGTGTACCTACCATATAAAAGATAAATGAAGTTATGTGTGTCATATCCATTTCAATCTGAATTTACGGATCTCTTAACTAAATAAGCTGCAGGTTTTCTTTGTAAATGTATTTTTTTGTTATATCTAAATGAAAAATATGTGTATTTTATTAGTATTTTATACTATTATTTTTTTATTTAAAATCTTGAAATTTATAATTTTCTAACTTACATACGTTCGATAACAATAACATTTTGTTTTAATCTCAGGACGTATAAACGTTATCATTTTAAATAGCATGAAATAAAGTTCCAACCTAAGAATATTCTTAGGTATTTTACGTACATAGGTATATACTTATGTTTAAAAGTATTTTTTGAATGAATAGGAAAAATACCAAGTCCAAAGGAAAAATGTTGCCCTCAGCCTCATTACTTACGTTTATTCTGATTCCTGATGACTTACTCACGTTCTCTAGAGATTCTCTCGCTTCTTTCTCGTTGGAATACTGTCTCCTGGTAAAGCGAACATAATTACCTTGTAATCCCATTTCACTTGTCTGTTAATATTAGTAATGTTATGTTAAATCTTTATACATACATAAATCTTCTACACTCTACAAATAAACTTGAATTGTCTGTCTCTGATTTAGAAATAAATGTCTTTTTCAAGTTTTATATCGTTACTTGTACGATACCAAAAGCGAAATATTAGTTTTAAAACGTTTGTGTCTGTATGTTTCTTTGGCTCCGCTAATCTCTGAGACCACTGCACGGATTTATACTGAATTTTCACTGAAGCCTTGAGTAGTTTTTAACTTAAAATCCCTACATTTTATGTTTCTGTATCAAATGGTTTCTCGGGGTGCAGGTTTGTATGGGAAAAGAAAAAATATGCGCCGATTTGTTTTAAAGTTATGTACATAAACCTTTTATAACAACATAACATATACATACATAACAAATACATACAAACACATAACAAATAGAGGCACATATGCATTTGTTTTTTTTTATATTTTAAAAGGTAGAGCCAAAACGTGGCAGTGAAATATTGTTTTTTACAATACTTAAAATACCTATAATTGAATAAAAATCTATCCTAGTATTTTAATTTAGATAAGGTATTTCATTTATTAAGCAGTGATAGCCGTGATAGCCTGTGATAGTGTGTAAGCAGTGATAGCCTAGTGGTTAGAACGTTGGTCTCCCGAACGCGGGGGCCCGGGTTCAAATCCTGGCACGCACCTCTAATTTACAAATATTATGTGCGTATTACAAGTTAATTATCACTTGCTTCGGTGAAGGAAAACATCGTGAGGAAACCTGCACGCCGGAGAGTTCTCCATAATGTTCTCAAAGGTGTGTGAAGTCTACCAATCCGCACTTGGCCAGCGTGGTAGACTATGGCCTGTACCCCTCACATTGTGAGAGGAGACCCCGAGCCCAGCAGTGGGACAATTATGGGTTGTTGCTTTGCTTTGCTTTTATTTCATTTATTTGAGTACAACCATAGAAGAAATAGTAGTACATATATACTAAAACCCAACATGGTGGTAAAGGCAATGTATATTCGAATGATAGAAATAAATTATAATAATATTAGGAAATCGCCCTCGCTTCACTTCGGGAAAAATAGTAAAAAATTTTTTATATAGCTTATGACACCCGGGGATAGTGTAACTTCCCGACAGTGAAAAAATTTTTCAAATCGGTTCGGTAGTTTCGGAGCCTATTCAATGCAAACAAACAATCAAATCTTTCCTCTTTATAATATTAGTATAGATTTCGTAATAGTTTTTTATCTACATTTTTTTAACGTAAACAGCTGATTAGTAAGCAAACGAGCCGCCTGATGGCAAGTAAACATTAATAATGGACATTAGTAACTCCAAAGGAATCACCGATACGTTGCCGATCAAAAGGGACCGTTAATTTTAGATCCCCGATGAAACACTTTTCTGGTAAATTTTACCAATTATCTCTTACAATAAAATTAGTATACGCAGTTATTAGTATATCAGCGGAGGTTAGAAATAGAGTTAAATATACGATACAGATAGTTATACAATGGTGCACATCGGCATATTTACTTAATTACGAGTGTTAATTATAAATGAACTGGGCCATTGAGTTAGTTTCATTTTAATTTGTCTTTCCTTGATTGTGCACTAATTAAATGACCAACCACAGTTAATTGTGACCATTTACATTGTGTCGTTCAATTGTATTGTAGTGTACAACAGTTCTACTTGAATATCACAACATATTGGAATCAATGAAACAAGGCAACGATATGACGACAATCTATAAGACTGTTGCCCGCAGCTTCGCACGCAGAAATTGTGTAATATTGCGACTATAAATTGAGATATAAGCTATCCTATCTTTCAAGTTGGATCAAACTGCACACGGCGTGCAGATTAAAATAGGTTAAGTAGTTTAGGAGTCCATCGCGTACAAACAACGTGACACGTAATTTGTATACGAGTATATTAAGGTAATAATCTAACATTTTAACAAAAAAATAACCGACTTCAAATTAAGTACATCAAATAAAAAAACAATCATCGAAATCGGTTGGCGCGATATTGAGTTATTCGTCCATTTATCGCGCACATACTTAACTTATATGCTTATATGCTTTATACTTATATGCTTTTGAAATGGATGCCATTGTCAGATCTCGCTCAAATTTATGTGGGACTACACGACAAGCACCAGCTTTCGATTAAAATAAGAATCATCCAAATCGGTTTACCCAGTCCAAAGTTCTGAGGTAACAAACATAAAAAAAAATACAGTCGAATTGAGAACCTCCTCCTTTTTTTTGAATTCGGTTAATAAACTCTAACTAATCGATATGCGTAGTAGGTATATGTAGAGCAACAGGGATCTACTGAAAATAATGATTTTTAGAGTTATTGTCTGTTTGTCTGTGCGTTTTTTCCCGTTAATCGCAGAAGTAGCTTTATTGATTTATAAGCGTAAGCGTTTTTTAAATAGGTAAATGTACACAGAATGAATCTTTACAATTATGTTAGGTACATTGAATACAAAAAGTTACATCATAATTATACAAAGTTCACTTAAAACGACTAATTTATTGTTACCTACGCATTAATTTCCTGGATTTAATAGCTTCCATTAAAGTGAAAAATCGCGGAAAAGCTACATTTAAATATTGGGTATCGTTAATAAAATATTATTCTACTCAATTTGTGGCTTTTATTAATCTACATAATATGCGAATAAAGTAAATGTTAAAGTAAAAGTAAATGTTTTTTTGAGCATACTTTAGCGGAGTGGACATAAAATTTCTAATATCACGTACACGTACACGTAATATAAGTTATTATACTATTACGAAGTGCTAGTGCTATTCATAAACACTTTAAATCCAAAAATACCTCCAACCGTAAACTCCAAAGTCAAAGTGTAATCTGCAATCAACTACTACTAAGTGCAACTGTACCGAACATAATAAATCAAGAGGCTTTCAGGAAATGCAATTGCTTCTGGCGTTAGTAGGTAGATACGCCATGCTCCAGTCCATTTCAAATGCATTCGTAGAGATACGAGCGGGTATGTATCTCAATTTGTATTTGAAGGAAATATTTCATGAACTTTTCCTGTCAATGTAGTTTTAATCTGACTGGTTAAAATTTAATATTGCTTTGCATTACTAAAACAAGCTCATTCAAGGAATGAAAGCTTTACTGATTGAAAAACGTTGAAAAACTAAAACCTCGCTACATAATTGTACTCTGAAAATCTGCTTCTAACGATCAACACTTATTTATAAATTGTTTAGAAAAAAGTAGGTAAGAAGTAGAAGAACTTTAAAAGAATCACTTGTGTATTTATCTGTCTACTTATCTGCCATAGCTTGAAGGGTAAAAATATACTCGACCCTTTGGCAATTCAGGTTAAAATAACATAGTGTTAACATTGTTATGGATGTGGGTAAATATTGTAACGTTCTAGATATAATGGACAAAATTATCTATGGAAGCATCAAGCGAAAACTGTTTAATCCAGAAACAAGATAATTTGTTGGAAATAAATTTGCTTTTTGCATTTCTGAAGTCAAAGGTTCTTTTAACTTTGTAAACTTTAAAACCAGGTCAATTACAAGGTCACAACTATGACCGCCTAGATACTTTGGAACTTTTATATCTGGAAGTTTTGAAAAGAAAAAACCAATCAAGGTGTTCGAAAAATCTTAGAAAAATTTAACCCGGCATTTAAGGTTATATTTTCCTTTTAATATTATGCCTCAGGGCGACCTGAATTACACTTTATTGCGTTGGAGCAAGAGTCGCTATTTATTTAAATGATTTTACGGAGTGAGTCTTCTGCACAATTACGTACTACGAGGCATGCCTTTTAAGTTTTGTCGTTTGAAGAAAAAAACACAACTAGAACCTTATAGTACTTTTTATTGTTTTTCAAAGTATTCACCACGTAGTTTAATACACTTTTCCATTCGCTCAAAGCAGTTATTATAACATTTATTCCACTCTAAAGTGAGGGTATTCAAAATGACTGACTTGAATGCGTCGACTGCTTCTTCACCGGACTGGAACCTTTGACCACAAAGACTTTCCTTAATTTTAGGAATTGTAAAGAAATCGTTAGGGCTTAGGTCAGGACTGTAAGGAGGATGGTCAAGAATTTCTACTTTTTCCTGCTTCAAATACTCAATCGTTTGACGAGCGCTGTGTGAGTTTGCGTTGTCGTGGTGCAAGATGATGCGTCGCTTTAAGTTAGATTTTCGAAGTTCGGCGATGACTTGTAGTAAACAAACTGTGGTATACCACTCTGCGTTAACCCTTCTACGATCTTCAAGTGCAATAGTCGCAACATGGTCGGTTTTTCCAACGAGCGTGGCCACCATCTTCTTTGAAGTGCTTCGAGAACGAACAACTTTAGTCCACTTTGGCTTGTCTTGAAAGACCCAGATTGTAGATTGTTGTTTGGAATCAGGATCGTAGGCATAGATCCAAGATTCGTCACTACTGATGATGCCGTAGACGTGATTTGATTCTCCTCGGTTGAACCTTTGCAGAGTTTTCTTACACCATCTGACGCGGGCCGCTTTGTGATCGTCGGAAAGCAGATACGGTATCCAACGGCAAACTAGCTTTCTGACACCAACCACTTCATGCAAGATCTTCTGAATGGTTGTCCCTGAGATGCCTAATAGATCCTCTATCTCTAGATACATCACATGACGATCTTCGAGAATTAGTTGTCTCACAACAATGATGTTATTTTCAGTGAAGGCGGATTTTGGGCGTCCTTCACGAGATTTGTCACTAACACTAGTATGTCCACGCTGGAATTCTAAATACCAGCGATCGACAATCCGCAGACATGGGGCTTCATCACTGAATACAGATGTTAGCTCTTCAAAACATTGAAGCCGTGTCAGGCCTCTTCTAAAGTTGTAGAAAATTATTGCACGAACATTTTCCTTAGAAAGATTCATTTTCGTACGTATCCTGACAGATTCCAATCGACGCTGTGACTAAACAATAGCATTAATCCTAATACTTTCAACTGTTTTGAGATTCAAAATTTAAACACTTTCGAATATAGAACATTTCCAAATTCAAAATTGCCGGGAAATATGGAAACGACAGAACTTAAAAGGCACGCCTAGTATTGTGTCTTCTGTGCTCAGGGTAAATATCACCGATATAAATAACTCACATTATTAGATTGTGTGTTTACTATATTACAAGTATTTCCCAATAAATTGGAACTCACCACGAGTTGTACTTGTGAGGCGTAAAATTGGATTCACTGTCAATATGTCGTGTATGTATACCTAATAGGTACCTATTTGGTATCTTTTATGTGATTCCAGGATGTGGAATAAAAATGAAAAGAGAGCGAAAATTTTATTTTCTGTCGACTCGTGAAAGCTTAGATGAAACAAACTGGATTGCTTCATCTGAATGGGTTTATGACATTCTGACCCTTTTTAATACAAAATCCAATAAAAAATATAATAAGAAATACCTACTAGGTATTTTTTTTTTCGTAATAATAGCTAGTATTAATCTAACGGTAAATACGTATTTCAGGATTTTCAGGAATATAGCTCTGAAATGTTTTTGTAAGATTGAATTTGATTCTTTAATAGACGAAAAGATAGGAAATAAAGTTGGATTGATGAGAGTAGGTACGCTACTCGCTAATTTTGCGTAGATAAAATTTACCATATTTTGGTTGCGGATTGAGATTTATTTTTAGTACACAAAAGAGAACAGAAATATCACGAATAGTACGAACCCGAAAAGATCCCTTGGGCATTATATAGATAGACCTTAAAATTAGATTATGTTTACGTACCGACTACCTAGTTCAAATACGAACGGGCCTAAATTAGGCATTAGGTATACTTAATTTAATAGTACCTTATTAATATAATAATAATAATTAATGCCTATTAATATTAAATAAGCGGTTATATAATAATTAACTTTTATAATATAAATTTTATAATATTAATAATAATTAACAAGGGCCCTGGAAATCCTATCAGGTATAAGGACATTATAAGGATATTATAAGGACGTACATGCAGCTTTAAGTTCAAACAAAGTAACAAACTAAGCATTTAGTTTGTCTGTTTCACTATAATTCACCACATAAGGCATAGGAAGTCTTGATCGGAGGCAAGATGTTTTACCAGATTGGTTTGTTGTTGAAAGTTGCCAACAATATTACCCAGATTGACAAAAGCTTCTATCTTAGTACTTATACTACCTAGATTAAAAGAAGCATAGGTAAGTGTGTGAAATATTTCAAGACGACTCTTAGATTTCTTTAGCTATTTCTTGTTATTGTTTATAGTACCTATCTTATTTGGGGACCAGAGATATTCAGAAACCACTCCCTATAGAGAACAAAGCAGTCATTCCTCTTGTCAAGCAGATAATATTACGAGTATACCGCTGTAACCTGTTCTCTCTGGAGGGCATTTTGATAAGAATAATATGAAAGATTAGAATGCAAGTGCTTTGATCTTTTACGGAGGAATGACATCTGTCATTCCTCCGTTTTATTTTGAGAATACAGGTAGCGTGGTTTTACTATGTAATTTATTTGGTCTGTAAAAATATTTTGTTTGAATCTACCAGTTGTTTGTGGATCTACCAATCATCCACACGTTTATGAATGCGGAGAATTCTCAGAATTAGCGTCTAGTACTATTTTGGAACAAACTGGTAGATGGCGCTATTGAAATAAAGGTGAATATTTCCATATTTATTCATCTTTATTCACCACAAATTGAGATGATCGAACTTAAACTGAAACAGTCTGCGCGTTACTTTATAAAATTCATTTTCATCATCGAATTTTGCGGGTAAATTATTTATTTTATTTTTATTGAAGTTATACTTCTTTTGGCGCGATGGTGAAAAATGATGAGAGTGAATTTCTACGATGCGCGCGCACACCGACACCTAAATTCTACAACGTGAAGTTAGCTAAATTCTGTATTTTTTCTGTATGCAAAAAAGTTTTCACAGTATTTACCTCATTACAAACGATTTTATAATCGATTGAATTGATTCATAATAATCGATTGATGGAATATAATAATATACTTTATGTATTATTTGTTAATTATATATTATAATTATAATATTAATTTATTTCTTACATGTTTTCGTATTCCATACATATTAAAACTATGTAATATATTTAGAATTACCATTCAATCGTTACGCTAATTTTATTAAATCACATTTCGAATATTTTGACACCGATTAATCGATTGACAACAAAGATGATGTAATCCCTAATAATGTCATTTTGGTAACCATAGTATTTATAAATAACACCACTGTACTGTCATATTTGTCATCGATCTTTCATGTTTCTACGCGTGGTTTTTGGTATTTTTATATTAAATATTTTCAGCGTACCTATTTGGAGTCCTATTAACTATTGAAACTCATCGACACGCACACAGTTATTTTAATTTACTGTTGTATTCGATTTCGTACTTGTGTTTTGGTGAATGTGTTTTCGCAGTTTCGCTACAATTTCTGTCAAACCAATACTATATGAATATGGACTACTTAATCGCCTGTTTTGTAACTGACAAAGGTTCAGAATAAGTCCTGAACACTGGATAACGTACCCTATACATCTTTAGAAGATCAGTAGTTTGCTGTGGCCATACTTACAATGAGTATGCTGTATGTTATGGTATCTTGATTGGGCAAGGTACCAACGAAATATAGCGCCTCCTGCACAACTAGACGAAATATTAATATAAATGATAACTAATAAAATCTCTTGAAATATGCAATAGCTTTTATTATACAACCTTTTTATGACATTCGTTTTGGGTAAAAACCATTTAAGTAGTAGATAGTATAATATACACCCGCCAACTTAGTTTTAACCATTAAACTCGTAGTTTAAGTGTTAGTATGTTTGACTTTTTATTACGTTTGTAATGATTACTCGTAGGTGTTTGGTTTATAGTAAGTGTAACATAGCATTAAATAGCACTGTGACACGAGTATGACATAATCATAACCTATAATTAAGGTGATTCATTCTAGGATTTTCTTAGTTGGCCATTGCTGGCAGCCGTGAAAATTGGAGAAATTAAACCTTTTGCAGTGATCTAATTGACAGCCAATTTCCAGTCTTGTCTACCTGGGCCTGAGTTTCTATGTAAGCTGGGTTTCTCCTTTGGCGCGTTAGTTCCATGGCCGCCATATCGTTCTATCCGTGATCTGCAGTCTGTGATTTTGTCCAGTTTCGTGTCTATCGAAATTATAGTACATTTTATTTATTTGGATTTCAGGACTTTTATAATTTTTAAATTCGCGTAGAAAAGTTGTTGTTTTGTTTAGAGATTGAAATATTAAAACATCACTTAAAATCTTTCTTTTTATTCTGTGCTGAAAAATTACGAAAGACAATGTAGTCTGTACTGATTGATCGAGTCTATGGGTCGATTTGTCTATAGTCCGTTCACAGTTATTTTACCTCTAGCTATTAAAGTCAAAGTCAAAGTCAAAATATTTTATTCATATATAGGTATCATTGATACACTTATGCACGTCATTTTTTGGCTTTTCGGAAGGTGCTTTGTCATGGAGGAGAAGAAAAGCCTAAAGAAACTCCTCAGCACATCCTTTAAAAAATATTACAAAAAAGATATTATCATACAAAAGTTTACTATTCTGAGTGGAACTGGTTGCAGTGCAGAGCTAATCATTTCCATGCGTCTTTGTCATTTAAATACTCGTTTACACTATAATATCCCTTGCCTAACAATTGTGTTTTTACACGTTTTTTGAAAGATTCTATTGGCAAGTCATGTATTAATTTTGGGATTTTATTATAGAAATGTACACCAAGCCCTATGATAGATCGTTGCACTTTACTTAGGCGGAACGAAGGCGTAATTAATTGATACATTTATTTATTTATTTATTTATAATCTTTATTGTAAAACCTACAAGCTAGGCTTACAAAGGGCGGACTTAATGCCATGGGGCATTCTCTCCCAGTCAACCCATGGTGTAGGTGAGAAGGTGTGGTAGGCGGTAACAATAATTCCATTTACATTCTTTTTGTTTGACGATTATTAATATCAAAATTTTGTTTATACGCGTTTATATTCTTCCTTATAAAAACTACATTGTTAATTTATTAAGTTGGTTAACCTTAGCTGTGTGTTGTAATGTTTAGTTTGTACGATTCCCTAACATGAAATATTTCATGTTTCTTCTGATGTATATAAATATTATTTACTAGGTTGATCCAAAAGTAACGATAGTAAAAATGATACACGTTCAAATAAAATAATGTATTATTTTACAGTCTCCTAACTAATCAGTTCACATTCTCGGTAGTTATATTAAAATTACAACAATTTGAATTGCTTTAAATTGGGTTGGCATACGAATGATCCAAACGCACGCCTAATGATATATAATCACTATCGGACGAACATGAATCATCAAAACTGCTCTCAGATTCCGTATCACACTCGTCTTTCAATTCTATAATAAATTTATCAATTTCCGCGTCTAAGCTTCCATCCATTTTACAAAACTTATCCTCAATATGTCGCACATGTTTTATACGCAGTCGGGTTTTTTGTATTTTTTAATTTTTTTGTGTGTAATAGACCTATCATTGATTCAGTTGGAAAAAATATTAGAACACGATTTCGTGAGCCATGACCACGTTTTATGCTATAATATGTAGGACCTACGTTTGCCCAAAATTCTTCTGTTTTTTCATTGAGCGACTCAATTTCTTTTGTTTTTTGTATTTATAACACTATTTTCTATTTTAATTTTCAGTATTATATTACATTGGTAGAAAATGCAAAAAATCGGGAGAAACGGTCGCTAAAACGGGATATCGGGACACGATAACCAAAATCAGTAGATCTCTCGATAAATCGGGAACTTTTGCAACACTCGTCACTTGACAGCAAGTAATGCTAATCTAATGGGAAGGTAATGACAGCTTGTCAGAGGTAAAATAACTGTGAACGAACTATAGTAGTAAATAGTAATCGATACTTGTCTTTGGGACTAGCAGCCCATTCTTTTTCTCTCCTTAATCTGTATTATTCTTCAACTGAACTGAATAAAATCTTTCATTCCCTCCCCCCCACAAAAACTGGTTTTACAGCATGGTATCGTAATAGTTCTCGTAATAGAACATAGATGGTGTTTTTACAATTGTAAAAACAAAAAAAAAAAAGATTTACAATTGATTTGTTTTTGCAATTGTAAAAACACCATCTATGTTCTATTACGAGAACTATTACGATACGTAGCAAAGTAATATTAGAATATACTACAAAATTAATCACAGATGGCGCTTAACACATATAGTTTGGCTATAGAGATTCGTAAATTAAATTATTTCAAAATATTATTTAATTATTATTTTTAGTATTGCTGTTTTTGAATATTGTATTTTGAACAATGTTTTTTTAATATTGTTTTTTGAATTTTTTTTCATGCCAAAGAAGTGTAACTTCTCACGCGCGTACAAAAGTACACGCACCCTTTTTTTTTATTTTATTTAAATTCATCAAAAAGTACCAAAAAGAGCTATCGCTAGACCAGTGTTACATACAGTATGTTGTTTAATTTCGTAGATTAATACGTAAATATAAGCTTTACAAATCTCTACACTCTAAAGCAATGCCACAATTAAAACAATTCAAGAATTTAAAATAAGTGCCTTTTAAGTACCTGAGTCTATAAATTAGGTATACTAAACTTAATGTCGATTTTATTTATTTAACAATTATTTATGATACATACACTGTATTATACTTAATCCACTACATTTAATCGATGTGTGTGTGATAAGCAATACTTGTAAAATCGAACGATATAAAAGGTCATTTCTAATCTTCCTCTTATCTTATAGAGCTGACAACTGGTATTCATGTAAATATGGTGTGTGACCTAGTCGATAATATAATTACTAGTTATTTTAAACAATTACTAGCATTTACCTCGTCTCCGTTTCTATTTAAAAAGAAGATAAGAATAGCGTTACGAATAATGTTACAAATAATGGAAATATTTTCAATGAATCAAATTTCTGATTGACTGTCCAATCGTTGCATGTAAATAATAATTAAGAACTAAATCTAGATTAGAGTAAAGTCCTTAAAAAAGAGATTAGTAGACAATTATCAAAATTAATAGAAGAAAAAGAGAACATTAAATTACGAAATAGATGGGAAATTAAAGATAAGTAACAATAAAAATAAACAGATGAAAATTTAAAGAAAGCCACCATGTGTACCTACTGGATTTTACATTCATGAGCACGTTAAATAAAGTTATAAAGTAACTAAAAATTAAATTAACAAAAATATATCAAGGTTCGAATATTGGTAAAAAACCTTTTTTAAACAAATTACATATTATGCCCATGTTATCCGAGTTTTCATGTATTTGATTTGATATAAAAAATCTATATATTATGTACATGTCAATTCTTTTGATTTGTTTTGGGTTTACATTTACCAACAGTAATTATTAACAATGTTATTATAATACCGCTCGTCGTGCATATTTGTTTGGCCTAATGGTTAGCTGGTAGAGAATGCATTATGCATTAAGCTCGCCTAGAGTCTAAATAAATAAATAAATTATGACTACATTTAAATGCAGCGAATACATAGAGAAGCACGGATGCTATTACATATGAATATACAACTGACTTCTAACTCTAGATAACCTTTACCACACACAATCTACTTAAATAGCCACTCCAGATCTATATCAAACATTAATCCAACGACCGTAACTTATGCAAATGTACTTTAGTTTACACTATAACTTCGAGTGTTTCATTAGTTAAAAAATATGTCTATTGTTTTACGATTCACGATTCTAATCCTATTCACTCTTAATTCAGTAATCGCGGGCGATATTGATGTATCAGAATCCCGTGAAGATAAATGTCGAAATTTAAAATCATGTGCTATATGTTTAGAAAAAAGATACTGTACATGGTGTGTTACTAAAAGTAAATGTACGCAGCAGTCATGCGGTAACGACAATGTGATATATCCTGTACACATCAAGGCAATGATGTCCGGAAATCAGTTCTGTCCGAGAGTCGTTGAGAAGAAAGAAAGTGTTTTCAAAAGCGGACACAAGGAGGGATTTGTGGTGAAAATAACGCAAATATATTTGTACATGGCGTTTACACCGTGGAAGTGCAAAGTGGTATTAGATGGTAAGGAGACGGTGGTGAACGCAGCATTGATAGCCGATGAAGTGTTCTGCCAAACGATAGAATTGAAGAATGATTCAGGCAGTCCCTACGTAAGCGGGCGCGTTACGGTGATGTGGAATTACGATAAATCTTTCGATGGATCGCTTCCTTTCAGGGTGTGCCGAGCGGACTTAGATCTCAGTTGCAGTACATTTGAATAAATGAATTTAAGGAGAAACGTTTTACCTTTAACCGAAATACATACATGATTTAAGCAAAATATGTGTTTATATTTTAATGATTTTAAATGAAGCTTTATAAAGAGAAAAAAGAAATATTATATCGGATGTAGTTATGTCAGTTATAGTTAGTAAGATAAACAAAAACAAAGCGCCAGAGGCATCAAACATTTTTTTCATCAGGATTAGTAGGTACTATAGATAAATAAGATTCTTCACATGATTCTTAACTTTATCTAATATATAAAATTCTCGTGTCACAGTTTTCGTTGCCATACTCCTCCAAAACGGCTTGACCGATTTTGATGAAATTTTTTGTGCTTATCCGGTATCTATGAGAATCGGCCAACATCTATTTTTCATCCCCCTAAATGTTAGGGGTAGTCCACCCCTAAATTTTTTTTTATTTTTTAGACAAAATTTTTAATTTCTATTTTTTTATGATACAACATACAAAAATACATACAATCCTCAAATTTCACCCTTCTACGATCAACCCTTATTTTTTAATAGCCATTTTAGTAATTTAATCATTTTTTCTCTCCGGTCGAAAACTGATCAATTGTTAGGCGATACGAAGTTCGCTGGGTCAGCTAGTACTTTTATAACAAAATCTATCTTTATCTCATTTTGTTAGACGCACTGTTGTAGGTAAGCAGTTTTATCTAATAATGTGCAGGTAAGTAGAATCGTCACAAAAACCTGTTTTGTGAAAACGTAGCCAAGTTCAATAAAAACTACGCTAAGTGTATTCATTGTCATCGATAATAGAACCGTGATCTAATGACAACCAAGTACCATAGCAGTTCCTTTAATTATTGCTATACGCTATATTTGTTTTTCAATTCATTTGTTACCAAACGTGACATTTCATAAAAAATACTAATTCTTTTCATTTTTTATGATTCTAAACGGTGTGATTTATCATAATAAATATGTTTATTATTATCATAAGTATTTAATAAAGAACACGCTTGTTTTTACGCTATTTACATATAATTAATATCAGAGCAGTCATAATACAAAACTTTCGCGTCACAAACAAAAATATTCGGCTTTGTTACTTAATCAATAGAAATAACTGAAAATTTATTTAAAATTATTTGATATAGTTACTCAGTGACTGTAGGTACTTAGGTGTTGAATATATAATAGTATATTTTCTACCGTTTGAAGAATTCTACCACTGGTCTGGTTGAAATTGCGTGATAAAATATTATGATTTAAATTTTAAACTATTAAACATCAAACAGGCTATAAAATAACATGAATAGGTTTTTATGAAGATTGTTCTATTGTGAACAACAAACACCCGAATGATTATGGGTACATAATCATTCGGGTGTTGTAATTGTAAGGTATTACAACCATATCCGGTTATTTTGTAATTTAAATTGCCCATTGTTGTAGTTTTTTGATAATGGGAATTGATGTTTGATGATTTATTCAAGTTTATTTCAATGCTAATTATTGGACTTCAGCACAAATAGCCTGACTTTGATCTTCAAATTATTCCTACACTGTTAAGGAAAATTATAATTTTATTATAAAAAAGTATTCGGTCGTAGAATATCTTAATAAAATTATATAACATGGAAAGGTAGAACAGAATTAAGTCTAGTATAGAAAATTGCTGACTTATCTTGGTACACCTGTTTAGCACACAGAAAATGTCATGAAAAAGAAAGAAAACTTCATGAAATTCCGCTCAATACTTTTTACGTAAAAGAGTAATAAACATCTATATAAACTTTCACATTTTTAATATTAGTAGGAAGTAGGATTTTCCCTCCTCTAACTTACATTTGAAAAAATATATCTTCCGAAAATTCGAAGAATATTTACTTATTGCATACTCATTCAAGAAACTTTTAAAAATACTGTCACTAAACCGGTACCCTTCTATTTCCCGGGATATACAGAACCCATCGGTTGACCCGTGGTATATTTTCAAACATGCTGGGCATCATTAATCACTCTGTGCAATGGATCCGCTTGATGCGTGTACGGATGAAATTCTAAAAAAAATATTGTTTCAGTATTTTTTTTTTGTTGTGGGTTGTGACAATTCTCGCGAAGAATAGACATTTAATATAATATTATGTAACAAATAAGCAAGTCGTGACAATAAATGCAAATCCTAAAATAATCCATTCTATCTATATCACTAAAAATCCTTTTACCTAAAACATTCAAAAAGATTTTCATAGACTACTTAAGATAAATCATAAACCCTATTGTCATTGCGAAAATATCAATAATTATCATGATTGGGAAAAACCACCTAATCTGATGGCCCTTTCCATATTTATGTAAAGATTAAGCGTTTTGATTAACTAAATTCAACTTGCAATTATTGATTAAATTAGCCTATGCTAGCAATTAAACCCTATGCGGAAAAGTAGGTGAATGGTTCGTTAATGGTTAAAAGATCAAATTATCAATACAGATTATATCAAAGGTTTTTACGTGTGTACAGATACATTCTTCCGCAGAAAGATAAATACTAAGTTATAATCTTAGAGTAATAATATTACATAGTTATAATATATACAGGGTGTCCCAGCGCGAAGTGACCGCCCGGCGTCTATTGATTATGTGGACAAAACTATCGACAAAAACCATTAAAGTAAAGGTCTTATCGGTTTGGTTAATTTTTTATTAGCTTTTTAATTTTTTTGTAAAAAAACCTGACTTGTTGCACTATTTTCAAAATATTTTTTTTGTTTTTACATTTATTTTCATTCTGTTTTTTTTATTTACTAGCTGTTTTCATAGTTTATCTATTCGAGGTCTAAAATCTACCTAAAATTGTATAGGACATTTTTTACAAAGAAATTAAGTGAAAATTTTTTGAAAAAAATTACCTCTTTTTATTGAATTTTGCTAAAAAGTTGGAAAAATGCCCTATGAATATTATTATTTTATAATTTATTATTAAATAAAATAATATTACCTACAAAATCTCATAAGAATGTTTGTAGTTATGTCAGTCATTTACCGAACTATAAACTCTTGAAGTATGCACCCTATCTTCGATAATAAGAAGAGGAGACTTTTAAAACCAGGCTAGTGGATCATTTAAGTGTCTTACAATCAAAAATACTTTTGCCCTTTGATACAACAATTTTAAAGATAAAGAAACAATAAAAAGAAATGGAAATTTAAATCATTAATTTAAAAAAAAACAGTAATTCATTCATAACGTTTTCGAAATGACCGTCATTGGCATTAATACAGGCTAAGTCTCAAAGTGACATCCTTTGAGTGGTTCTTTGCACTTCCAAAAGGTTCGCTCCTATTTTTATAGCAGCAGCATCAATCCTCTGTTTCAATTGTTCTCTCGTAGCTATTGGCACAGCATACACTTTTTGTTTAATGTGGCCCCAAAAATAATAATTAAGAGGCGTTAAATCAGGAGACCAAGAGAGAGAGATGGTCCAGTAGCATGGTCCTCGAAGGTCTCAATTGAAACAAAGTATTGATGCTGATGCTACAAAAATAGGAGCGAACCTCTTGGAAGTGCAAAGAACCACTCAAAGGATGTCATTTTGAGCCTTAGCCTGTATTAATGCCAATGGCGGTCATTTCGAAAACGTTATGAATGAATTACTGTTTTTTTTTAAATTAATGATTTAAATTTCCATTTCTTTTTATTGTTTCTTTATCTTTAAAATTGTTGTATCAAAGGGCAAAAGTATTTTTGATTGTAAGACACTTAAATGATCCACTAGCCTGGTTTTAAAAGTCTCCTCTTCTTATTATCGAAGATAGGGTGCATACTTCAAGAGTTTATAGTTCGGTAAATGACTGAGATAACTACAAACATTCTTATGAGATTTTGTAGGTAATATTATTTTATTTAATAATAAATTATAAAATAATAATATTCATAGGGCATTTTTCCAACTTTTTAGCGAAATTCAATAAAAAAGGGTAATTTTTTTCAAAAAAATTTCACTTAATTTCTTTGTAAAAAATGACCTATACAATTTTAGGTAGATTTTAGACCTCGAATAGATAAACTATGAAAACAGCTAGTAAATAAAAAAAACAGAATGAAAATAAATGTAAAAACAAAAAAAATATTTTGAAAATAGTGCAACAAGTCAGGTTTTTTTACACAAAAATTAAAAAGCTAATAAAAAATTAACCAAACCGATAAGACCTTTACTTTAATGGTTTTTGTCGATAGTTTTGTCCACATAATCAATAGACGCCGGGCGGTCACTTCGCGCTGGGACACCCTGTATATAACTAAGGACAACTATAATATAACAACTAAGGCCAACTTTGACTTTAAAGTCCATTTATAGTTTTAGATAATATTATTATAATTATAGCAATGCAGAAACTAGATATTTTACAGTATTTTTAACCGACTTAAAAAATGGGGAAGTTCTCAATTCTATTGTATTTTTATTGTAATTAGTTTGTTACCTCGTAGTCCGTCATTTATTATCCGATTTGTAAGATTCTTTTTTTATTCAGACAGACGGACAAAAATTTAAAAACAGTTTTTGTTTTAGTTAAACATGTAAATAACTATAAGCCCTCGAGAAACCCCAGTTGTTTTAAAATCACAGACAGACACATCCAATTTTATTTAAGTACTAGGAAATCGCCCTCGCTTCGCTTCGGGAAAAATAGTAAAAAAATAATATTTAGTTAATATGTTAATATGTCACCCGGAGATAGTGTAACTACTCAACAGTGAAAGAATTTTTGAAATCGGTTCAGTAGCTTCGGAGCCTATTCAATGCAAACAAACAATCAAATCTTTCCTCTTTATAATATTAGTACCTAAGTATAGATAATGTGTACAGTATTTGATTGTTACGTGTACTTACTACTTGTATTACAAAAATGACGACTTGTATGCCTAATATTCATTTCAATACAGGTACAAAAACTTCCGTACTGTTTTTATGTACGTCTTCTCATCAATGTTTAACCGAGACGTCTTAACATTTGTAATCAGCCGTGAAGGAAACATTCTGTCCCATGTTCATAAAACATTACTGTGTCTTGTAAAGAAAGGTGTAATGATGTTCTGTTCTTTGTAAAAAGCGGAACAGTTACAATTAAAAAAAACTTGGATTACTTGGAGATTACTAAGATTCATATAAAAACTATCTGACCCGGCGAACATCGTATCGCGTTTTTTTCTAAAACAATTTTTTTTCTAAAATAAATGTAGCCTTAGTTACTCCTGGTTACATCAGCTATCAGCCAGTGCAAGTCCCGTCAAAATCGGTCCAGCCATTTTAGAGATTAGCCGAAACAAACAGACAGACAGACAAAAATTGTAAAAAATGTTGTTTTGGTATATGTACCGTGTATACATCCAAATGCACTTAATAAGAAGCGGTTATTTTAATATTACAAACAGACACTCCAATTTTATTTATTTATACTTAAAGGGTATTTAAGTATTATTTATTTATTTATCTTTATTAGATACACCATTGACTTATCACTATGCATTGACACTATTGTAAGTAAATTGTTACGATTGATCCATCTAGTGTGATTTGTCATCTAAGGCGTATACAACTTTTATGACTATTAGCAGCTAACACAGTATTAATTAATATCAAAACCAAGTAATTTTACATTCATAGGAGACTAAAAATTTGTATGGTACATAATAGTTATGTTTTTAAAGCTAGACAAACTTACATAATCCAAATAGTTATCAAAATAAAGAAATTATAACAATTTAACTACATATTTTTTAATAAAGAGTTGGGCTAACTAAAGGTATTTGCAACATATGTCGATAATTTTTTTCACATTTTCCATGTAGAAGATGTCTACATCGCTGTTACAGTGAATATTGTTGTAATTTTGCATTAATCTATTAAGTGGAGCATCCTTTCCTAATTTTGTTGAGTAAGAAGAGGGTAAGAAAATTTTTGTAAGGGGTTTTCTGGGTATGGTCCAAGGAACTCTTATTATCCTGGAAAACGAGGGCAAAGCCTGGGCAGAGTGCTAGTATCTACTAATTATTATTTTTGTATCAGTCGACAAACGAGAAGAGCGGTTAGCTACCAACAAAAATAATAACCAACATTGGTCACCGCCACCCACACATATCTTCAACAATAGAGAGAAAAGGGCATTCTTTAGGTGCTCTTCAGATCTTCAGTGAGAATTTTTTGTTACCTAAAAGTTTTTGTCTGAAGTAACAAAATATATTCTTTCTTTTACAACTAATTCTCTTAAGATCTTTTAAATTCTTGTTCTAAAAATATTTTTATATCTTCTAAAATAAAAAATAGTGCGGTAAATTCACTCACTCGTTTTAATAAAATCTACTCGGTTTACTTTAAAAAGGGCAAGTTTGTTTAGGATATGGAAAATTAAAAGTTGTTGTACTGTGATAATATTCATGAAATATCAAAGTTTAGTGAATATTGATTAAGGCTACATTTTCAAATTAATAAGTTTGTTAGGTACACATTTTAGCTTCAAGGCTGAGCTTTAAGGTATGGGTTGTTAATAATGATGTTGATAATTATGGCTATAAGATAGGGACCTATCTGTTACCTGACCGAAAATGACAGTTGTTATACTTTAACGTAGCGTTAAGTATACGGTATTGTACATATTATACTATAGCCCAATGATATTATATATTAAACAGAGGCAGATAGGTCATAAGCGCGCGCGTTGTGATGATTGAAAAAGTTCCCAATTGGGAACTTTTGTGATTAGTCTGCGTCGAGCGCAATCACGAGCGTGGCGCATCGTAGGTTAATACGTAGTTATGAAAATATAACAAAATGCCATCCTGTGTGTTTAGAAAGTGCACCAATCATGACTCCAAGGTCAACAAAACACAAGGAATCTGATACCATGCGTGAGTACGCTAAGAAACTTAGACTATTTAGTATATTTCAATTATTTTTCTAAACAATCTAATAATCATGCAAAGACGCCATATTCAGATGAAGAAAGAGATAGCGATCTAGTTTTGACGCGAGAGCGATAAAGACCGTAGCGTATATACCTAGATTGACGCGAGCGACAAACACTAGCCGTCTTTTTCACTATTATGGTTTTAGTAATGCCATCCTTTTTACATAATTTGCCAATGTACTAGTGATTGGTGTAGGGAAACAAAAGATAAACGTGTGTGTATTGTAGCTCGGTCGGAACAGATTTTTCGTTCGATTTGTAAGGGCATAACGTATCTGTTAGTTAAACATCTTTGCTATAGCCTGACTGAGTAGAGTAGAACTAAAAGCAGGCGCGGCTGCACACTGTCGACGGTACATTGTTTACACTACACGGCTTCGTTACAGTAAGTATACTCATTGTTATGCCTGAAACTCGGTGCACGTTTTAGATAATATTTTACTTGCTAATTAAGCTTGTCCAAAACATTACATTTCCGCAGTTTTTAACAGCGTGTTTGAAGATTTTACTATTTTAAGGCTTAAAAGAATATTCAAAATTTTAATATTTTTTTATTCCATACATGATAAAGTGAAAATTATAATGGTATATTTACTTTTATCCAAGTAAATCTATTTACTCGACAACGATCTACTAGCTGAAAATGAACTATATTAACTTTTGTAATTCCCCATTCTCTGGTTCACTTCTCTCCTAATCTTACCTACCTCATCTTACACAAATAAGTAGGTATATATAATACTTCCTACTCTTGCTAATTTTTAGTAGAATCATTATGTACTATTATGTCTTCTGTGGTAGAACACCACGAATAATTAACACTTTGAATAAAATCGGAGTATTGTTGGGTTGATGGATTAAGAAAATGTGTAATCTAACATTTTAACAAAAAATTAACCGACTTCAAATGAAGTACATTGTACTTTTGACATGGATACCATTGTCAGATCTCGCTCAAATTTATGTGGGACTACGCGACAAGCACCAGCTTTCAATTAAAAAAAGAATCATCGAAATTGGTTGGCGCGATATTGAGTTATTCGTCCATTTATCGCGCACATACTTAATGCAAATTTAAGACTTATATGATTTTTACATGGATGACATTGTCAGATCTCATTCAAATTTATGTGGAACCATAAGACAAGCACCAACTTTCGATTAAAAAAAGAATCATCCAAATCGGTTCACCCAGTCCAAAGTTTTGAGGTAACAAACATAAAAAAAATACAGTTGAATTGAGAACCTCCTCCTTTTTTTGACGTTGGTTAAAAATATCTGAATAGTGACAGTACCTATGATTACAGGAATATATTCAGAACGTCTGTCATCTGCGGGACTGGAACTTACCTACAAGGAATTTAATATGTAGAACCGAATAGTGTTCTATTATTGCAACTATTTCTTCTTTGCATACTCGTACCTTGGACATTTGGAAATCTAATCAAAATCAGGTTAGAATGTTTGAATAGGACAATTAGGGCTCTTTGAAACGCGGGGTACAATGAAACGGTTCAAATAAAATCTACAATTTTTCAAATTTCCTCGTTCCTCCTATTCGACCAATCGCGTGCTTCCACAAGTTATGCGTGAAGTTAATTGCCTGGAGACACATGCCGTGTGTTTGATTTGCGAGCGAAAAAATTGTTTTGGAGGGTCTAAAGTTGAAATTAAAATCGGAAATGTGATTTGCAAAAAAACAGTTGAAGATTGGTAGGTAAATGATGTTCTTTTAAATTAAAATACATATTTAAAGATTTAATTGAGTTACTTTGCAGACATAATCTCAAAGAATTTAGATGGTTTGTTTTTAAATTTTTGACGTGATGGGGCACAATTAAATGAGCTTCAATGGAATAGTGTTTTATTGTAAAGAAGAGTAACAAGAGAGACATCAGCTTCTTTTCCCCTCTGAAACCTGATTCTTTGGTTTCTATAAAATCGATACCTATTGAATTGGTATTTCCCTCACGAAGTTTTTCTAGAAAAAACTAAAAGACAGGCTCATATTTACACATTACCTTCACAAATATTGAATAAAATTTTGGCTAAAATATTCATTGTATTTAAAACTTAGTTTTGTTTGTTTTGTTATATTTTCTATATTATATGATTGTTAGGTACAACGCACATTTCACTGCGCCTCATAGGGTTTCATCGCGCCTCAGGTGGTGTTTCATTATATCCCAGATCTGGGGTACATTGCAACAGAAGAATCGTCTCCGTAGATCGTAAAAAAATTGGGTCACAGTTGATTATTGATCTCATTTAAATGACTGACTATTACTTTAATAAGCAAAGTTTTTAATAGTACAAAAATGACATAGTGATAATACGAGTAACTATAGATTATATAAAACATAAAAATACTTTTTTCGTTTCATTGTGCCCCACTTGTCCCTACTTATTTTGGTAGGAGTTTGTAACAATAATGTATCCATTATCCACTCTTGGAAAGGATAATGAGGCTTTCCCAAATTTTATTGTTTTGAATTTCATTTGGGTTTTGTATTTCATCGATTTTTCTTTGTGGGTCAATGGTGTAGATATGTGAAACTCTTAATTTAAACTTAAATTTTAAACTCAAAAATTTAAAGAATATTTTTCTCAACATTTAATTAAACGATATCGATTAATACCAATGGTAGACGTTTGGAATAATAATTTTACATTAACACATACCTACTTTAAATTAAACATTGGTTATCGCCAAACAATTAAAACTGAATATAATTAGCATTAATTGCAGTGTATTTTAATAATAACGTACACTTAAAATAACTTAATTTATTGACAACCCACTGAAGGGCATTCGCATTGCAATTAAGTAGGCCCAAAATTCCAGTATGCTTTTCCAATGCTTAGGTGGTTAATGGTCATGAGAATCCGAAGTGTCTGACCATAACTCATCGAGTTATTGGTTTCGCGAGTGTTTACATGCAGATACCATAAGCATACCATGCACACACAATGCGAATACGAATAGAATGACCAACACTTTAAAACAACACTTGGACCACCATCAACATGGATTGGGCTGTTTTCGAGTGTATGGTAAAATTAATAGACAATAGGTCCCCTCTCCTATTTTTAGGTCGTTAAAAGTAATTCTCTGGTACTGCCTACAGTTATAAAGATATATTCAATCGCATTTTAGAATGTATTAGAAAATATAAACTTTTATAGCCAAATTTTATCGTAGCGAGTGAGGCTGGAAGGAAACAGCAAGTATCACTTTTTAAAAACTTACTTGCTCCTTGCCCGAGGTACTCTATCAAACACTGACGTGCCTTGAGTGCTTTAAAGTGCTACGAAAATATACTTAGCGTCGTAGTAACCTCATGTCGCTAACTTAATAACAGGTTGACACTCCTCCAACAGGTGTACAGGTGTGCTCTTCACTGTGCGTGAACTGATTATATTTGCAGTCTGTCACAGACCTTTTACTTTGTTAGCTTAGGCTCGCTTTGTTATGAATTTCAGAAAAATAATCCGTTAGTAAAATACTTCATACAAATATATTTTATGACTTTAGCATGGCTTCAACCCTAATAGCACACTACTGAGCACGGGTCTTCTCCTCTTGAGGAGGCCTAGAGCACACTCCACCATGCTGCTCCAGTGCGGATTGATGGAGGGATTAGTGGCCAACCCAAGTGTCCGAAGTTTTTATGCCGCCCCCGAGGGCCTCCAACACGGCTTAACGATTGTTTTCTTACAATAACTACCGGGACCGACGGCTTTACTCCCTTTGCCCTCAGAAGCAGGGAAACGCTTAAGAATTTTTTGCCACTAGCGGTCACCCATTCAACTACCGACCGCGCCCGCTGTTGCTTAACTTTGTTGATCACTTAGGATCGACACAAGTCACAATGACTTTAGCATAGATACATTAAATTTCTGAAAACAGTGAAAAACTCTTGGGGCTTCATTTAAAGGACTGACTAAAGATAAAGGAGTGACTGTTAACTTACGATAACAACCGCGACCGACAACTTCATCTGCTCTCCGAAGCACGAAGGAGAAGTCTTAGTCACTAGTATAGTGGTCACTGGTCACCCATCCAACTATCAACCGCGCCCACTGTTGCTTCACTCTGTTGATCTATTAGGTCATTAGGATCGATACAGGGCAGTGTTGCCACCTTGGTGATTTTGTCACTAGATCTGGTGATTTTTCAGAGTTCTTAGCGACATTTTTTCATCGTTTAGCGGCTAATAAATTTTTAGCGATTTTTATTGATTTTTCACTAGCTAATGACAAACCTCATTCTAATGCTGAAATTGAAAGAATTTTCAGTGTTATGAGCATTCTTAAAAGCAAATTACGAAACAGAATGGCCAGTCCAATACTTAACGCCATAATATTTATTAGAAACAGATTGAAAATTCTGAAAATTAAATGTTTCAATTACGAATTGCCTAGCGATGTCATTGAGGCTATCGGCAAAAACACAAAGTACTCATTTAAAGAAGTATCACAACCAACAACATCTTTTGCGCAAACGTCAGCGTCTGTAGATGATGAAGATATAATGGAAGATATAATATACCAAAATCTTGAATTTTGATTAGAAAGAAAGAAAGAAAGAAAGAAAGAAACATTTATTCAGTCGCAAGCATGCAACAGCATTAATTCCTATAACAGGACATATTATAAATTAAAACATATTATAAATATAAATTGAAGTTGCAGCCGCCAACAGAAAAGGGTCGCACTCAGAATATGGCGCAGCAAGTGGAAGGTACCAACCTACTACGCCTCTGATTTTCAGTGCGCCCGTTTGTCGCGTGTAGATCGGCAAGTGGCGCAGCAGTATCCTTAAACTTTTCCTAAACTGCAATTTCGACCAATGCAACTACCAACAGTATGTTAATAAGCAACATAATACAAAAGAAATACAATGCAAAAACGATTAACTTTAGCTTAAAATGGCTATCCAAAATAAAAACACTATAAAATTAAACAGAATCGGTTATAGAAATTAATAAAAATAAGAATAAAAGATAAACAATATTATATAATATTGGCGCGAGAACATTAGGAAGATTTGCAATGAGAGTCAGCTACACCAAACAAGTAAGTACATAATTTAAAATGCAAAAAAAATGTTAAAATGAATGAATGATGATGATGAATGAATGAATGATTAAATGTTTTTTTTTCTATATTGACCGTTACAAAAGAACATTTTTGAAGTAAAACTTCTTTACGCACGCTTGACTTGGAGAGTATGCTGGTGAATGGGTGACAAGAGAGTTACGAAAAGTGTGATCGGGTGAGGCGAACGGAACTTGAGAGGGAGATATAAGTTAGTGAAGATAGAAAGAGAGAGTTACGTTTCATATATTAATTACTGTAGGGGCAAGAGAGACAGGTGCGACGAGCACACATTTTCTTTTGTTTGTGTTTCACATAAAATATATAGGTGGAGCTAAAGGAGTTATACTTTAGTCATGTGGTCTAAAGCACATTCTTTTTTTTAATTGCAGACATTAAAATTATTTAATTTTATTAAAAAAAATTTAGCGAGTTCTGGTGGTTATTTTTCAATCCAAATATCCAAAATATGGTGACATTTTACACTGAATCTGGTGACAACATAATTTTTGATGTGGCAACACTGATACAGGGTGATGAAAAGGAGAACCCCAGTTTCCATAGAAACTCAGGCCTAAGTAGACAAGACTGGAAATTGGCTGTTAATTAGATTATTGCAAAAGGTTCAATTTCTCCAATTTTCACGGCTGTCAGCAATGGCCAACTAAGGAAATCCTAGAATGAATCACCTTAATTATAGGTTATGATTATGTCATACTCGTGTCACAGTGCTATTTAATATGTATGTTACACTTACTATAAACCTCTTCTCACAAATACTAACACTTAAACTACGAGTTTAATGGCTAAAACTAAGTTGGCGGGTATCTATTATACTATCTACTACTTCAATGGTTTTCACCCAAAACGAATGAAATGAAATGAAATGGTTGTATAATAAAAGCTATTGCATATTTCAAGAGATTTTATTAGTTATCATTATAATATATTAACATTTCGTCTAGTTGTGCAGGAGGCGCTATATTTCGTTAGTACCTTGCCCAATCAAGATACCTTAATATACTCATTGTAAGTATGGCCACAGCAACCTCCTGATCTTCTAAAGATGTACCTATAGGGTACGTTATCCAGTGTTCAGGACTTATTCTGAACCTTTGTCAGTCACAAAACAGGCGATTAAGGAGTCCATATTCATATATGGGTGAATTTCCCAAGTGCATTTTTGAGACGGCGAGGTTGAAAATTAATGTGTGGAGGTAAACTACAATTATGCATAATTTTATATAGGTAGTTTAAGTAGTGATCTACATGATAGTGAAGTATTCAGAGGTATTTAATACATAGATTCTTAATAAAAAAATATCTAAGACCTAAAATCTAATTCCGGTGTACTGTCCAAACTGCGTTTATTTACATATTTTATTTATTTTACTTTTTTTGGTAAATAAATTTCATTGAAAGGGAATGTTTTTTAGAAATACATTAAATAACACAACTAATATATATTTATGGAGTAATTTAAGATTAAACAACAGCTCTTAAAACATCTTTTAAAAATGTCCTACAAAAAAAAGCAATTCCGGTGGCGCATTTTGTATATTTCATTACTTGTTACTTCACGATTTGGAAGACACCTTACTGGCTCTCCCCGCACCGTTCAGTTGTGCTCTTGCAAACTGCGTGTTAGGATGACCGACTGGCTGCGTAATTTTCCTGCCAAACACGTAAGTACTAACTGCGGTGGCGCAGGAATACAAAATCATCCAATTCCGATGTCATGTATATTAGTAAAAGTACAAAGCAGATTATCTAGAAATTTTATGGAGGGTTCCAGTAACGGTTTTCAGCTACAATTGTGAAATAAAAGTTAACCTGTGACTAAAAGTTTTCTTTCAAATTCAAGTTTTGCCTCTGATTCTAAGTCCGGTGGCCCAATCTCGGTGGCTCCGGTGGCAAATCAAAGCATATAGGGAAGTATAGGCCATAGAAATACAAGCGTGTCTCCATCTATCCATCAGCCCTTGGAGGTCCACTGTTGGACATAGGCTTCCCCTAACTTGCACCACTCTGACCGGTCCTGAGCCTTCTGAATCCAGCCTATCGTCCTACCATCCTATGCTCCTTTTTCCGAGACGTGGGCGCCATTCGAGGACTTTTCTTACCCAACGGTTATCGGTCCTTCGCACTATGTGGCCCGCCCATTGCCACTTCAGCCGGCTAATTCTTCGAGCTATGTCGGTTACCCTTGTTCGTCTACGGATCTCCTCATTTCTGATGCGATCATGTAGAGAATTACCAAGCATAGCCTTCTCCATAGCCCGCTGCGCTTCTCTGAGGTTGTGGATTAGTCCAATAGTAAAGCACCACGTCTCGTATTCGTATGTGATCACCGGCAACACAAACTGCTCGAACACCTTAAACTTCTGGCACTGAGGTAGTGTTTTAGACGACAATGTATGACGGAGTTTCCCGAACGCAGCTCATCCGAGTTGGATTCTACAAGTGACTTCTTTCTCGAAGTTGGACTTACCCATCTGGATCACTTGTCCCAGGTAATTGTATTCGTCTAGAACTTCGAGAGCAACGCCGTCAACATTAACCGATACGGGTGTGACATGGACATTCGACATGATTTAATACCCACCCGTTGTGAGGCGCTGTTCAAGTCCCCCGAGCATTGTTCCAAGTTCTTCCAGGGAACCCGCCAGGATGACTATATCATCGGCATACCGTAGGTGTGTGATGTATTCGCCATTGATGTTAATGCCATGTTGTTTCCACTCCATCAGCTTGAACACGTCTACCAACAAAGCGGTGAACAGTTTTGGGGATATGACATCCTTGTCTGACACTTCTCTGCAGTTGGATGGGGTTCGTTGCTGTGTCGTGTACTCTGACGGACATGATGGCGGATGAGTACAAACCAGTAGTCGATCCGCCACCGCTGGAGAGAATCTAGTACCACCCAGATCTCGATAGAATCAAAGGCCTTCTCATAGTCCACATAGGCTATACATAACGGCAAGTTATAGTCCTCGGTCTTTTGTATAATCTGCCGCAATGTGTGTATATGTTCTATGGTGCTGTAGCCTTTTCGGAATCCTGCTTGTTCGGGAGGCTGGAAGTCGTCAAGCCTGCGTGCAATGCGATTTGTGAGGACTCTCGAAAACAGCTTATAAACGTGGCTCAGAAGTGCAATGGGCCTGTCTAATTACCGCTAAAAGGAGTCCGTTCATCTAGACTCTTATTCTTCAAAATGTACATAATATCTTTAAAGTATTGAATGATCCTGCCTTTATGATTTCTCATGGGCATAAATCAATTTCGGTGGATCAAATTCTAATTCCAGTGGTCCTAATTTCGGTGGCATTTGATAGTGTAATTTGATAATATCTCCGGAACAAATATTTTTTTTTCAATCTCTACTATATGACTAATTATTACTACTATTTACATATTATTTATGCCAAATAAAGTGTATTAGAAACATCAAGTTTAAATTTAATCAATTTCGGTGGCTTGGATTTTAATTCCGGTGGTCCTTTAATAATTTCGGTGGCATTTGATAATTTCAAATGGAAATATCTCATGAACTAATCATTTTTTTTCGATCTCTAGTATATGATTAATTAGTACAACTCTTTATCTATTATTTAGGCCAAAAAAATTTATCAGAAACAGCAAATTTAAATTCGCCACTGTAATTAGGCAAAATTCGAGTTTGTTGAAATTCACCCATATGTAGTATTGGTTTGCAAGAAATTGTAGCGAAACTTCGAAACATATTCACCAAAACACAAGTACAAAAGCGAATACAATAGAAAATTAAAATCACTGTGTGCGTGTCGATGAGTTTCAATAGTAAATAGGACTCCAAATAGGTACGCTGAAAATATTTGATAGTAAAAATATACAAAACACGCGTAGAAAGATGAAAGATCGATGAGAAATATGACAATACAGTGGTGTTATTTATAAATACTATGGTTACCAAAATGACATTATTAGGGATTACACATGGGATTACATCATCTTTGTTGTCAATCGATTAATCGATGTCAAAATATTCGAAATGTAATTTAATAAAATTAGCGTAACGATTAAATGGTAATTATAATATATTACATAGTTTTGATTTATATGGAATACGAAAATATGTAAAAAATAAATTAATATTATAATTATAATCAATAAATAATACATAAAATATATTATTATGTTCCATCAATCGATCAATATCAATCGATTCAATCGATTATAAAATCGTATGTAATGAGGTAAATACTGTGAAAACTTTTTTGCATTATTTAGTTCATTTGGCAAGAGCAGCTGAAGCTAAGATTTAAATATGTTTATCTTATAAATAAGACGATTTTTTTGGTATATAGTTTACACTTGTCTAGTCCGATGTTCTAACACAGATATCATATGGTTCGAGGCCGAAAATTGGGGTTCTCCTTTAAATGACAGTAAGTACTGATAAGTACTACGAATTTTTTTGTTACGAATACTTTGTGTTACTCACATTATAATCAGTTCTCAAAACTAAGATATTTGTTTATTATGACTTATTCATATTTTTTTCTGTCTAAAATATTATGACGATTCGGCGAACTTGAGTTCATATTGATGGAATTGTATATCGCAAAATATTGTTTTGTAAATAACTCTTATTGTTAGAATACCTGACATGTAAGAAACTTTGACATAATACCTAATTATTAAGTACCAGGAAATATAGCCTATTTCACCCGCGGATGGTGTAGCTTCCCAACAGTGAAAGAATTTTTCAAATCGGTTCGGTAGTTTCGGAGCCTTTTTAATGCAAACAAACAATCAAATCTTTCCTCTTTATAATATTAGTACCCATCTATGGATAAATGGATTTGTATAATATGGACGAAAGCCATTTCCCTTGCTTCTCGTTCAAAATTAAATAATTATCAAAATTAAATAATTATACCACTTATCGAAGAAAATTCATCACGTTGCGTATCTAAGCTCCTTTAAACTATGCAGTTGGTGGCAACGCTCAATACGCTTCCTTAGCTCATAACAAGCAAAACTTGTAACATTTACCGTTAATTGTAGAGCCACTCCTAAACTTATGAAAAACTAAAGGATATGGTATGAATAATGTTATCCATTTTTATTTATGTTAATAAATAATTATTCAGGTAAGTATCCAACTTTATGAAACTAGCTTTTTCATAAACATTCTCCCCTATTTACTATTAATAACAAAGACGTTGATGGTAAATATAGTCATTTTGAATTTAAATTTCCATTGGAATAGAATCCTATAGCTAGTAAATTAGTAGATATTCACCGTGAAGCCCACGCCACGTAGTAATTAATCAGGCTGACACTTCACTCGACTAGGATCATACTAAATGGCCCGGATTAGACGCGAACAAGTTCTTTCCTTTCGTCTTTCCTTGGATTTTAACACGCAATTTATTGCGGCCATTCGACGATTTTCCTTTCAGTTTTTTTTATCGTTTTCTTGACTTCTTGTTACGAGCGCTCTGCTATCGACGTTTTACAAATTAACACTTTTACTTGGAAAGTTTTTCTCAATATGAAGTTATTATTTTCTACTTACATCGTAATAATACCTATCGTTTAGTAGAAAAAGGGAACGATCGCTCAAACAGTTTTCCAAAACACGCGTAACCTAGCCTATAATAAATTTCAATCATAACTCATAAGGAAAAGGAAGGTAAGGATGATTAACTTTAATTGTATTTTAACATCTATCCTCCTTCTCTATATTTCTTAGTAATGATTTGTTTTTAGAATCAAAAATAGTTTTTTCGTATCGATATCCCTGACATACTTATGATACGGGTCTACAAATCAATAGTAAATAGCACTAGAGTGCGCTCTACCACTCAAATACACACTAATAATAATTAACTTTATGCCCTAAATTATTTCAATAATAGCAAGACGTCCCGTAGCTTAGCTGACTAAGATAACGAGATAAAAATAGTGAAGTCAGGACGCTTCTCACAAGGAAAAGGTTAGATAAAAATAGGAAAACATTTAGGGGTTTCTGCATGATTTCCGTTTGAAAATCAAAGGAACAAAGAAAGGACGCCTGTTTTTATGTAATCCGAGCCATTTCCCACGTTCCTAGTTGTAAAAATGTGTGACGGATTAATTAGATCTCGAGTTTTAGCGTACATACCAATTTATTATCTACTCCGAAAGACACTTGAGGAAAGTAATTCTTAAGTTTATCTATGTTGTATACAAAGCGTCAGGATAAAGAAGTCAGGTGATTTTTCAGGACCCGCTCACCCTGACAATAAAATTCATAAGTGGAAGTGTAAAACACAAAATACAATAAACGTTTCTCAATTTTTTTTTATGTTTCATGAATAAAATTTTCTTTCTTTCTTCTTCTCTTATTCTTGGCCGTTAACGGTTCAGTGATGCCTTTGATGTTGCTGATGTCCATGGGTGACGATGGCCACTTACCATCAGATGAATCGTCAGCTATTTATTAAAATCTACTTGATTTTGTTCACTTAAGTCTTTTTGGTAGATCTACTTTGTTCCTAATTTCCACAATAAGTAGGCATAAACACTTTCTGTGTGGCTGTATTTGCGTTCAATGATACAGCCCTGATGCACTCCATGATATTGGCACCAAAATCATTTTTTTAATTTTTAATTATTTCAATTTATGACAAGTATTTAGAAATTACGTAAATTCATACGCCCTAGGATCAATTTGCGAGTGATTGAGCATGTTGTTGCTGTCAGCTGATTAGATTTCCTTTAACCTAAGAACTTAATTCGCTAAAATTAATTACCAAAAAGATTAACTAAAATCCTTAATCACTACTATTTACTATAATTATTTGTTAATTGCATTCAATGTTATTAACGCGTGTAAAGTCGCTGAATGATAGAATATATTAGGTACCTAGGTAGGAATTATTAGGTAGATATTATTATAAAATGTATACATTTATATAATAACATTATTAATTGGATTATGATACAAAAATAAGTTGATTAAAAAGGAGACTGGGATGGTTTCTAACAATCTTGGGCTAGAAGATCGAAGCAAGATGAAAGTATGCCAGTTTGAAAACTTATAAACTATTAAGTTATCAGTGAAAACTGGTCGAATTTTGATAATCAGTGAGTAAAATAATAAGTGATGAGAAAATAAAAAGTGAGATTATTAAAATAGGGGAAAAGTCTCCTTTTTCCCTATTTTAGTACATAATCGTTAGATTATGTACTCATTTTGGAATTTCTCTTTGTCTAAATTGTGGATTAACTTGATATTTAATACTTAAAAGTATAAAAATATGACCGTAATTATTCAAACAAGAGGTTCGCAACATTCAACTGTTTTATTTCATGTTTTGAACAACGAACGTAGATCTATACAGATTAAATATACATAGATATAAAATTTTGATATACCTATATTTAACACCCCCACTTATCAAAATAAACTATGTATTATTTAACCATACTAAACAAAAACTCACATTATTATTATTACAACGATACAATGCCAAGCATTTTCATAAATTTGTAATGTTTTATAGGACACAAACCCTTTGTTAAGATATCAGCCGGCATCTCCTCAGTGGGAATATATTTAAGTTTTACAAATTTATGCTTTACAGTATCTCTTATATAATGGAATTTAACGTCTATATGCTTAGATCTGTTATGACTCTGAACATTTAATGCTAATTTTAAAGCACTTTGATTATCGCAAAACAAATCAACAACATATAGAGTATTAGTAATCTCATGTAATAAATTTCTTAAATATACAGCTTCTCTGGAAGCTTCAGATAGTGCTGTGTATTCTGCCTCAGTACTGGATAATGAAACAACTTTCTGTTTCCTGCTTTGCCAAGAAACTGCTGATCCAGACAACAGAAAGCAGAAACCAGTATACGATTTTCTATCAAGGGCATCACTTGCCCAATCACTGTCTACAAATCCATGTAGCTTACTATTGTCATCACTATATTTCAGGCAATATTTTTTTGTATTACGTAAATATTTCAAAAGTCGCTTAGCATAATTCCAATGTACTAAATTATAGCAACTATTAAACTGACTGAGGTAACTCACAGAGTAAGCAATATCTGGCCTTGTTAAAACTGCCAAGTACATTAGACTTCCAATTAAACTTTGGTACGGAACATTAGGTAATTTTGTATCAGTTGACTTTTCAAGATTCAATCTAGGCTCAATTGGCGTACCTTGTGTTTTACACTCAGACATCTGAAACTTAGAAATTAACTGCTCAATATATTGTTCTTGATCTACTGTAATAACATTTCTATTTCTATCTAAATTTATTCTCTAGGTCTGCCTAGGTCTTTTAACTTAAATTCTAACCCTAAGACATGTTTTAAATTATTCGTATCTGTGTCACTGTTTGAAAAAATAAGAAAATCGTCCACATACAGTGCCACTATAATTTTAACATCACCATTCATCTTTGTGAACAAACAAGGTTCATACTGGCTATTCTGAAAATTTAATTTACCAAGTACATCTTGAACTCTTTCATACCATGCTAGAGAAGATTGTTTCAACCCATATATAGCCTTTTTTAATTTTAATACCTTTCCCCCACTTTTGTTCACAAAGCCTTCAGGTAAAGACATATATATGTCTTCTTTCAAAAAACCATTCAAAAAAGCAGTTGTTACATCTAAATGAGTAATATTCATTCTCATTTTAACACTCAGCGCAAACAATAATCTTAGCGTAGAATGACGCACGACTGGTGAATACGTATCAGTATAGTCAATACCGGGTTTCTGTGTGAACCCTTTTGCTACCAGGCGAGCTCTAAAACGCACATTATTATCTACATCAAATTTTTTATTTAAAACCCACCTGCATTTCACAATTGACACATCACCTGGATTGTCAACTAGTTCCCACGCCTCATTGTCCTCAAACGATTGAAACTCCTCAGCTATTGCACGTTTCCACTGCTCGCTCTCAGGCCCCACAAGAGCCTCTGAGAATACAATCTCTTCAGATGCTGGAACAGTATTAGAAACACATATATTGCTAAAACCATACCGCTGAGGTGGCTTGATCACACGTTTGCTTGACCGGACTACTTGTTCTGGAACATCTTGTGGTGTGGTTTCTGTCAACGTTTCGTTACTATCAATATATAGTAAAGAATCTGAAGAACAATCTAAAGAATCTTCTATTTCTGTAATATTCGTAGATGATTCCCCCACTGAATCTTTATTCTCCTCAGCGACGTCTGCTGGTGTCTCTTTGTTGGTTATCCAGATAGATGTCTCATCTTTCGGTTTGTCGACATCCAACATTTCATCCTCCATCACTATTACATCTCTGCTGGTATTTACAGTATTCTTGTTAGGATTATAGACACGATAACCTTTTACATCTTCACCGTATCCAATCAAAATGTGTTGTGTGGCTTTCCTGTCCCATTTTAAGCGTTTTTCTTTAGGTGTATGTACCATGACCTTGCTGCCAAATAAACGTAGGTGACTTAAATCTGGTTTTGAGCCATACCACAATTCATACGGTGTTTTGTCTAAATCTGATGCAATGGATCTATTTTTCAAATATACAGCAGTATTGGCTGCTTCCGCCCAAAACTTTTTGTCCAACTTTGCATCATATAATAAACATTTTGCCTTCTCAATGACTGTACGATTAGCCCTTTCACATAATCCATTCTGTTCTGGGGTATAGTAATTAGATTTTTGATGTATTATCCCAGCCTGTTTTAAATAGTTCTCAAATTCTTTATTGCAAAATTCTAATCCATTATCAGACCTCAATATCTTAATTTTCTTGCCTTGTTGATTTTCAACAACTGATTTAAATTCCTTAAATCTGTTGAAAGCTTCACTCTTATGCTTTAGAAAATATATGAAAGTCATTCGACTATAATCGTCTACAAATAATAGAAAATATCGAGAACCACTTAAAGAAGCTGTCTCCATTGGACCACATATATCGCTATGGATTCTGTGCAATGTTTCTGTGCTTCGAAAACCCACATGCGAAAATGGTAATCTCGCTTGTTTCCCCTCACAGCAAGTCATACATTGTGACTTTGTTATGTCAACAGTACTGTCATAAGACAAACCATCTACAATACCATTTTTCATCTTGTTCATATCTTGACTATTAATATGTGCTAGTCTCCTGTGCCAGAGGTTTCCACTTACAGCTGGAGCAGCCAACAAACACCTCTGTGATTGTAATCTCAATCTATAAACTCCATCTATTAGATCCGCAGTTGCAACTAAAACATAGTTCTTGTCTCGAATGTAGCAAAGCTTCTCTCTGAAAATCACATAATTTCCGTTTTTAATAAGCTCACTTACGGATAATAGGTTTGTTGTCAAGCTTGGCACACATAGCACATTTTTAACTGTTATTTGACATTCTAGTTCAGAAACAATATCTACGTCTCCTGAACAGACAACAGGCACTTTTGAATCATTAGCTACGACAATTTCTGATAAACATGGTTCTAAATTCATGTTCTTTATCCAAGCTTTATTCGCAGTCATGTGTGCACTCGCACCAGAGTCCACGTACCATTCGTCCTTGTTAAACTTTCCATTCAGGAAAACAACATTAAATACGCACTTACTTGCATTTTTCTTCAACAATGGACACTGATATCGATAATGACCGTCCTGTTTACATTTATAACATGTAATGACTTTCGTGTTATCTGTCAGTTCTGTCCCAGTCTTCTTGACTTTTGATGTTGACGGATTTCCATATTTCTTTGGCATGAAGTATTTATTTCTTGCTGCCAAAGCTGCGCCATTTCCTTCAGAATCGCCGGTAACCTCCATGTCGAGCAATTTTGACTTTATGACATCTGCAGTTATGGAAATGCCAGAATGCTCTATAGCCATTATCATCGGAGAATAACGTTCTGACAAACCTGCTAATAGCAATGACCCAATCCATTCGTCTGTAATTGTAAATCCTGTGCCATTTAACCGTTGAGCCGTTTCGACCATTTGAGTAACATATGTAGCCATCGAATCACAAGTATCCAATCTGATGGAAATCAAATGTCGCAACAAGGTTATTTTTCTCGCAAAACCAGAGTCATCGAACATAGCTTTTAACTTATTCCATAATTCTGCTGAACTCTTGGTGTTCTTGATATGCACGTACAATACAGGATCGATGGTCAAAATTAGCTTTGCCTTTGTCTTTGCGTCATCTACTTCCTTTACCTCGAAATCTGGGGTAGGTTTGATGTACTTGACCATCCCTTCGAGCACCAATAGATTTTCAGCCGCAAAGCACCACTCATCATAATTCTCCCTGCCTTTTAATTTTGGCACACTTGCTATATAGTTCGAAGCCATGTTTCAGCGTAACAACTTGTAGGATTTATCTATTTCTAAAAGCTTTAAAAATATCAGATAAATTGGGAGAGGCCCATAACCTATTCAAACAAGAGGTTCGCAACATTCAACTGTTTTATTTCATGTTTTGAACAACGAACGTAGATCTATACAGATTAAATATACATAGATATAAAATTTTGATATACCTATATTTAACAGTAATTTTAAACTTTCATTTGATTTGTTTCCCTAAAGTCCCCGTCTCCTTTACTAGTAAAATGGACAGTATTAGTATTCTTGTAGGTATTAACTAAAATCATCTCATTTTACAAATAATCGATGCATTTAACATTGCGCTAAAATTTAAATACCTAAATCCACTGTTGATCTATCATATAAGATAAAATGTTATATAATAACAATAAAAAAGTTGTGTTATTTGCTGAAAAAATGTTATCTTCGCAGAAGGCCGTTTAATACTAGGCTTTAAAGCGAGATAACGGTAGCATATCGGTACGTCGGTACATCAGTATATTCAGCTAACTTGTTTTGTCTCGCGTAAAGAGACGTCAATATTTTTGTTGGACTGCATCGAAGAGCAGACGCGTCGCGAAACAATTCGTCGTAAAATTTAATAAATGTGACTTTATCTAGTGCTGTGTTTTGTACAGAGACAATGGCAAAATTTTAACAAATAGCTGCGTTTAATACACCGGGACTGTGACGATTTTCTCAAATTAACTTGAATAAATAATTTATAATATTAACAAAAATGACAGTGCCCCCAACTCAGTTCGTAACGGTCATCGACACCATTGAAGTTAAGAAAAAGGGCGTCGTTACATGGTGCGCCCTCAACTGGAAGCCAATCCTTGCCGAGTTTGTATCCACAACATTTTTGTTACTCCTGGGATGCATGGGATCTATTCCGATGTATGGGTTAGAGCAAAACCCGCCTCTATACTCGCCCCTTGGGTTTGGATTCATGGTCCTATTTAATATTCAATCATTCGGGCACATATCTGGAGCACACATGAATCCGTCGGTGACATTAACCGCCGTGTTGTGGGGTAAAATGTCGATTGTACTCGGAATAGCTTACGTTATTGCTCAATGCCTGGGAGCCGTTACAGGATATGGAATATTGCTTGGACTTTCTCCTATTGAAATGATAGCAGACGGCGTGTGCACGACCCAACCTCATCCAAATCTTTTCAGTTACCAGGCACTGATAGTTGAAATATTTTTGTCCGCTGCACTCGGATTTATCAACTGCGCCGTATGGGACCCAGTGAACCAGGATAAACAAGACTCAAACCCCATTAAGTTTGGTTTGACCATCGCCGGTCTGTCGATTGTCGGAGGACCCTTGACTGGGGCTAGTATGAATCCAGCGAGATCTTTCGGACCCGCGTTGTGGACGTGGACATGGAACGGACATTGGATATACTGGGTCGGACCTTTGATCGGTGGTGCTGTGTCAGGATTATTATATAAATATTCTTGGCTTGGTAAACCAGAACCGCTAGCCATCCAAGCAAAGCAGGACCTTGATGGTGATAGAGTCGAGAGACTGTGATGAATTAAAAAATATATTATGCTAAATATTGATCCAAATGGAATGAATGAATCAAACTTTGTGCTCTACGAACGTCCGTTTTAATTTAACGTTTAATTGCATTACTTAATAATTATATTTTATTATGTATGTCGGTTTGGACACGCTTCGTTGGTCGGAAGTCAGATCTAGAAAGTAATAAATCTTCGAACTTATCGTAGATATAAAAAAAATTATATATTGTGTGAAAACAACTCAAAGGTCGTCCCATTCAGAAGTTTTAAGACCTGTAACAGAGTCATTAACAGTTATTATACAGAATATACCTACCTGTTATATTTCTAGTCGATCTGTAGATAACAAACTCAATGTTTAATTAGTTTTAATCCATTGATGTGACACAGATATAGGTATATCTAATGTAAAAGGTGAATGTACGAATGACTTTCAAAAGTATACGAGCAATTATGTACTTGAAATATAAAATAAGGAAAAGGTTTGTAATTAATATTTTATACACGACTATTTATTTTAGACGATAAGCAGTTTAGTGATTTATAATATAACATATCAATAAAAAAAAATTATAATTAAATTTTGCTTAGTAGGGTTGCAATTTATTAGGATAGATTCCTTACGTGGTTATAAAATGACAAACACTTTTGTAACGAATAAGATTGATACGGTTAACTTTAACTACGCCACGGTACAAATACCAAACTGTGACTACGTCGTGTAATTAATTAGTAATGGCATTAGTACCTAATGGCATTATTTCGATGCTTCCAATAAACACTACTCTAACTTAAAATTATGAAAATTTCGTTTTTTACGTAAATCGCTTCAGTATTTTATAAGTTATAGTTTACATAACGCTAAATTTAGCGTTATGTAAGCCTCACAACTTCTTTATTTCTCATGATATTTAAAAAAAATGGGGTGCTTAATACTTATAAAATACTGAAGCGATTTGTGTTCATTGGAAGCATCGATTTTATAATTTCATAAATGGTATACTATACCAAAACGATTGTGTTACCTTGTATATTAGTTATTACATTATCATCGCATTTGTTGTGTTGAAACGATTTAGTTAATAATGTACGTGAAAATATCATTATGATAATGTTAGTGTAACAAATAATATTGCCAAAAAGAGAAGTTATCAGCTTATCAATTGCTGATTATACTCGTTTGTTTACTATGCGGATGAAACACTTTGATATTTTATCATTGAAATACTATCAGAGTAATACTTTTATGTCACTCATAATATTTCCAAAGACCTCAAAAGACTAGTGACTAAGAATTTTTAAGATATACCTACTTACGTAGATAATTCTGACAAAACCGGTTTTAGTGCGATCTTTTTTGTTTATTTCCATCACTCTACCTACCAACTTTTTACATGTATAAATGTTAATGTGCCAAATACGATTAGGTACTTTTTGAATGGGTAAAGTTCAATGATCTATCATTTTAATTTAATTTAATTGACTGTCTTTGATTTTGAATTTTGAAGTATCTTAATTCAGGGTTATTTCTTATTTAAGTGTACATATAATTAATTATTAATGTCAATCAATCATGCATCATGCTATAAAAAATTTTAAAATGACTTCTAAGTTCATTGTAAATTGAAATGTTTTTATCTTATGGCTCAAATTAATGTAGTTGTTGGCTGTGAGGAGTTTCCTTAAAATATTTTGAACCAAAGGTGTAGACGTGGATCAATATTTGTATATAATATTAATAATGTAATTTCTAAGTAGTCGCAATTACGATTTGAGCAATACAAATTATGTAATTGGCGACGGACTGAATTTTTATCCTTCATAAAAACTGCATAATATTTAATATCTAGATGTACCCATACAATTTGTGAAGAATTGTAATAATTACATTTTTAAGATATTTAAATTCTGGGAAAGCGTAATATCTGGTTATTCACTAAGTTCGATGAATTCAATAATACTCATATTAAATTTTATTATGTCGTATGTGCACACGCACACATTGTTTCGGTTTACACAATCATTCCTTTTGTGTGCATGTCTCCATACGAATTTATTATATTTTTGTGCCAGTATTTTTATAGCTATACATTATATTTTATTTATAAAATATTACCTACTACGCTTCATCCTATGAGAATTCAATTAAGTCTGTTGAAAATTGTGTTGTCAATGTAGGTACTTCCAGGCATCTCGTAGAATCGGACTGACATTTTAAGTTTGACTTTAAAAATCTTAAGTTAAAAAAATTAAAGTAGCTAATTAAATATGTAAGCAATGAAGCCGCATGAACACTTCCTTAATGTAATTTATATGCTGCTGATTCGTTCGGAAGTATTAAAATTATATATGTTTTTCCTTCTGCTAATTATTCGGCAATACAAAAGTATGAAAAAATATAAATATTGTTTTCTAGTCATTCTTTCACTTATATGTATAAAGCCTATTTATATTTTCAGTTTCTAAGGGATGTGTTAATAGTTAGTATTATAATATATAGTATAATATGACTAGGTTTACGTTACCGATTTTGCATAGGGAAGAATCCTACTCGTAGTTTTACACCATGTTTTCTAAGATCCTACAAGACCCTACAGCAAAACTGAGGATATAAATTGAATTATTGTTCACTAAACAGCCTTATTAAAGTTCTACATTAGAATAAAAATACTATTTTCTAATTTCCTTGTGTTTATCGTTGTTTTAATTCAGATGACTGATAAAAAAGTGTATTGACATTATGATACGGATAATAAATTAGTTCATTCATTATTAAGAACGTCTTATTGTTTATATACATGAAATTTAAGGACATCATGTTGTATTAAAATTGCAAGTTAACAGACCAGTAAATAAGATATTATGTAGATAAGTAAAATGCAATGTAAAAAGGACCAAGTAAAATTAAATATTATATTCTTCTTGGGAGTTCCACGCTCCTTCCTGTTTGGTCTAGATAGGGACCTTTTGAGATAACCAAAATATGGAAGCATAACAGTGTCTTGTGTATCTATAGTAAATGCAGACATACCTTAATTACCTTTCTATCGTGTTCAGAAACTCACATCAGTGATGGTGTTACTGATTTTCATAGATTTTGGATGACTGCGACTGTGGCTACTTACTATCAGATAGATCCTCAGTACATTTTCCGGCGTTTTTATTCTAAACTAATGCTTAAATACAAAACCACTTGATGGTAAGCGACAATGAAAGTAAGTTTAAGTTACATAAACAAATTAAGATGGGATCATTGGCTGGTGGATTGGCCTCTTATATCATCATAACATTAAAAAGGGATGAGGAAATATTGGCGAACGCGGTTATCAGTAATTTTAAGCCACCCGAAGGTCTACGATAAGGCTTAACGAACGATAACGAAAGGTGTTAAATAAAACGAATGTCTGATTGGAATGTGAAAATTAATCCCAATATCTAAGTATGCCTTGTATTGACATATTATTATCACACGAGCGTGACAATTTTATCTAAATGAAATTTAATTTAGTCGGTTTATTACTGTGATCGTAATGAATAGGCTCACTTTGAGTTAAACTAAAGTTGTTAATTAACATAGTCTGAAATACGACTATTCACCATCATTTTAATAATATCTAGTCATTTTACTAAAAGTTTTAACAAGGCAATAAAAAACGTTAAAGGGTCCTATTAAGCACCTATTAAGCAAGCAAGCAAGGGACCTATTAAGCATTCAATGTTTAGTACCCGGATGACCAAGCTTTGCTCGGATGCCATTTACTGAAGTAGCTTTAGTGTTGCTACTCGCCAATAGATGTCAGGAAGAGTCTATTGTAGCAGTTTTTCATTTCCTGAAAACCCGGATAAAACGACATTTTCTAAAAACGAATCCTAGCTAGATCGATTTATCGCCCCCAAAACCCCCTGCATACTAAATTTCATGAAAATCGTTGAAGCCATTTCCAAGATTTCGATACATATAAATATACAAGAAATTAGTGTTGTAAATAAAATAATATTATGTCACCTAGATGTAATGTAATGTTCTGAAGTAAAAGCGGAACCCTTATAGTCCGTCCGTCCGTCCGTCCGTCCGTCTGTCCGTCCGTCTGTCCGTCTGTCCATCCGTCTGTCTGTCCAAAGCAAAGCACCGAGACCCTTAGTGCTAGAAAGCTAGGTGCTAGGGTATATATGATGAATTCACAAGGAAAACTATCACAACTATGTTAGCATAAGTAGTTAATGATTAATAGTCGATGAACTTGCTACTTCGGAACCCTACATTGCGCGTGGCCTGACACGCACTTGCCCGGTTTTATTTATCCTTTATCTATACACTATAAAAGTTTATTTAGTTTTTAAACTTGTTATAATATGTAGTTGTAGATATAAGTCACCCGACCCGAATGTCGAAACGACCGGTATTAAGGTCCTCGTTAAGAGTTCTACGTCTAGTTGTAGAGTTGTGCTGTAAATGAAAACGTAGATTCTTGTCAGTTAAAAGTTAGTTTCAACTGAGTTAGTAATAAGAAGGGTCGAAGTATTTAATTGTATTGACGTCGATAACTTTGCGCTTCTAAGTTCTACTTTGAGCACGCAGTAGGTATTTCGTATTTCGAATTGATTGTATATTTATATAACACATACGTAGATACATTTGTTATTGTTTGCACACCATAGAATATACCGAGAAATTACAAACAAGAATAACGAAACTACAGTTGGCCTTATTGCTGTATGGTAAATTCTTTATAAATTGCGTCTAGGTATGTACAGCATATTACTTTTAGACTCTTTAAAAAGAAACACAATTTGTTTGAAGAAAAAATATCTTCTAGGTATGTCATATCGCTTTTCGAATTGAAGGAATCATGAAAATGAAATTTCGTGAAATATTCACATTTCATGAAATGACTAGCTAGCTGCCTTTGGAGAATATAGTTGAATCACAAACGTTTAAAGATTTTGTGAAACTTCATAGTACCATCGACAGCAATGCAATCTTTGAAATGTAAGTATTGATGAAGCATTAAATCTAAGCGTTTATTGCTGAAAAACCGTGTCTCTCTTTGTTTGCTGTACTTATTTAAATTATTTTCAATGACGTATGATTATTAAAAGTAATTTAACAATAAACTTCTTGTGCTGGATACTGAACTTAACACAACTTACAAGATAAGGTAAGAAAACAAGATCCTGAAATCAAAGCAACGACTCTTCGTCGTATGGACATTGCCGTAAAAAATGTATCTTGAAATTAAATATTAAACACAAATCAACTCAATCTAGAATCAAAATTAAAAGTGGATTATTGAATATTGATTATGATCAATTTTTATGCTCGATACGTTTAATATGGGTAGGACGTCGACGTCAATCGATTGCAATCGAATTATTTATTTAGTATTTATGTATTATTTAGAACAATATTTAATAATACGTCATTTAGTCACGACAGTCTTATTGTTATGCTTGCAGATATCCCAATTGAAATAAAATTACATTTAATATTTAGATAATCATTTTCTGTTTTTATGCATAAAATCTGTGACAAGGCTATCATTGCACTTACTAGAAATGACATTTAAAGAATATTAAAAGCGGTTTTAAGTAATTGCCTACAGTTTTTGTTCAAAATGACCGCAAGAACAGAGAGTCAGTCTAGCGCTCTTTTCCATTACGGTGCCGATAATGGGACGTTAAGTCAACACGCTACGGAGATGAATCTGCGTGCTTCGAAGTTAATAGCACGACGGCTGTTAGTTTTTATTTCTACCGTAATTGGATTTGGTGCTCTACTTAGCATTGATTGGAACGGCTGTATTCAGAGCTAGCTCGCCTTGCAAACGTTCATCTGATCGTGGTGATTAGGTAAACAGATCATATGCCTCCAATACCACGGTAGGACCGTCTATAAACCATCGTATTGACAAAGCTGATATTATGTTGTCTGAACATAAATTGAATAGGCCGGCTTGTTCAGAAGCTACAGGAACACTAATAGATAACATATTTGGGGATTCAGAATTCGCCTGTAGCATAACCTCCGTCATCTATAATAATTATAGAGCAAGCTGCATAACAGCGATGTTTTGGTACAAACGGTGCGGTGATCAGACATTCTGCTTTCGATTTAGTTTTCAGAAGTATTCAGATTCTAATTCCGGCTCAAATTAAAGATTCATCAAAATAATCATCAATGATATCGATTTTTTACAAATCCCGCGGAAACCCGTAACTTTTTCGAGATAAAAAGTAGTCAATGTGTTAATCCAGGATAAAGGCTATCGCCATTAAAAATTTCGGCCAAATCGGTTAAGTAGTTGTGGCGTGACTGAGGAACAAACAGCCAAACATTTCCACAAACTTTCACATCTATTCTAATATTATAAAGCTGAAGAGTTTGTTTGGTTGAACGCGCTCTCAGGAACTTACTGTTTCTAATTGAAAATTTTGTGTTTGATAGTCCATTTAACGAGGAAGGCTATGTAACATCATAATTATATTTAAGTAGTTTTCTCCACAAATTAATGCGGGTGAAACCGCGTGGCACAGCTAATTTATATTATTAATAGGATTTAGTGATATAATCATTATTACCTATGGTTCCTATCTAATAGATAAGTACTAATAAAAAGGAGTCTTAATAGGTGATCGAATTCCAAGATAAATTAATTGGTTTTGAACAATTTTTGTATCTATGTACATGAAAAAACGTTTTCGGAATATCGATGGAATTGACATGCAATATCTGAATAATGGAAGCAGCGATAGCCTAGTATAGTAGGTTTGAAAGCCGGTGTATCATTCGAAGGGTCCTAGTTGGAATTCTGTAAGCAAAACGTTTCAAACTGTCTAGTGACAGTTGCTTTTGGTAAAGAAGACTTTGCGAATTGTTTCTCATGGTTACAAAATAATGTTAAACTCTCACTTGTTCAGTGCATCATGATGTGGTAGAGATTGTGACGGAGGAATCCAGCTCAGTAGAGACTACGGGCGCTAAACATTTCTAGACTCATTATACTAGGGTAACTAGATAGTCTTACAGTGTTCTTTTTTGGCACCTTCTAAAAGTGGCGCTGAAAAAAGTCTATCTCTGCCAAAATAAAACCGCCCTGGCGCCTTTGGGTTGCGATAGTTAGCGCCTCTGGCCACCGAGTTAAGAAAATTAATAAAGGTTAAGAAAAAGATTCGCGGACAGACATTATATTGTGATATTAAACCTTCAATATTTTACAAGCCTTGTTTTAGGCAACAGAAATGTGAAATTACTATCGCAGGAACTAGTCGTTTTTTTTTCTCTTACCTCGAAATCTACATGAATAGCACAATAAATCATTCATGTCTCATTCCGGTACAGTATAGAGGAAAAACATACGCTACTATTGTCTCGTGAAGCTCGTTGGTGCTAAGGAAACATTTATTATGTATAAGGAAATCTGCTTATTAAATAATGAGGTGCTTCGTGGACCTTGCGGACCCAACGATTGTTTTCCTCAAAATCTGTTTGCAATTCAAATCATGCAACCATTGAAACCTTGAAGAACCTGTTTTAATGTTCTCTCTTTCTTTTTACAATCTTTGCACTTGACGGCAGCATTATCGTAACATTATCGATATGATAAGCTTACATTTTTTATCAGTTAGACACTGATCTCTGAGAGAATTTAATTCCATGTACTTAGGTTTAACTGATAATCTAGAACGTGACAAAAAATATTACCTAATATGTAGGCTAACTGATTAAATTTGTTATGCAAGTGATTTTGTTATTTAATAGCACAGAATACTTAATAGTACCTATTGGTACAGAAGAGTCACTACGAAAAATAATTTAAATAAATAGCGACTTTTGTTTCGACACAATAAAGTGTAATTCACATCGCACATCGCTAATCGTCACACACGTTGACATCTAGACGTTGCCTCTCTTTCTAATCATAATTGTTATCCTTCCTGACAACGTTATGGTTATCTTCTTTTGTTGTGATGACATGTGTGATAGATTACGAATGTATGACACGGCGGGAGTGCGGTGTGGTGGCACGTGGCAGCCCTCTGAAATTGGCCCGACACGTCGAACGAAGCACGTACTTGTATGATGTTAATCATACCAAAAGTGAGGAGTGCGCCAGGCCTGGCAATAAGTACTATTATATTATGTATGTTAGGTATTCTGTGAAAATTGTTAACCATGTGAATGAGTAAGATTAACATGACTGAATACAATAAATATAAAATTTTTGCTAAATTTCCTCGTTTTTTGTTGGCCAAAGTAAACTTTAATAAAAACTAAAAAATAGTAATATTAGAATATTAATTAAAGTGAGCAAATATTGTACTTTAATCTTTAACTACATTGAAAGGTATACAAATATTGATCTAGGTCACCGATAACCCTAGAGATGAGTTGTCTTTATTATAAAGTATACGATGTAGTGACAGTAGTTGGGTTGGTAGTCCGGTTAAATAATAGACTAGCGTTTAAAATGTACCCAAGAGAGGCACCGCTATGTTCTGATGATATTGCAGGGTCTCTCTGAATATCTCTCGTCTGCTGCTGTGGGGGACTAAGGAAGTAAAAGTTCCACATAACCTGGAAATTTTCTTCAGTAAAAATAATCTGCCGTTCAGTAACTATAACTGAAAATATAAATGTTTGAAAACAATGGATTGGATTAGCTTAGAACCAATGTTACTCATGTACTTAAGTTCTAGAATGACTGGGATTTTATATAATTATAATATTTCCTGACAAAAAGGAGTTGCGTTATGGGAAATGGCATGAAGACTTAGGTACCCGTAGCTAATTAGCTAATCGAGGACGGGTTACTAGTTTAATAAACCAGAGAATAAATATAATCAAACAAATCTATCATTGGCATTGCGAATTGATTTATGCGACCTCAAACTTGACTGTTTGATACAGTTTTTATTAAAATAACATCAAGTGATTGACTTAGGTGAGTATTTGAAAAACTTATCAGAATTAGAAAATTTCCGTGAATTATTTTTGAGGTGGGTGGGTAGGTACATGTTCATTATATTATGAGTCGACACCATCTAGGATCCTTATTACTAATCATTTATTCATAGCTATGTCATTTATTAAATAACAGTCGCAACCTTAAAGTCTATTTGAGGTTTTTATTCACATTAAAATATTCAGATTGCTATTACCATTTGTAATTTAGTTCAAAACACATGAATAATATGAATATCAGGGTAGAGAGCCAGAGAGTGAATACTCTTTGAAGTACAAACATAGTTTGGAATCAGAGAGCGCAGAGTGATTAGGGTCCGCATGCCTTCCATGTTATTAGGCAGCAAATTAAGGCCAAAACGGATATCGTAGCTACTAATATTGTTGTTGTTACTTGAACCTCAAAAACACACGTTTGTTTAGAACATAATTAGAGACGAGGTTATACAGAATTGATGATTGATTTAGGTCTTACTACGATTACAACCTAAGCGTTGCCGCTCAAATAAAATATGTTTATCGATAAATTTTAACGACACGCATCAATCACTTGTGAAAGATGTAAAGAAAATGGTTCAAGGTTTAGTGGAGGGACAATAGAGATTTGTCCTTTCTAACCCGCATTGCCAAAATTACCGACGAAATACTCAGCCCTTTTTGATCAATTGGACAAATCACGTTGTGTTCGGAAGGCCCTTTACAAATCGTTTTATCCGTAAATTGTCGATATGATGTTAGGTGACATTATTTTATTCACATTCTATGCCCGATGTTTTTTTAGTATAGTAATATTTTCTACTGAAATAATGATATGAAAAGTAACTCATAACACAATATATAAAAAAGTCTGTGCTATTTAAGAAGAACGGCAATTTCCATAAAGGGTTTACCTAAATGAAATTATAATAATGTATTTTATAAAGTAAGTAAATATTATCACAAACGACCTTTTACCCATCACTGAGTTTGCTCTTATTTGTAGGAGACTTTTTTAAAGCGAAATCCATGAATATGCAAAACAGTTGAATACTAGGGTAGGCGAATAGCGCTCGGTTCAACACGGATATAATATTTATGAAGTAACATTTTGTCACTAACAAATTAAAACATGTATTTATTTTATTTGTATGAAAGTTGCAAACAGGCTTGCATCCGGGTCAGGATGACGAAGTAAACTATGACTATCAAGTGCTTTGGATGAACAAAGGTAACAGTAAGTAATTATCATAAAATATTATGTGAATTGTGACATATAATGTAGGTAATACTTTTACTATTATTATTGGTATACCTACGTATTTTGTGTATGTGCTGTCTGAACTTACCTTATCTTTTTCTCTAAATCATCTATTAACCAAAGGATGTCTGACAGATTCATAGAAAAATAGAAAATTTTTTGATGATGGCATCCATGAGGAATTGAGAGAATTCCTTCGTCGCACCAGCATTAATTCTTCAGAGAGTGGCATGGAAAGCATCACAATAAACGATAGAAAAAAATAAAATTGTTTATAATAATCAAATTTACTTTTATTTCTTGTAATTTTTTGTTCATTTAAGGAAATCTATAATAAGCCATTGGACACCCTGTAGATAATTATTTATTAGAGGTCCATCCAGGCTATGTTTTGTATGGAAAGACATACTAAGTCGACTATGAACAATTTTCGCCAATTTCAATCTTGATTCAGATTCAGAATTGAGTCAATTTTCTTACTAATTAACTGACCAGCCGCCATTGCGTCAAATATTTCGCGTACTCTCTAAAATAAACTGACGTATACCAGGGGAACGCGTTCCACACTGAGGGACGCTGCTCTCGGCTATTATTGTTAGGCTTGGTCCTTGAACACATGACCAAAGAGGTTGAGAAAATGACTTATTTTGTTAAAATGTTATATTGGATACAATCTCCTTGGACTATAAATAGCAAAAGGTCAGACAGCTAGACGAGCTAACAGGATGATACGATCAGAGAGGTATACTGAAATATAAATAGAAACTATATAAAAGTATCGATATACTTAATATAAATAGACATCAAATGAATTATTAAAATGTATGACAAGCATCAAGTACCTACTGCTAATGAGATATTTTTTAACTCATTGGCTTGGTATATGTCAATATAATTATACCAAAGAGCATCTAACCAGCTACCACCATCTTGCTTGAATCAAAAGCCAAATAACCCTGGCTATTACCAATAAAATAATAATAAGTAAGTAAGTTTTTAGTAAGTAACTATGTTTAATTAAAATGCACATTGTAATAATTGTTCTCGATGGTGAATAAACAAAACAGCATCGACTGCGAATTTACGCGACGTACACCAATGGGTACACAACACACAACAAATAGTATATCATATTTAATTTCGTTAACTTTATTTGATAACGTATTTACGCGTTTATTCATTATATTACTAGCCGCGGTTTCACGCGCGGTAATTTGTGGAAAAAACTATCTACTAAAATATATGATGTTATATAGCCTTCCTCGAGAAATCGACCATCAAACACAAAAATAATTTTTCAACTCGAAACAGTAGTTCCTGAGATACAAACTCTTCAGCTTTATAATATTAGTATAGATGATATTACAATACATCTGTTTCGATTAGGATTGACAACATACTAGTGTTTATCTACAGCAGTAGGTACGTGACGTGGCTGTACTCCACTCAGCGAATGTAGGTTGTCACCAAGTTTCTTACGTTAAATCCGGTAATCTCTGAACATATCAGATTAGCTACTCCTAAGATTATATCACAATCTGTCATTGCCCAAGTTTACACTTATGTATATACAAAGAGAAACACAATATAAGTCGATCAAATATTAGCACAGAAGAAATAATAGTAGATAATATATTGCACAATTAGCGCATCTAATTACGTTAATCCACACCTAGTAAACGGTTTTTTCGAATATCTTCCATGAATAGAGATCGATTATACGTAATGTACTTATAGAGCTTTATTATATGTATTGATGTTATGTATGTATTGCCATATGATACTCATTACTTGAATGATTTACATCGGCGCTTTCATTCCGGTAATGTTGCCTCTTTTCTCCACATTGTCTTGATAATGACGTACGTATATTTTTACTTTTTCTTCAAAGATGTATACGCATATTTGTACAAGAAGAATTTACGGTACTAACTTTTATATTTCCATTACTTAGTGTCATCATTATGTCGTACTACTTCTCGTTGCTAACTTCGTAAAGGAGACCAGTGACGTCCTCGTATATTAGGTAATTACTTATTTAAACTAAGTCTTATGTATATTGCTTGTTATCTTTATCACATAGGCAATACATCTTATCGCAATCGAAACAAATAAAAAGCATTAGAAACTATCAATTCATTTTTTTCTGCAAATAGCAACAAGCGGGTCGACGATCCACCTGATGACGACACCACAAAAGCATCAGTGATGCGCCACTAGCCAAGACAGAGAGAAGAAGTAAGAAAGAAGGATAAATTTAGTAAAAACCTACCTAATCTAATATTGACTGAATTATAATTATTTATTGTGACATGATTAATTTTACTATTATTGACTTACCTATTTATATTTGATGATTTACTAACTGTGACATGATGATTTTACTAATATTGACTAGTTTTATTTTGTAATGATGATTGTACTACTTTTAATTCATGTTAATATTATATTGTTGTCTGAATTTATGTGAAATACACTAACGCATTAGGACATGCCTGTAATGTTACTGGTAATATTTTGGAATGAATAAAATAATAAATAAATAAAACTAATGAACACTGCAGACGCAAAGCCGTAACGACTACCTACTCATCAAAGTACGAAGCCGATTACAAGGCAGAACAACTACTAAGACAGGTGCTAACCGAAAATTGACGCAATCCCGTAAGCCTCTCTTTGTTGTTTGTTGTTGAAGTTCTTTCACAGAAATCGATTAGTATACCTACATCTACTAGAGCTGAAAGAAATAAAACTTAGAAAAGGTTTCATCTGAATTGTTTTGTAAGATAAACTGTCTGTTAGTACACTTGTGAGTTTGTTGTTATGTAAAAACCCGAGATTAGGTAATATTTGACGTTTTTATCTCAACGGAAATTCCAGTAGTTTCTTAAATATTTAAGCACTTTATATTTTATACATCAGTAAAAAAGCAGCGTGTATAAATATTTAACTATAATAGGATCATTATGTCTCTTTTATCGCAATGGCTGGCTAAGCTGACCATGAGACGACTGGCCATTTGATGGTAAACTGCCTCTGGATATTGATAGGACCGAGGATCGATGCGTTGCTGAATAAGAAGCAGATTAATCCGTTTGTTTGGCTCTAATACAAATACCGTTTAGGTACTAGACATACCGGGCGCCCTGGGATTAAACTGAACACTGCAGTCTATTGCTCTTCAACTTGGCGCTATTGCTTTGTACGAACGTGAAGTTTTAAATCTTAAAGATAAAATTCTCGTGTCACAATGTTAGTTACCATACTCCTTCGAAACGGCTTGACCGATATTTATAAAATTTTATTTGCATATTCAATAAGTTTGAGAATCGGCTACTATCTATTTTTCATACCCCTAAGTGATAAGGGTTGTCCACCCCTAACATTTTATTTTTTATTTTTTGGACAATTTTTTATTTTTTATTTTTTTATAATGTAGCATTAAAAATACATACAACCCTAAATTTTCACTCTTCTATCACCAACCCCTATTTTTTAATAGTCATTTTAGTAATTTAAACATTTCCATCCCGCTCGATAACTGATCAATTGTTAGGCGATACGAAGTTCGCCCGATCAGCTAGTAATAATATAATATTTTATAAAAAGGCCTTGGGTTGAATGGAGCCACTCAACATAACAAAAGTTTATAACATTTCCCCCAAAACGCCATCATTATTGACACACCCATCCATAAAATGATAATCTTCTAAATTCAATGGCAGCCACGTAAAACATCACAATTTGTTCATACCGCATAGGTGTCCTTTTTTCAGGTACCCAATATTGTTAAATTTATCACTGGAATGTCACGTCAGCGGCGCGATGAGAGCAGATTTGCATATTCATATTCGCTTTAAAATTGTTTTTGAAGGAATAAAACGCCCAACGTAGGATATAAAACTGGATTAGCAATAAATTGAAAAATGCTGGTTATTTTGTGTTTAATTTATAAACAACAATCATTAGGAACAAAAACCTTCTTAATATTCGAGTTGTTAGGGTGAAAAAAAAAGCAAATCAAATCGTAAAAGTAAAGACTGTAAAGTAAAAATCAGGCATATTTTCTTAATTAAAATATTGATCGAGGTAATCAAGTGTATAGCAATGATAAATAAGGTTTCAATAATGATTATAACGTTTCTTTTTCTAACAATTACTCCTTTCATTAGCTAAAAGGTACCTACCTACTTTCAGAGTGATATAGACCTACCTACAACTTCATCCGCCGAGATTGCAAATTCTTATAATTATATTACTTATTTGCAGTCTAACCGAGATAGAGTTATTAAAACAAATGCAAAGAATGTTTATTACCTATACATAAATAGCTATTTTTATCATGTTCACTATTTAACTTACCTTAGTAAGTATACAATTTACTATCTACCCTTACAACTGAAGTTACGTATACACCTTCATAGATTTATGCAGTCGCAGATCGAAAGTTTTCTTTTAGCTGAAAACGTTACAACCCGCTACTAACAGAACTGAATGATAAAGTAAAATATACTTGCACCGTCAATGAATCAAAATGGTTTGTTCTTGGAACAATATATTAAATTAGTAAATTTTCACAAAAGCTGTTTTTCACCCGAAACTTTCAGGTTTAGAGTTCCAGCAGAAGCAAAGCTAAATTAAAGTGGTTAACACTTCAGAAGAAGTTTTAATTCGATTCATGATGCGAGTCGCGAACTTGTTGGACATCGCGGCATTGGTCCCGTATTATCGACATTGGCAAGTCTATCTAACAATGATTTTGAAAGTTTCACTCAATTACGAGTAAATAAATATATTTCCACTTTACATGTGTTATGCAACAAAATGTTGAAAGCCGCATTTTTGATGTCATTTAAAAAAGTTTGAACTTAGTAGGTAATAGACACTCTCAGTTAGGTACACGACAAACATAGACAGGAATCTCTCTGCCTCGAATTTGAAAAACTACGCCACTTTGGTGTATTTACACGCATCACGCACACACATAATAATAATATGAAAAAATTACTTCCAACTACGTTAGTTTTTGTGAGTACCACGATAATGATATTTACATTAGCGTGCAAATACCACTCGGACTGTCGTACATGTCAAACTTAAAATATAACTTTTTATAAAATGTGTTCCGGTTCAATACTTTTTATATTTTCATTATTTAGGAAAAATACACAAATTTTAGGTAAATGTACCTATCTGAAAGATTATCTCAATACCCTTATATGTATATTTGATCACGAACACAGAGAAAATGTTTGTAAAAATACCTATTACAGTATGAACATTATTGTGCTATTTACTTTTTTATTTTTTATGGAAATAGCCAGCAAACGAGCTGACGATGAAAATGAAAGAAAGAACTGGCTCTCAAGCCCCCAGCCGGAACACGGCGAGTCGTTTGGCGGCGACTCATGCTCAAGGGTGGTAGCTATCCAGGCGAACCCCATGGAGAAATAGTAATAGTAATGTATTAATAATTGTATTATTAAAATCGATATTACCAATATAATCCCTCCGAGGAGCCTTGACACTAGCAGGCCGAATTTAGTCGCCTCTTACGACATCCATCCAGCATAGGATTGAGGTTAGTATCCGATCATGATTAGACTATCTGAAGTTATACTCGTATTTACATATCGATCTTAAAGTGCATACGAGTGAGTATACTCGTGTACTACGCAAAGTGAAGAAGTCAGGCGCTGCCGGAAGTGGGTAGCAGTTAGTGGGTAAAAATTTCATTAGTGCTTCGCTTCGGAGAGCACGTTAAGCACTAGTTTCCGCTTGTTATTGCTCGCTAGTAGTCGTTAAAATTGTGTTATTGACTAATATGTTACATAAAATTATGATTCTGAAAGTTTGGGAAGATATTTTAATGTTTGTGCTTCTAAAACGGGCTAACGATTGTACGGATTAAGATGAAACTTGGAACACATAATATAGACGATGGCCAGGATTAGAACAGGATAGGTAGTTTTCGCCCCGGTCTTATTTTCAGCTAGGATATACTTATAGACCATGTCTAAAATTAGAATATAGGATAATTAGATTTCTAGGTTGTATGTTCTCTGGGATAATTTGGACGTTTTTATGTTTCTGGTATTGTTACATTGAAACAGTCTTCCGTGTGTGAAGCCGTGGGCAGAAAGTAGTACTGTAATAAAATTAACAAAGGGCTTCAGGTGACAGGGAACTGCGTAAATTGAGTGGTTAACTTCTCTAATAAACGGCATTGAATTTAATGTCATGTACCTACTTAACAAGCCCTGTGTGAAAATTATGGAAATAGACCCGAACCCAGCTGTGGACTGATAGCAGATGTTACCGTTCACAAAGTTTCCTTTGATCCCTTTAGAAACGTCAAGCTTCTTTCTTCAAACACTTTAACTGGTCTTGCCTATGGTTTACACGTATATGTAGATTTTTTCTCTAGGTAATTCTTGATTTTTTTTCTAAAAGTATAACTAGCTGTGCCTCGCGGTTTCACCCGCGTTAATTTGTGGAAAAAACTAACTACTAAAATATTTGATGTTATATAGTGTTGTTCCTCAATAAATCGACTATCAAACACAAAAATAATTTTTCAATTCAAACCAGTACTTCCTGAGATTAGCGCGTTCAACGAAACAAACTCTTCAGCTTTATAATATTAGTATACATATAATACCGTTACAATGTTATAATACAATCAGTTAGTATATTAGTTTAGTACATTGGTTACAACGGGTTATTTGGTAAATGAATTTCAAATTATGGATATTCAATGCGCCTCCATCGAAGCACCTAAAACCTATAATTTAACAACATCTCTATAACTTTTTTGGATTAAAAAAAGTAGGTTTTAATTTAAACGAGTTATAAATTTATTGTTTTGCTTATACAAAATATCGTCATAGTTTTAAAATTAAACAGAGTTCACAATAAAACAAAATATGGTTTACTGAAATTTTAATTTAGGTACTTATTAACATAAGGTAAATAAATTAAAGATCAAACTTAGCATTACGAATGGCTGATAAAGTGTACGAGATAAAATTTCTTTTAAAACAATACTTTCAAAACAGCGATATCATTAATACTTGGTTATTATTACTAACAACACCTTTAGCTCCGTTTTCGAAGCAATCTAAATGAGAAAGTGCATTTTTTAATCTATTATTTTTTATTTTACAAGTTGTTCTAATTAAATTAATGAAATCGATTAAAACCATCTGTCTTATTAAATAAAGGTTGGTATTATACTGCTACGTAACCGTAACTAGAACAGTGTACTTCCACTTCACTAAAAGGTTTAAAATGAACACACGTATCCGTAGGGCTTCGCACATTGTCCATCTGGACATTGTAGATATCCTGGATACCTAGATGAGTTGTATGGCAATTGTCCAATGTAATTACCTCTGCAACAAAGTTATATTAAATAATAATCACTGACAAAATTCGATTATGTTTAAAATTAACATGATAAATAAGGGCTCATTCCCATTAGGATAAATCCCATTTTTTCCTTATCTTGATTTATACCGATTCGTCAGTGAAGTGTGACATAACGTAATCGTAGATCCGACCAATCCTGAACGTTTTGTGTCACCTGACTGACGGCTCAAAAATATTGATTTTAATTTAATTTTTAATTTTTTGACAAAAATATACTTAATTTCAACTTTGTCTGCACCAAAACACTTTCTGAACTTAAGTATGGTATATTATATTAATAAATACAGATGACTATAATTAATACAGATAATTATTTTTTTTTATATAAATTTTTTTAGAATCTTTCAAATATGCAAATGCAACTTACGTGGGTCCGTAGTTGCAAACGAATAATGTGAATGTTTGTCCATTCTCCTTATTTTGTGAAATGCCGCACCCTAGTCGATTCGAGTTTGCCCACACCATCTGAAATTCATGGTATGTTGTAAGAAGCACAGTTTATATTCAAAGCAATCACTGAACAACTCTCCAACAATTTTTAGATAAACGCGTAATAGACACATATTATTTGAAGCTATCTATTAGATATTGAGGTACAATTTCATTAGCTCAATCATTCATCCAATTATTCTTTTAATTAAAATGTCATAACTACAATTTTATTGTGCTCGGTTAATTTACCTATGTTTATTTATGGAAAGTGTATTCATCTTCGTTATTGTTGATTGCTGGTTTATTCGTTCACAATAAAATGACGCTTTAAAATTCAACCAATTCTGTGTTGTGAAAATTTTTGTAATATAATAAAAAAAGGTCAAAAATATTACTCGTCTGAATCTTTGTATTCCTACATTAATAGTTTTGTACGGTTTTATGTGTAGTTTGTACGGCTTGTCGGGGTAAGTGAATACGATAATAGTAATTAATACATAGGATAATGGGCTGTTTAGACACAGCTGATATTCTTTTAAAAAATAAATCTAACATTAGAAGAATAAATTTGAAATTTAATGTTTTTAAAATAAGAATATTTTAACATGCTTTTTACTAGCTTCACCTGTATGTTTGTAACGGAATCTTTCAACGTTATGTTCACCAATTTCTAGACGTCTGATCAGCTTGGATCACACAGAGTACTGAGGCTTAGGAACCGATGACAATACAATAATTTCTTACCTACTTTCGTTCTGATATCTTAACTACGATCATCAGGATAAAAAGAAAATATCTAGATTATTTTTTCTTGCAAAAGCATGTATGTAAAAGTTCTTAAACTATTAATTATTTTCAGTAGGTTCCTATCACAAACACTTATTTAAATACATTTCTGTGGTTCCTATGAAATACGTCTGTCTCTGTCGACTTCATGATCGTTTTTGTCGAATAAACAAGCGAATATAGCGTATTAAAAAGTTAATCTTACGTAACTTGTAATAAATCTTGCTTTCAGTACTCTGAGCTAACACACATAAGGGTAATAAACATATTATCCTATAACTTAAAAAAATAACAAATACCTACATCCTATTACCTGTGTATAATGCCCAATTGCCTTCTTGGTACCTAACATGAATGGGTAGAATCCGTAGTCCAAGTGCTCATTAAACCACGCGTTCAATGCTTCTTCTATATTGGGTGTAACCAAAGTCGACCAAAACTTAGAATAAAATAAGTTTTCACCAACTAACGGCCAACGTTGACTACCTGAAAAAAAAACAATATTATAAAAGGAAATTCTTATTGTTACTACGAGTACCTAATAAAAAATCATAAATTATACATAATTCATATTTCACGAGTCATGGCCATGCATTTTCGTATAGAAAAAATATAATAATTTTATTATTAGCGCCCCGATAAGGCAGGAGTTGAAGGGTTAATAGCCAATCCATGTGTCGGAAAATTTCTACCACCCATAGCTTACCAACATTGCTGATTGCTATCTATCCTCAACAACCAGCAGTTTAAAGGATCCTCCGAAACGGTAGGGCTGAAATTTTTTTAACTAGCAGTCACCGCATTATAGATTAGTTCTCGATTTTCAATAAATAGAATAAATACAATATTACCTATAGTTCTATCTGGGTTATGGGAGAAAACTCCATACTCCGCCCATTTAGCAGCTTTTTCAGCTAACTCTTCGTCCCAAACCTGTAAGTATGTCAAAATGAACATTGTTTATGTTACGATAACAGTTAAGCCAGTTTACACTGTGTTATATTACATGTTCGCGTCTGTCATAGTTTGCTGAGAGCACGCATATTTGCATTAATTAATGTCATCCACGTATCAACAAGCAGCTAACTTATCTTTCAACTATGCTAAAATATCCAACTAGTTAAATTACAAAATACTCTCACGTACTCTGTGTGTATTTTGATAAAAAGTAAGAAGTTAAATACATTTAAACACTTTCTATGCAAATAATCGCAACAGGTATTTCAATATTAAGATTATTGTATTAAGAACATTACATTACAACGGAATTATTGTTTCTTTTCTGTACAACTGTTCTGGAAAATTCCTCTTTAAAAGTAGTTGAAAAGAGTTTGCTTTTTCAATGCTCTTAGAATACCTACATACTTATCTTATATCTTTAAACGATCAATTCTTGTATATTATATATCATTGGAATCTCGGAATCGGCTCCAACGATTTTCATGAAATTTAGTAGGTATATATAGGGGGTTTCGGGGGCGATAAATCGATCTAGTTAGGATTCATTTTTAGAAAATGTCGTTTTATCGGTGTTTTCAGGCAATGATAAATTTCAACAATATACTCTTCCTGACATCTATTGGCAAGTAGCAATACTAAAGCTACTTCAGTAAATGGCGTTGTTAAGCAACACTAAACCGAGCAAAGCTCGGTCATCCGGGTACTTTCATTATAATACGACATCAAATTCCATTACAAACATAAAAAATCAAAACACCCCACTGCACCTGTTTATACATTACCGTGGGTAATATAGTAGACCTGCATACTAAACGGAGTTAAATGGACTGATAAATAAATTTGATTCTTGTATTCAAAAAAACTATTTTTTGGTTTACACACTACGTTCTTTTTTAAAAGGCACTTAACAAAGTTATTTTCTAAGTTTGCATCTCATATAAGGTAAACACCCCAATTATGGACAGTTTAACAACAAATTTGTGGTATTTGTGAAAATTTACCTATATTGTGAAAGTTAGGGTGCTGAACGTACTTAAAGTGTAAAGTCCTGTGCTTATTCAACATTTCTGCTGTATTACGCGTCAGATACTGCAATTGGTTTAAGTTTAATTAACAAATAAAAATTATAACTTTTTTACCCAGTTATGGACACCAAGAACCCAGTCATGGACACCCAGTAATGGACATATGTAACCCATTCATGGACATCCAGTAATGGACACGAATCTAATCATATAAACCTAATAGGTAGGCTAGTTATCGACGAATCTATGATGAAAATGCAAAAGAATAATTAAGAATAATTATTAGATAATATCTTTTTAGGGTTCCGAAGTAAAATCGGAACTCTTCTAGTTTTTTCGTCATGTCCGTCCGTCTGTCCGGAGCAAAGCGCTGAGACCTTTAGTGCTAGAAAGCTGTAATTTGGCATGAATATACTTATTTATTAAAACTACAGAGTTGTGGAATAAAATGCTGAAAAACATTTTTTTTCAGGGTACCTCCCCTATAGGTAACGTGAGAATGATTTTTTTATTCGTCGCGTACCCTATAGTGTGGGGTATCGTTGAATAGGTCTTCCAAAAATATTATGCTTCTTCTTAGACCATTTTTGGAATTAGGGATCCGTTTGCAAAATATTTGGCCTTATATTGCTAATTTTGGTTAGAGTCAAGTGTCCTCCCCAGCTGGCTAAACGGTAGGAGTTGAACAAGTGAAAAAATTCTCAAAAATAGTTTATATGATGAATTTACAAGGAAAACTATCACGACTATGTTAGCACAAGTAGTCAATGAAAGTAGTCGATAAAGTAACTACTTCAGAACCCTACATTGCGCGTGGCCTGACATGCACTTGTTTAATCAACTTTTCATGAAACATTCACATTAAGGAACTTAGTTAGTTATAAGTTTTCTAAATTGACAATGAGGTTAGCATCAAAGAAGTGAAAATTATTAAAATGGTACTCATGTTAAGCTTTTTATATATTAATAAGTAATTTACGAACGTAAACGTTATCAGCCTTTCATATAGGTATGCATTAATTATAACTACCTAAACGAAACTAAATTAAGTTACAAATATTACTATAAAGTATCCAATATAGTACACATCCACACCAACATTTTCATAATTTTTAACTAGCTCATAGTAAAGAATAATACTAGGAGTAAAATTGGGTCAAATTCTGAATACACAATAGCAAAGATAAATTTCGATAAAATTATGTCCATTACTGGAACTATACAATTATAGTGCACCAGTTATGAACACCAACAAAATATCAACAAATATAACTTCTCGGAGTAACAAAACTGCGTGTTGTTGACTTAAATTTCATGGTTAACCCAACAAACAAAACACATTTTTATTTAAATAAAGCAATACAAATTTACAGATGAAACTTTTTAGTTACCGCACTAACAATTTCCTTAAGAAAAGCCGCTAATATAAATTTACAATGACAAACAATTTATAATTCGCGCCAACTTGTGTTCTAACAGACCGAATTGAATAAAATGTCAAACTTAGGCAGTTCGATGACACAGTGTAAAAAATACATAAAAAGGGGTTCATAACCATATTCTAGACGATTTCTTTTTTTTTCGTCCATTACTGGTGCCTTGTCCATTACTGGTGCACTTACGTTATTCATTTTCCTTTTGCTACTGGAAGAGATTTCGCTTCGAAATAAGTAGTACCCATGTGCAAATATCTCTAAATTTAATTTTTTGTATATAATTGTATGGTGTGCATAAATTGTTAAATAAATAAAATAAACAAATAGGCATCTCACGCTATCCCTATGCAGTAAGATAGCGTAAATGTTTTAAAAATGCACTCACATTCCAGTTTTACTTACACTGAGTTATATGTACTTACATTAACTTACACTAGTTTGTACTTACTCACACGCCCGCTTTTAATGTCGTAAAGTGGCTGCCTGCGAACCACTTCCGCTTCACTCTGAGTACGTAACTAATGATGATAAAAATTACCTACTTTCTACAGAAATTCTAGCGCAGCAGCTTACTTATTTGTAACGCTACCCTTAACTTTTTCACTGATGAAGGAGCGACTTTATAATCGATGAAAAACAAATAAATAGTTAACCGCGTAGGCCAAGTGAGACAGTAGGTATTTTAAAACAACTTGTAACCATTGAAAATGCTGAAGCAGTTCTTTATTAGTTGTGGCGGTGGAACTCCAAATGTGACAGCAGTGCCGCCAAATGTCACCTTTCAGCCTTGGATTTGGTGGTTAGGCTTCAATGGCTTCATTGATGACCCAGACCTGGTAGTAACGAATCTAAAAAGCCGGAATCAAAAAATCTAAAAATACAGGCGCAGAGTAGCCAGCCTCTCTGCATTCTACAGGATACATTTTGGAGAGTGTGATTAATCCCCCCATCTATATTCTTCTTCTATAGAACGACCCGACGTATGGCAAGTATCCATTCATACGTCGTGAATATCCCACCGCTGAGAAGGATGCGATTCGACTCAACTTTTATAGTGCGCGCCGCGAAGGACTGGAATAGCTTGCCCGCGTCGATGTTCCCGTCCACCTACAATGTTGTTAATTTAGTGCGTTTGTCATTTTGGACTTCATCGCCTTTTACCATCAGGTGGGATTGTTGTCAAGCACTTATTTTATATAAAAAAAACTCCGACTCTCCGTGAGGCCATACCTACCTAGACTTAAACAACAAAATAAATGATGCAATGTTCAACTTAACGGAGATCGGTGGGCTTTGTAAAAGTAAATTAAATTCTGTAGATACTAACTAGTCTGGCGTATCTAACTATTATAAAAAAGGTGTTTTCAGTAGATATAATGTGTATATAATTGTGTTGTAATGTGCATATAATTTAATTAAAATAAATAATATAATATAATAAATAAACAATATATTGTAAATTGCAAAGTAATTTGCGATTATATTTATGGTTAGTTCTTTATACTAAAGTAAAGATTTAACATTTACATTAACCGTATCTTGAGTCCCTGTAGAGATAGCTACGACTGCTACGAGCACAGGCTACGAGTATGCTCAAATGATTGCTCAGACGGCTGACATTTCACATACAGAGTACAATCCTGGCATTTGAAATCCGCCTAGGATCGTAATTTTGACCGTTTCCTGAATTCTAAACCCAGTTGCACTTGACTATGTCCGGCCTACCTTTTATGTTTTTTGTTATTTTATTTATAAATCAATGTTAGTTAGCAGAAAATAACGATTGGCTAGTGTCTTTGTGTCCACAGTAAGGTGTCGTTCTCACTTGTCAGTTGTCAAGTCTGAGAACATGTCGGATGCTCTTGTGATTAAACGATTGATGGGCACTTTATCACCGACAGGCTAGATCAAAAATGGGGTCTGATCTCGCTGGCGTACGAATTTGTGCATTATGTAGATACAGACAGTAGCTTTGCGTGGAGGGTAGACTAGCAGAAATTAAGTCTCATTTGGAATAAAAACAACGCATAACGCACATAACGCATAACGTAACTGAGAAAGTTTGATTTTTAAACCTCATAAATTTTCATACGCGGATTTAAATATGAAAATAGTTTCTAAAGGAGTGACACTCCAAAAAAAAAAGAAAGAACTGCCTTTCAAGCCCCCAGCCGGAATTCGACGAGCCGTTTGGCGGCTAACTCAAGCAAGAGGATGGTAGCTAGCCGGAGGACCCCCAATAACCCATATCTAATAATAGTAATAATGAATTATTTAACTCAATATTACCAATATAATCTCTCCGAGGGGTCCTACCAGTGGGTCAGATTAAAGGTCGTAGCTCATTTATACGACACTGATCCCACACCGCAACTGCACAACACCGCCTGTAAAGCAAGCAGACAACTCGCTGTCTCCGTGCCTACTGCTAGCAGGCTACTCGCTGACCCTGCGCCTTTCACACGTATGCGACGGAGCCAGTTGCGACCTCCATCCACCCGCGCACGTACGCCGTCCGTTAGCGGGCTTCAAGCCAGCAGCCGCCGTGCTCAAAGCATGCGGGCCGCTCGCTTAAGTGCGCGGTACGCCAGACGTTAACTATTGAGGGGCAAGGTTGCGGTTAGCTTGCTTCCCGCGCGCGGCCTGCTAATTTTTGTTGTTACTGTAAAGTGCACCTACAGAGCACGATTTTAAGTTTATATTTGAATTCTCATACTTCGGTTGGGTGGGAGCGGTGTCGTTTAAATGAGCTACGACCTTAAGTCGCCTCTTACGACACCCATCCGCCGTGGGATTGGGGGTCAGTATTCTAAGACTCAATACGGCTAAAACTCCTCTTCTACAGCTAAGAGTTCTCTTTTTAACAACAGATAAAAGCGGAAATTCATTTCTTTTTAAAGTAATAAATATTACATGCAGACGCTGGCTCCAACAGCATAAACATGACCAATCATGTGCACACACCACACCACTCACTAGTAGGTAAATTAATTAGCACACACTGAATTGATATCAATTTTGGTGATGCATTTAAACTAGTAGGTAACTAGTACATAAATTAATTAGCACATTCAAAGTCAAAGTCTAAGTCAAATTGTTTATTTGCTAGAACATAGTTGATATAAAGTTGTTACATAATTAAATTTGTGATCCGTATGTTCTGCCTAGGGAGGCGTGCAAATATACTTACTTACATGAATACACTTACGTTACTTACGTTACTTTTACATGAATACACACACACTGAATTGATACCAATTTTGTTGCAGCATTTAAATTAGAAATCAATTAATTATGTTAAAGAACAGAGTGTTACAGAATACATACCATAATGTCCGATGCGAGAACAAAATGTTTAAATTCAGAATACCTACTTACCATAGACAACATGTCCGATGCGGCGGGCTGCCTGAATACCACCCCCTGTGCGACGGACTGCCGACGAAAGTTGTGGCCGTTCACGAAAGCTCTGATCTGCCCGCATGACAAATTGACCCCTACGGACATACACGATATCCATGTGACAAAATAAACGAATGACCGATCATTTCTTTCTTTTATTTATTAAACGTTTGTTCCAGCTAATATTTTTGTTAACTATTCTCGTTAGCTAAATCAGTATTAAATATTGCTCAGTAATATTAAAACATTTTTTCCTTAACTGGATGTTCCAAGTTAGGCAATGTGGAGTAAATTTAATTTTATGTTATTGTTGCAATTTTGTGGTGTTATTTTGTACTTGTCAAGACATTAAAATATGTATTAGGTATTATGCAGTAAATGAGTTAGTATATTAGTTCATTGGTAATAATGAAATACTTTTTACTTAGTATATTAAGTTAATGCACGATAATAAACTCACTTTCTTTATTTTGTTTTCTATTCTCAGCTTAAATCGTGAGTGGGTTCACGAAAAAGCATGCGACGATGCTATGAATATTTTAGAAGGTCGTTTTTAAAGTTTATTTCTTTCTCTACGTACGTATTTTTACGTAGTTTTATTTCTGCCAGTGACTGATGAATTAGATTTATTTTCAATAAAGTAATACCTCAGGTAATACACGGAAATAAAGTTCTACTAGTACATTACTAAATACAGGTACTCTATGACGTAGTGTCATCTGAATTTGAATAGTTGTTTCAAAACAGAATATCTGCTCCACATTTCTGTTTGAAATTAAGTCGCTCCAGTCTAAGCGAAAAATTTCACAAAGCAAATTTTTCTCCTTGAATTACAGGAAGTACGTAAAGTTTAGATCGTGAGATTTAAGGAAAAAGCTTATTTTAAAGTTGTTATCGCTAGGATGTTTTTACGTAAATTAAAAAATATCAAAGGAAAAATTGTTTGTACGACTCTACGATGTTAGATACTTGTTAAACTCGTAGATATGTATTATTTTAAGACAATATCTAAATATAAGAAGGTATACATATTATTGTTTATTAGTTAGGTGAGCTTTTAGTACACATTAAAAGAGTCAAGTGAGGCAAGAGGGCGCAATTTCTATTTAGACCTCTGGAAAATAGAAAATAACAAAAGAAATGAAAGAAATGTGTGAGTCAGATTGGTAAAATATTTATTGTTTAACAATTCCTAATGTATATTTCTAACAATAACTAAAAATAAAGTACAATCCAAATGCGTACACTTAACCCAAGGTAGGGGTAAATGTCCGTAGTAGTGTGGGTAAAAGTACGCAACAATATTCTTATGCTTACTTGTGACTAAACAAATTGAGTGTTAAACAAATAACACAGAAGTGTAACATAATATCTAGATGGCGTTGGATGGCTGATCAGTTACAACACCATCTAATGATAATAATAATCTTGGTACATCTTATTCCGATGATATGAATCGTCATCATTATCATCCGTTGTTATTGATTTGACGATTGCAAACTAGATGGCGTTAGACTCCGGTCGTGCGTCGGAGCTGACACACAATTTTTTTTGTTGTTTTTTATTTACATTGGACAATTTAAGGCATACCTTACTTCGCTTATCATTACTTATTACATTTATACCTTAGCAATATACAAATTCAACACATTTACACTATGTTCATACTACATACTCGCAGGCAAACTTTTCCAAAAACTCTGCTCAAAGGTTAGCCTAAACAAATTTTCACTTCAGATCTGCCTTTGTATTCGCTTATTGTTCTCTGAAGTTATAACTGTGTACTATACAAACATTTCAGTCAAAGAGCAAAACAACATTTTTGTAACAGACTTGAAACGCCTGGAGGTTGATTTCAATTTCAGAAACAATGCTTTGTAGTAACGGCTGAATGCATTAACAAATAGGTTTTATTTTGTATTCTGTCCCTATGCTGTTATTCTAAATCAACTCAATTGTTAAAAATAATCTCAAGTTTTCCTCTTTCTTTCAAGATATTCATAGTGAAAGATTTTGTTGAAGTAGAGTTCCTAATAATGATAATGTGTATGTGTACCAATGTATAAAAAGAGGATTCCTATAGTAGTGTAATTTTATTTTCTACATTTTTCTTACTATCTCGCTCGCAAATTAATTGGTTAATCCAAAATACATATTTGGTCTATCCGACTTACCTATCTACGCAGTAAACCTAGAACTTCCGTTTTCAATAATTTATTTATCTATAAATCTTTGGAGTCATTACAACTAATAATAATTATGGGAAGATAAAACGTTGTTTTAAACCTATTCTTACTGAATATAAATTAAACATTTTCATAACTTACTCGTACTACACTTCACATAATGCACCAAAGCTCCCAGTAAAACTAAAATAACAACTTGTTTTTGAATCATAGTAGTTAAATACAAATTTCAAACTCATGTATTCCTAGTAAAAGTTATTGGTCGACTGGTATGAACAGACTACGTCATTTCGTATATTAGCATCATTTTATCTTCATTGAAATGAAAACAGTTGAACAAATAAAAATACGACTTTTAAATAGTTCACAGAATAATTGTAATACTAGTTTATTATTGTAAAAATATTTGTCTTATGTCTAGTAAGGGTTGCCAATAAAATCGTTTAGTTAAATGAGTCTGTGGTAGATGGATTGTCTATCCCCCCCGGGGGTTGCCCGCCTTGTCGTGGCGAGGGGGCTTAGTAACCGTGGACTGGTCACCTACGGTGAAGCCAAGAGGCAACCAGGGCCGGCCTGTTTGGGCTGTCGGCTGGCCTCAGGAGGGCGCTCCCAGCGGGCTGAATAAGTGCGCTGCGGACGCGCGCCAAGGTGGGACCGCAGAAGAAGAGGAGTGCCGGTATTACGGTGCGCCGTTCTCCCTATCTTCTGCGGCCGTGGAGGGATCGCAGGGGGAGAGGCGTGTTGGTATTACGGTGCGCCACTCTCCCTACCCCCTGCGAGCTGGCGGGGCCGTTCCGCCGAAACGGCATTGGTGGGGCCGCAGAGGAAGAGGCATGTCGGTATTACGGTGCGCCGCTTGCCCTATCCTCTGCGGCCGATGTGTGGTCGGTGGAGGAACCACAGACCTAATCCTCCACCGGGTACCAGCCATCTGGTATCCATGGCCTCCTAGTAGCAGACTCAGGGGGAGTTTGCTACAGTACTGGTGGAGGCCGAGGAGGGAGGCGCACCTTACCAGCTGGTGCGCCCATCGTGGAGGGCTTTCGGGCTTTCGCGATGGAGCCACTTATGGGCGGCTGCCGCTGGCGGGGTCGCGGATGTGTGCGAAAGCGTTCCCGTAACCCCGTCACAAGGCGGCGAGGAGGAAGATGGGGGGTTTTTAGTGGGTATACCGTGGGTCTCATTAGCCTATACGGGAGTCCCACATAACCACTCGGGTGCCCCGTGCGCCCGGGTGGTATGCGTAATGCATTTTCCCCCCCGAAAAAAAAAAAAAGATTGATTTTCTATAAAGCGTTTTTTTAGTGTTTTTAACTATAATTTATTTTCAATTTTTTAGTTTGATTTTTTGAAATTAAACTTAAGTGCTCTGCGTTTTTTTCTTTCTCTTTTTTAATATTGAATTGTCATCAGTCCTTGACAAGTATGCCAAGTTTCAATTTAATCGGACGTCTTGAAGGAGGTCAAAATCATGTTCAAAGTTTCTGTTGCATAGATACCTATGAAGTTAATAAAAGCGTGTTAAAATACAGTAGCCCTCCTCGATATCTTTCTCAAATTCACATACAAACGCACCATATATTTTATTAATTTGCCATTGCAGTTACCCCGTCTATCTGATTCAGATTGTCGTTACGATAAAACTTATATGCGTATAATATCCTCGGAACCTCGTCGGTAAAATTACTCACACCGAACCCTGTATGTGATTTAAATTAGGGCGATATATTTTCCATTCGATTTTGTTTTTACGTTTATTTCTCAGTACTCATAATAAGCAAATAAATAACATTGACGTCGTAACAGATGGAAGGAGTAAATGAAAATATTAATCAACTGTAGAATTTACACAACAGGTGTAACGTATGAATAAAGTTAAATAATAATTATAAAATAAAATTAACAAAGTAAACAAAATATGAATAATGTTATAACTAATGCGTAATAGTTAAGCCCTTAACCATAATTATCATCCATCCATCCCTCAGCCCTTGGAGGTCCACTGCTGGACATAGGCCTCCCCTAACTTACGCCACTCTGACTCTGACCTCCCCTAACTGACTAACCAGTAACCATATACCTATACTTATTTGTCTACTGTATATTGGGTCTATTTTCTACTTTCTACAGTCGATTGCATTGGTGCATTTATTTCACCACATTCATTAAACAAATATAATTATATAATTTTTATTAGATGAATAAATAAACATCTAACAATTGTAAATTGTTGTACAATAATAAATATACCTATCACTAATTTTTAAATATTGTTGCAATGCCTATGTCGGAATAAATGTTTCTTTCTTTCTTTCTTTAATATAAATGAAATTGGTTAAATAAATCAAAGGTAATCTAGCTAGTAATTATACGAAGCTGGATTGGCATTCAACACTTCCCTGATATAATACTTCCTCGCATATTACTTTTATACAGACATATGTATATTTCATCATGCGTAGCTTTCTACGCAACTTTGAATTAAAGTTACTTACTTACTTAACTTATTACTGAGCAAAGTTATGCCAGTTTCTGATATGTGACCTATTTCAGCGAGCTCCGAGTCAGATGCAGGGGCGCCCGGCGCTTACTTCCTGCAACTTCCGATTGCAAGTGATCTAGATGACGTCTGCTACACAAATTGTAATCAAAACTTCAGTCAGTGACGCTCAGGTGAGGGTAACAGGATTTGCATTTGTTTGTTGGCAAAAATTGTTTGTCTTAAAAGTGAATCTACATATATGTATAGACTGGATCAGCAAAGTGTTTCACTTCAGAATTATACTAAACGAAACTTGCAGTCTGTTCATAAACGTAAAAAAAAATTACTTCGCAAGCCAAATCATGCGTGATCGCCTGATCGTAGTAAGACGTGCCGCCGCGACAAAAAGTAAATAAAACGCAACGTTGCCTTAAGATTTGAAAATAGCAAGCAGTCCAGGAGTCTTTAAAACAATAGCCACTACGACTGTGCAGTGTCATGAAAAGCTACAATCCTTTACTTTTTTTATGGAAATAGCCGGCAAATAAGCTGACTACCCACCTGATGGTAAGTGGCTATCGCCGCCCATGGACATAAGCAACACCAAAGGCATCACTGATGCTTTGCTGGCCAAGAAGAAAAAGAAAAAAGAAAGAACTGGCTCTCAAGCCCCCAGCCGGAACACGACGAGTCGTTTGGCGACTGACTCATGCTCGAGGGTGGTAGCTATCCAGGCGAACCCCATGGAGAAATAATAATAGTAATAATGGTATTAATTAACAATTAACAACAAAGTATTAATTAATTATGTATTAATTAGGTTTTTATTAGGTATAGATATTATTAGGTATAGATATTATAGATATTATTAGGTATTAATTAACAACAAAGTTTCTCATTGTGAAAAATAAACAGTTTCAGTTGTGCGCTAAACTTGTCGTTTCATTATAAGCCGTGAGTTTAAAAAAAATTATTCCACTAATTCAATTTACTGGAGGAAGTGCCTCATTATGTCAAATGGGGCGAGATTCTACTTTAAAGATATAGGCAGCTTACATTGACCTTCGTAAAGTACAGTAAACAATAGTACAATAAAATATTTTTAATCGAATTAAAAAAATAAGAGATTGTATTTTTAATAAAAAAATAAAAGTTTGTTTGTTATCTCAGAAATACTTAATTTATCAACCAATATATGTAGATTTTTGAAGTTATACTTCTTATGGGGCGTTTGGAAAGAAATTATGAGAGTAAAATTTTTTCGATGTGACACCCAAAAAGCGACATGATGAAGGTGCGTGATAATAGGCGCACAGCATTTGCTGCAGTTGTTTTGGATTGCCAGCGTGCGCAGGTACGAGAGGTACGCGGTTGGATTGCGTGCCAGGTCGAGGCTGGAAGCGAGAGATACCTACTTATAAGTAAGAGGTAAGTTACACTTTTTTATCTGAAAGAATAACTTCCAGATTGGTTCCATATTAATCAAAATTCAGTTGTGATAATGGGATCCTTGAAACTTTAAAGAAACGTCTCAAATATCTTAGGTATACGACAATTTTATTCTAGAGATCCTTTTCCGAAGACTGCCTACTTAATTTCTTCAAAGTCCGTTATTTTGGTAAAACCTTGATTAAAGTGAAACTGCTTGTTACAAAATATAATACTTGTGATAGTAAATGTTGTAGTGGGCAAACTAAACTTCTAGTGACAAGTTGTTTCCCCCAACATGACTCCGGTCGCGCAACTCTACTATGTCTGCAACGTCACTTCCGATTCAGATCTGAAATTGTGTTGTGTAACTTTATGTTAGGAAAATTAGTTACACGTCTTACTATAGATAAGAAGGGACACTCACGATATTTATACACCATAAAAATATCGTGTACAAATTATACACCTTACCGTGAGTACCCGTTTTGCGTTGCTTTTAGAAAGAAGAACAAACTGCTAATAGGTGTAGTTTCATTATCAATCGCTTATTTGACGTCAAACTATCTGTACCTCTAGATAAATCATAAAATTATCACAACCAAATGGCTATACGTTATGAAAATCAGTTATAAAACCAAACCGTGTTTATTAAATTATGTTGTTATGATTCAAAATCTGTGGTGTGCTTGGAACAACAGATTGTGGTGAAGTGGTCTCGTTCCCAGAGGACTCATGCTCGTTAACGTTGCTTGTATTTGCTTACGTGACGCGTCAACAGACACACCTACTTATATTTATGTTGATGTTCATGTTCCTGAAAAATCGATAAACCTCATTACGTATCTATCAAGTCTGGACTTGTAATTGGGCTGGATTTTGAATAGGTCCTTGATTTCTCTCGGAAAAAGTAGGGAGAAAGATTAAAAGAAGAAAGGTTTATAGTCGTGCTATTTTTAATACTGAGGTATCTAAACTATGTCGTGGTTAATAAATTAGAGTTAACTATTATAAAATACAAGAATAAGTCGTCCTACAGAAAACCGTATTATGTTTGCGTAAAAGTGATTTCTTATGAAGTTGGGGCCCACATTGTAATCTTACGGCCTTACAATATAAAAAAAAAATTGTTTAAGTTACACAATAAAACAGTGTTACTTAATGATTTCTTTGTTCCATTTATCCAGATAAAGAAATAATAATTGTTTATTTGTTAGAGTGGCCTTCTATGTTCCACCCACCTTATAAATCATCGATCTTTATTGAAAACTATTACAAAAAGTCTGACAAGACCCTTAGTTTGTAAGATACGACCCTCCTAAAATCCTGTCTCGTAACAGAAACTTCGATGGCCATGAAGATAAACGATCTAAGTCGGTGAATGCTCTCGATATTGAACAAGCATCGATATAAAATCTCACGAATGTCTTAAACAGTTCAGTTGTAGTCATTACAAATTTTTAGCAAAAGAAATCATTCGAAATCGAAACTCGAAATTTCTGACGCAAAACTCATCAGTTAACAACCCACAATAACGCAAAAAAGCAAGAAACTTCCATCAAAACAGAAATAATTCTTGATAATCAGCAAATATGAGTAAATTCTTGAGGGGGAAATTCCGAGCAAACCTGAAGCAATTCAAACACTTTCTTATTATTATCTTTTCGATGGAAAAGATGGATACTGTAAACAACCACCACGATGATTTTTTAACACCATCATTTATTTAACATCTAGGCCATAAGGCCGTTTTCGAAAAGTTACACCTTAGGAACACATCCGGAAAGTAAGAATTAGGTACTTTAGCTTTTAAATTTTAAAGTTTACATTTAAATACTAGACAAAATAGCGGCAGTACAAAACCTAGGGTTCCAATTTCTCGCAAATCGCCAAACATTTTACCGACTGATGTTATCTCGATGGTATTGATCCTTATCGATGTCCAAAGTTCGAGAGAATACTTTCATTAGACATGAAATCAAGACAACTTCTAAGATTCCCTTTGAATTGTAAATTCTGTTCCTTTCCTTTCATTTCATTCCATTTGTAGGTATAAACGTCTACTGTTGATTTCTTTATTCTATGTGAAACAGAGCCTTTTTAAAACGAATAGCATTGAACTTTTAACGAACCTTCTTTTGAGATATTTGAAAGCAGTTCTTAAACACTGATTTATTTTTGTATTTTCTTTCAAAAGAAAAGTTATTTGTAGACTTACAGAAGGTATAATAGGTACGTAAAAAAATAACAATAATAATGGTCTATAAAATATAAGTTGAAGAAGGTGTTTACATACTTTTTTTAATCAGGTTTTTGTTACAACATTAATCAAATGAAATACTCGTAAATAAAATAAAAGTCTGTGAACTTACATACGCTGCAAGTATGTATACGCTGAAGAGGGTTTAACTTTTTAGCTTTGCACGATGTAGGGTGGAAATAAAAGCCGGTAGTTAGAGGAAAAATACCCTGAATATTGATGATGGCAAATTTTACTGAGAGGAAATATTCCTATAATTTTAAAAATAAGTAAAATTACATTCAAAGATTTTTGACAAATCACCTGCTTGAGCCTAAAATCGAACCGATAAAATGTGAAAAATAAAACAACCTGTATATTTTGATAATGTCAACCGAAAGGGGCATTCATAAGAATCAATATCTTTTCAGCAACATAGTATCTTATGGTGATTTTTCAAAAATATTTGAATGCAGTTTTACTTATTTTTGAAAATAAAGGAATGTTTCCTTTCAGTAAATTTTGCCATCATCAATCAATATTCAGGGTACTTTTCCTCCAACCACCGTCTTTTATTTTCAACCTGTATGGAAAAACATAAAATGTTTGTTCTCGGGCGGGTACAACTCGAACTAGGTAATACTGACTTATACTGACTTTCCCGGTCAGTATTGTCTACATTACTCTACCCATAATGATCATTAAATTTCAATTGCACGTTATATTCACTAAACTGTTTATTAGATTTTTAAATTTCTTACAACCATAAAAAAACATATTGAAATCTTAATGTAGCTTTATAAAAATATATTGTGGCTTATAAGAATATAAAAGAGGCAAGAAGTAACATTCCCGTGGTAAGTTCGCCTAAATAAATCGACTCTCTGAAAAGTTTTATACCTCTTAGCTATGGAAAACCTTGTAACAGCTTGCATTTATTTACGTGAAACATTAGGTAAGTATTTTACTTGACGTGATATATGTTACATATTTGTAAGTAGGTAGAAATAAGTAGTATGTAAATAAGGAGTAAATAAGTAATAGTAAGTAAATAAGGGAATACCTAGGAATACCTATTATTCCGAATTTTTGTAATGGGCGTTGATATAATTACAAGCTTTTATTTAACTTGCCTTGCTAATTTGACAGCATGTATGTTTTTTTGAAGTTATACTTCTTTTGGCGCGATGGTGAAAAATGATGAGAGTGAATTTCTACGATGCGCGCGCACACCGACACCTAAATTCTGCATCGTGAAGTTAGCTCAATTCTGTATTTTTTCTGTATGCAAAAAAGTTTTCACAGTATTTACCTCATTACAAACGATTTTATAATCGATTGAATTGATTCATAATAATCGATTGATGGAATATAATAATATATTTTATGTATTATTTGTTAATTATAATTATAATATTAATTTATTTCTTACATGTTTTCGTATTCCATACATATTAAAACTATGTGATATATTTAGAATTACCATTCAATCGTTACGCTAATTTTATTAAATTACATTTCGAATATTTTGACATCGATTAATCGATTGACAACAAAGATGATGTAATCCCTAATAATGTCATTTTGGTAACCATAGTATTTATAAATAACACCACTGTACTGTCATATTTGTCATCGATCTTTCATGTTTCTACGCGTGGTTTTTTGTATTTTTCTATTAAATATTTTCAGCGTACCTATTTGGAGTCCTATTTACTCATCGACACGCACACAGTTATTTTAATTTACTGTTGTATTCGATTTCGTACTTGTGTTTTGGTGAATGTGTTTTCGCAGTTTCGCTACAATTTCTGGCAAACCAATACTATATGAATATGGACTACTTAATCGCCTGTTTTGTGACTGACAAAGGTTCAGAATAAGTCCTGAACACTGGATAACGTACCCTATACATCTTTAGAAGATCAGTAGTTTGTTGTGGCCATACTTACAATGAGTATGTTATGGTATCTTGATTGGGCAAGGTACCAACGAAATATAGCGCCTCCTGCACAACTAGACGAACTATTAATATAAATGATAACTAATAAAATCTCTTGAAATATGCAATAGCTTTTATTATACAACCTTTTTATGACATTCGTTTTGGGTAAAAACCATTTAAGTAGTAGATAGTATAATAGACACCCGCCAACTTAGTTTTGAAATGAAATGAAATAATCTTTATTCATGTAGGTATCACTGATACTCTTATGCACGTCATTTTTTTAATCTACCAGCTTTTCGGAAAGGTGCTTTGTCATGGAGGAGAAGAAAAGCCGTAAAGAAACTCCTCAGCACATCTTTTAAAAATAAAACTTATATCTATTACAAAAATAGGTATTCTTTAACCTGTGCAGAACTGGTTGCCTAGCTAGTCATTTCCAAGCATCCTTGTCATTTAAATATTCATTTATGCTATAGTAGCCCTTGCCTAAGAGCTGAGCCTTTACACGTTTCTTAAAAGATTGCACCGGTAAGTCATGTATTTGTTTTGGGACTTTATTATAAAATTTTATACCTAGTCCCATAAAAGAACGTTGCACTTTAGAAAGACGGTACGAAGAGGTAGCCAATTGATGCATCCTTCTTGTTTGACGATTTGAAAAATCACAATTTTGTTTATATGCAGTTATGTTATTCCGTATAAACACTAAATTATTATAAATATATTGGGAAGCTACTGTAAGTATACCTATTTGTTTAAATTTGACACGCAAGGACTCCCTTGATTTTAGTTTATAAATAGCTCTAATGGCTCTTTTCTGTAATACAAAAATTTGTTCTATACCGGCTGCTTTGCCCCACAGTAAAATGCCATAAGACATAACACTATGGAAATATGCAAAATAAACAAGCCGAGCAGTGTCGACGTCAGTGAGCTGCCTTATTTTTCTAACAGCATAAGCAGCCCTAGCAAGTTTAGTTGTGAGAGATGCTATGTGCGGGCCCCATTGCAGTTTACTGTCCAAGGTCACCCCTAAAAAAACCGTGGATTCCTCTATATTTAATGTTTCATTATTTAATTTAAGAGATTTATTTACTTTTTTTACATTTGGCAACACGAATTCTAAGCATTTGGTTTTCTTTGCATTTAAAAGTAAATTATTTATAGTGAACCAATGTGAGACATGCGACAGAGCACTATTAACATCGTCAAAATTATTTTTATTCCTATCAGTCTTAAATATTAATGATGTATCATCTGCAAACAGCACAATGTTCGCATGGTTTTTAACATAATGTGGTAAGTCATTTATATACACCAGGAAAAGAAAAGGGCCCAAGATCGAGCCTTGCGGAACACCCATCACAGTAGGTGACCCTGATGACTTTTCATCGTTTATATTAACCTTTAGTATCCTATTACTTAAATAAGATGCGAGCAAGCTAAGGGCCTTGTTTTTCACGCCATAGTGACTAAGTTTAGATATTAATGTATCGTGCTCAACACAATCAAACGCCTTTGATAAATCACAAAATACACCTATAGCATTTTGCGACGACTCCCATGCTTCATATATATGCTTTAAGAGCCTGGCTCCGGCATCTGTTGTACTACGACCTTTAGTAAAACCATTTTTAACCATTAAACTCGTAGATTCTATTGGCAAGTCACGTATTAATTTTGGGATTTTATTATAGAAATGTACACCAAGCCCTATGAAAGATCTTTGCACCTTACTTTGGCGGAACGAAGGCGTAATTAATTGATACATTCTTTTTGTTTGGCGATTATTAATATCAAAATTTTGTTTATACGCGTTTATATTCTTCCTTATAAAAACTACATTATTAATTTATTAAGTTGGTTAACCTTAGCTGTGTGTTGTAATGTTTAGTTTGTACGATTCCCTAACATGAAATATTACATGTTTCTTCTGATGTATATAAATATTATTTACTAGGTTGATCCAAAAGTAACGATAGTAAAAATGATACACGTTCAAATAAAATAATGTATTATTTTACAGTCTCCTAACTAATCAGTTCACATTCTCGGTAGTTATATTAAAATTACAACAAATTGAATTGCTTTAAATTGGGTTGGCATACGAATGATCCAAACGCACGCCTAATGATAAATAATCACTATCGGACGAACATGAATCATCAAAACTGCTCTCAGATTCCGTATCACACTCGTCTTTCAATTCTATAATAAATTTATCAATTTCCGCGTCTAAGCTTCCATCCATTTTACAAAACTTATCCTCAATATGTCGCACATGTTTTATACGCAGTCGGCTTTTTTGTATTTTTTAATTTTTTTGTGTGTAATAGACCTATCATTGATTCAGTTGGAAAAAATATTAGAACACGATTTCGTGAGCCATGACCACGTTTTATGCTATAAGATGTACCTACATTTGCCCAAAATTCTTCTGTATTTTCATTGAGCGACTCAGTTTCTTTTGTTTTTTGTATTTATAACACTATTTTTTATTTTAATTTTCAATATTATATTACATTGGTAGAAAATGCAAAAAATCGGGAGAAACGGTCGCTAAAACGGGATATCGGGAGACGATAACCAAAATCAGTAGATCTCCCGATAAATCGGGAACTTTTACAACACTCGTCACTTGACAGCAAGTAATGCTAATCTAATGGGAAGGTAATGACAGCTTGTCAGAGGTAAAATAACTGTGAACGGACTGTAGTAGTAAATAGTAATCGATACTTGTCTTTGGGACTAGGAGCACATTCTTTTTCTCTCCTTAATCTGTATTAAAGTTTAATGCCTGTCGGAAAATAAATTATTCTTCAACTGAACTGAATAAAATCTTTCATTCCCTCCCCCCCACAAAAACTGGTTTTACAGCATGGTATCGTAATAGTTCTCGTAATAGAACATAGATGGTGTTTTTACAATTGTAAAAACAGAAAAAAAAAGATTTACAATTGATTTGTTTTTGCAATTGTAAAAACACCATCTATGTTCTATTACGAGAACTATTACGATGCGTAGCAAAGTAATATTAGAATATACTACAAAATTAATCACAGATGGCGCTTAACACATATAGTTTGGCTATAGAGATTCGTAAATTAAATTATTTCAAAATATTATTTCATTTTTATTTTTAGTATTGCTGTTTTTGAATATTGTATTTTGAACAATGTTTTTTTAATATTGTTTTTTGATTTTTTTTTCATGTCAAAGAAGTATAACTTCTCACGCGCGTACAAAAGTACACGCACCCTTTTTTTGTATCAGTGAGGCAAAAATTTGAATAATGACTTTGATTTTCTATCGTCAGTTGGGTTGCGTGACAAGACAAAAGTCTTTGTGTGTTGTCCATGGCACTCACGATGCAGGGAATTCGAGTGCGGAGCTAATATATAGCGTTATTTAATTTATTCATATATGTATAATATGTATGTAATAATGTGATGAATAATAGCTGTATACCTACATAAGGTACTATTTATAAACCTTATTTTTTCGTTGACGGAGACTTCTTTTCGTTTGGCACTCAAGGCAAGGCAAGGCTCATGTGTAAAAAGTGTCACGTAATCTCATCTGCGCGTAAGTCAATACTAAACGTGGAAAGATTGTTTCTCAAATTCTACACATGTTTTCTTAACTCTCAAATAATTTGTAGAAAATATCTAACATAAGTACAGAGTAATTAGTTGAAGTTAATTCTACTTTATTATAATAGGATTATTTGTACATCATTTTGCTGAAGAGTGTTGTGTTAATAAATGGGTGCATCTCGCATGTGGGGTTTGAAATTAGTCTGTCAATTTTGTATGTCTTTCGCTTACAGCGACAGCGATGAACATAGGTTTTTAAATTTTGTTATGTACTTAAATAGCCGTCAAACTAGCAGACGAGTAACGATGGTAAGTGGTCACCGTTGCCCATTACATGCACACCAAATACCAAATGCTATATAAATAAACAATACTACTCGTGTGTTGCCATACCAGTTGCAAGTGGCTTTCAATGACCCCAATACGAGTAAAACCCTTATACGAGGCTAGGGATTAGCGAGCGTCGCTACGCTTCCAGCTTTTATGAGATTGTGACAACGCGCGACGTGTTGTTACATACATTTGCGTTATTTTGGTCAAGGGAAAAGTTGACAAAAATGATCTCTGTAATATCTGGATAGGCGTACATTGATCGCATCTTACCTTTTCTTGATTCAAAAAGGATAAAAGTTATAGTCGAATCCATAATTCGGCGGACTACTTACTTCGACTGAAATGTAGAATAGGCTAGTCGACATTATGAAAATGTTCTTATCGATATTTTGCTTGACTTTGAAAATCAAACTAATTCTATCTCAGTGCATTTTTCTTAGTAAAAAGTGACTGAATTTTGTTTAAATTAAATACAACCTATCTTTATTGCTTTTAGCTGACTTCGAATCATTAAAAGGAAGGTATTTTAATAAGATGTTATTATGTAAGTATTGTGTTACATAATAACATGTAACACAATACTTACATAATAACGTGTGATGTTATTATGTAATTGTGTTATTTATGTAAGTATAAGTATTAGATAAATATGTATATATATATATATATATATATATATATATATATATATATATATATGTATTATTATATGTATGTATAGTATGTGTATTTGAATATATGTAAGTATATGTATAATACTTTATTCCATTTTTTATGTGCACGCTAAATTTGCCTCTCGTATAAAATTTCAACTACCAGGTCTGCTGGAAGAAATTTCATTTTGAAATAAGCAGTGCCTATGTACTATAGATTAATATGACGTTTTAATTTAAGTTTATTCGTGTACATAACATTTTTAAATAAATAAATAAATAAATAAGATAAGAAATGCAAACACATTAATATAGCACTATTTTAGCAACATAACTAAAGGTTTTAAATTGCACGCTTAAACAAAACGTTTTTTTAACGCTCACTTTCTCGGTGAATCAAGTGTCGACACTGAAATATCCCTTACCATTAATTTTCTGTAATATATAGCAATACCCTATTTGTCAAAGTGATCCGTAGAATTGTGGATTCAACTATAGTAGGTATACCCTTTTATTATATGTATTTAATCTGAGAGGTATACTTTATATCAATCCTGAATTGATTTTCATGTCACTATGCATTTAAAAGTCAGCAATAAATATTTTGATGTCCCAAAATTCCCTCAAAAGGCTAAAAAATAACAGCAAAACTTTCGTCAGACCTCCACTTTTCTAGTAATAGGTACCTAAATGATTCACGCATTTGAAACTGTGGGCAACATAACTACCTTAATATTTTACCTCACACCGTTTTAAAGACACTGACGAGACCCGAACCATGCAGAAAGTCATGGATTTTGGATGATGTTAAATCTCATATTAATAAAATAACGAAAGGCTAAGAAAATATGTAATTAACTATTTGCTAAGACCATTGGAAATTACCCAGGCGTCACTACTTGTCAGGCTTCCATGCCGAAATGGCAAAATAAATCCTTACAAAAATAGATTATATCAGGCTGTCTGAACACTAATATTTTTATACATAATTCTTGAAATAAGAAAGTGTATTTTAATCACTATCGAAATACTAGTCAAATAAATGATGAAGAATGATAATATTGAAACAGCAGCATTAATAGTGTATTGTTTTAATGTCAATATTATAGTATGAGGTTACGCTTACAAGTGACAAAAATATAGGTATCTTCTAGATACATGTCTGTGGATATCTGGCAGCGGAAAATTTTGAAAGTCTTACAAAGTCTGATTCAAAGTCATTAAAAATAATTGTCATTTTATTAGGAGCGTTTTTATAAATATATCGCACTTTCGGTGCAACAAAGTCACAAATAGCCAAAACGATAAAATTGAGTTAGTATGCCAAATTGTCTATAAAATAAGCATTTTACGTGAAACTATAGCAAAAACTATAAACAATTAATAGTATATATGTATATCTTTAACCTATTACAGATAGTAATCCAGTAATATGAAAATAAATGCGAATGTGAAAAAATCTTAAAGTCCTCTCATGTAAAATTACAAAAAAAGCTGTTGTGCCTTTGTTGCACCGAAGGTGCGATATGTATATTGTTTATGAGTTCCTTATTTTATCGACGGCTAATTTTACCTACGCTCCAATTATATTTTTCATGTTAAAGCTTGTACCGCCCCAGGCGAATCGTACAAAGTTTCATAATTTTATCCATGTGGTAATTGGAAATCAAAAACATGTTTCAGTTAAATTCTTTATTCAATAAACACATACATTGTTTATCATTAACCGTCCTAATTAGTTTAAACACGATTTTGAATACAATTTACTAATTAATCCAATCTCAATGTCACACACTAAACCAAATATTTGGCTTAATATTTGGTCAAGATGATATTGTCAAGGGTTTTCATCCCATAATTTATATCCTAAATTTAAAATAGTTACGTTTTTTATAAATATGTAATGGAAATGCTATTTTAATTAAAAGACTACGTACAAATTCTATTGCAAGGTTTTTACCTAGCATTAAATGACATTAATAATGGATTGCTTTGGTACCTAAATACTTTTAAGCGACCAAGTTCAACGTCAAATTTAGGCTTCTTATAAGAAATACTTTGGCGCAACTTATATTTATGATTTAACTGCTGAATTGGCCTTTATAAAACTGGTTTCAAAAGGATTCAGAAAAGTGGTGGCAATATGTAAAAATACCGTTTCGGATCGATATGTTCAATGAAAACTGTTCACAGTACAGCTAGAGTACACGAAAACAGCATTATTATTTTTACAAAAAAAGGAAAAAGTAATTTCAACATCCGATCATCACAGAAATCACATCGAAAGTATTCAGTCGCTTTTAAGTAACCGCTACAAAATAATAACTATAACCAACTATAATAACTTACACAAATTATTTACATGTCTGCAAATGCACTGCAATTTATAAGCACATTCCTATATATACAGTTAAAAGTATCATCATCTACTAGAAAACATTCTCAATAAATACTTTCTTATAAAGTTAAAATTCTATAAATAAAATACATACTTGAATAAAACTAAGACAATTTTATGAAAAGATACAAATAATTAGATCTTTGAAAATCACAAGTAGGTAAATATATTTTTGAATAGGTAACATTCATAAATTTTAAATACAAATTTAGTTCAAAATATATTTCAAGACTTATTATGGAATGTAATGTAATTTAATAAGCTAAAAGTTAATAATAGTAATTTTAACCCATTTTTAAATGATTACACTTTTAAAGACAACAGGTATAATATTATTTAAAAAAATACAGGCACGCTAGAATGATTTCTTAGCAATAAATTGCAACAATTAATCCATCGACATGTTACGAGAAAGATGTTTAAAGTTCAAAAAAATAGGCAATAAACAGCATAAGGGAGCTATAAACAGCGTTGCTAAATTCCATGTCAATATTGTTTTATAATTAGAGGGCTAAACTTATTTCCTGTAAGTAATTTTAAAAACTAATTAAAAATAAAATGAGTATCGTTACTGTGTGTGCCATTAAGAACTAGGTAATATATTAAGTTACTAATCAGCACATTTACATTGTTTTACGCATCTCGCCATACACTTACTACTTCTTTTATAACAATTATATGGGTAAAATTGGGCTAACATTACATTATATCAAAACTGGATATATTTCGTAGCAAAACCGCAACTATCTTAAAGTATTTTCGGAATCAAACCTTAATCTATGATTCAAATAATTTTGAAAATTACTGGCATCATCATCATCATCATCATCCTGCCCATTTCCCAATTTTATTTGGGGTCGGCGCAATATGTTATTCTCTTCCACACTTCCAAAAAATTATGATTGAAAATTACTGGCAGTGAGTTTTATTTTATAATAGTTATTTTAGCCATAAAATACTGTAATAGTTTGTTCAAAGAAAATTTTCGATTCGTAACAGAACTATCTAATAACATATCCATATCAGTACTTTTCATACACAAACTTAATATTGTTATGTTTATTAAATTATATTTCAGTGGTCGATTCAAAAATATATACATTAAGAATAAAAAAGTGATCTATTTCATAAACCTTATATAGCTTATATTACGTTAAAATATCCTGGATACCGACGCGAGATGCCGATATTACAATGTGATTTTAAAGGAAAACTGTTTTAAGCAGTACAAGTGTACACCCAGACTGCTTCGAATGTCCTTTCATATCTTGTTAGTGACACTCCAGTCTACAAGCAAGCTTTATGTCCGTGTAATGGAACATCCCAACTAATTATTCTGTGTCATTCACTGTGGATGAACATTTCTCGTTTCGATATACTCGTTGCCCCGTAGGGATTATTGTTCGATGAATAATAACGACGACGAATCTATCACGGACTGTCCATGTACCCATTATTCGCATTGCGTGCCACAGATCATCAACGACACATCGCATAAAGCCACATTATGCTTTAGGTAATTCCAAATTATTGGCATTCAATTTTAACATTTTTTAACTTCTACCTACTCCTAGTTCTCCATATAAAGAGATTTAAGTAAAAAACCTTCTTGTACCAAATGTAATTAAAATGTTAACCACTCATTCATACATTAAGTAATTATTATCAAATTTTGTAATTCATTGTAAGTAACATAACATTATTTATAGTAACCATGAGGTTTATTCAACTGCAGTTACATTTTAATGGCTGGATCAAAACACTTAATCCGCATTACTAGAACAGATTAGTTTTCGAAAATTCTAACAAAAACAAAGGAAATGAAAAAAAGAAAGTAAGTGTATGCTATTTTGTCGGCGGCGCCGGTCGCTCTAATGTCGCTCTCGAGCAAAAAGGGTTCATCTATGACGTGTATTATTCCATTTGTACACTCCACGTCTGGCCTGAACACGTGTATCCAATGCCCGTTCCATTCCACGTAGTAATCTGTCAAACAAATTTCCCAATTTTAAATTAAACGCGACGCGAAACCACCTACCGTCTATGTACACTAAATTTACAATTCTGTAAACAACAAGTATTAAAATTTGTATGGGAAACACTAGAAATAAAAACAAAAGTTAATAGGGATGTTTTATTAAATCCTACCTACTGTATTAAGTATTTCTTTAAGGTGTCTACATTATTTAGTAGCATTATCTATCACTAGATCATTAGCGGTAAAACTCAGGGTTCTACTGTCACACCTGGTTCTGGTTTGCTAATGCTGCAATTCCCGGGACTGGCGTCAGAAACCTCGGTATCCAAAACCTCCGTGGGCTGCGGTAGCCCCTTAACATCCAGTGGGCCACCTTTATTAAAAGCTTTCTTTCAACAGATGTCAAAAAAACTGTCTTCCAAACCTCGTAAAAATTTACCTAGATGAATATTAATGATCATCTGATGAACGCGCAAAAGAGAAGGAAATTTTTATTATTTCTTTTATGACTAAAAACGTTTTCGCAGTGTTATCAGTATGGCGTATGTACACGTATCTAACATTTGAATATTATAAATGTTTAACTTGATTTCGTTCCCACCCAATGTGATCAGTTCAATCTATTCTACAAAGTATGAATACACGAACTGCTTGCAATGACCAAAATTTCGGATTATAATTAGCGCCACCTACCTACCTACTATTTAAAAATTCGTACAAGCCTAGCTGCCATAAACAGGAGTGTTTTTAGAACTTACTCTTATCTGATTCCTTTACGCGCAGTCTGAGCGGGTCACGAGAGGTCGGTAGAACAAAAGGATGAGTCTCATTGGCCAGGAGCTTCAGATCCGATACGGTGTATGATCGGCTGGCCCTGATCATGTGCCGTTCAAGAATTTGTTTTGTCTGAAATTATATGTACAGATACTACAAACTTTAGCAGATGAATTATTACTATTGAAGATATATTTTACAAGACTTGATACAGAAGTATAACATAATATTACATTCACAGTTTGTAATAGAGAACATTAAATAAAATTGTATTAGGAATTATAAAAATATCACTGTACAGTACAAGTGCAAAATTTAACGACCAAAGAATTAATCCGAATGATAACCATAGTAGATAACCATAATGACAAAACATAGGACTTTGGAAAATTTAAATGGGAGATGAAAACATGTCTATTAAATAATTGTAGTTAGGGTAGTTTAACTTACGTAATATCCGAAGTCTACATTAAATAACATTTTGTAAGCAGAAGGATGCTTGATCTGAAATTTGAGCCAAGCATGATCCCGAGGTACGAAGTACGTGTACCGGTATTCCATTTCGTTTAGCTGGTGGTTGAACATGAGCCGCTTACCCAGGTTATAGGTAATGCTGCAAAGGAAGAAGTTATGTAAGATTTTCTTATTAATGAAATTATGATATTCACTCCAATTATTCAAATTCTGCTCGAGTCCCTTCAATTAAACGAGTCTTAAAATTGCGTTGATATTTCATGCGAATTACAAACGAAATCAGTTATGTATATTTAAATTATTCTGACAGAAATTCTCCACTCTGTTGGTTTTATACAGTAATTTAGTACCTACTCTTATTTAAATTTCTCATGCCAAGAGTTTTATTACAATCATATAAGGTTCAATTTTGGTTAAGTATCTGGTTCTGGAAATCCATTATTAAAGTTAATGAATCTCACTTGAGCATCGGATCCGTCTTCATTTTCTCATAAACAGTGACATAAGGAATTCCAAGTACACGGTCGATGATATGAACGAAGCCATTAGTGGCTGCGATGTTGGTCTGCAAGACAGTAGCGTTCACTCCTCCCCCCTCCACTGTCAACGTTTGATTGTTGTCGAAGTTCAAAACGTTGAAATACAGGTATTTGCGAGCTGCAGCAGTTGGTGCTTGATAAATCTAGAAAATTCCAAATTGTTAAATTTTAATATCAAACTTGTGAGCAATAATCGGATCAGATGTATTATAAGTTTTGTTCAAACACTTCCGATTATGCTCAGAGAAAAAAAACGTAACATTCACTCATGCTTATAAAAGATGGAAAACTCAGCGGAGTGCCTATACTAGCCAGAGTGGACGATAACCTGCTCGATAATGAGTCATGCATTGCTGGCAGTACGAATACCTCTACATGAACATAAGGAACATTTGTTTAATAACAATATCGATACACCGCATGCGTTGATAAGAAAAAATGTTAAGTAATGACGATTAATAGAGAGAAAGATTAATCGAGTAACGATAGACTTCCGGGCAATGCTTTTATTGTGTAAATCTGAGCACAGTGTTTACACCAAGACTTATCTTTGCCCATTTTCACTTTAGTACTTTATCATTTGAGAAACGCTTCGGAATTGATAAAAAATTATATCAACAAAGTTTGGCTCACACTTCTAAAATACATATGTACCTACTGACACTTCTTCCTGAGTTAAAATTTACTCATAATATCAAACATTGCCGGGAAGACTCTAGTTAGTCTACTTTGCCAATAAGACCACGAATACAAAGCTTGAAAATGAAAAAAGATTTTCGTCATAAATCATTCGTTTTAAACTGGATCAACGTACAGTTCCGGGGATCTGGGTCCGAAAAACAGCAGCGAACCGGAGTAAAAGTAAATGCACAAAATTAATTCATCTCGAAATCGTTAAAATGTCTACTGCCGAACAGGCATTTTAAAAAGCTTTCAAATATTCGCTGTTTCAAAGTTGCATTAATGAATGCTTAATACAATCTGTATTCAGTACATAAGGTTGCATTTTAAATAACGTTTCAAATATTAGTTTTTAAAATCACAGAACTACATCCGAATGTTCCTAGTATAGAGAAATTTTTGAAACATAACAAGTTTTTCCAGACAAACGGAGGTTCCAAATATTATAACGTTATTATTGCAACAATTAATCATACTTTAGGATTCTCAGTTACTTGACTAATGCTTACAGATTTACGCCCCAACTCAGAGTCACTAACGGTTACTTAAATACAGAATCTCAATACAAATTCTGTATTAAGGAGCGATTTAAGTAACCATTAGTGACTCTGAGTTGGGACGTAAGTATAATTTTAGTCAATATTTTCATTTCAAAAATGAACGTTTAAATAGATAGAACGCTTAGATACCTCCTCCTCCTCCTCTACCTCCTTTACCTAAGCATTTTATTATAATTTAAAGGAATATGGTCATATCAATATTATTGAAATTATAAGTAATAACTTAGACATTACGCTATAGCTAACATTCTAACATTTAGATAAACAATTATGATGTTCCCTATCATGCCTCACCTGGTTCATATTATTTTGGATGATAACGTCCATAGGCAGCCTCTCTCGCACCAAATGCATATTCAATATCTCGACCAGTTTCTGATGGTTCCTATAATAATAAAAGTTAATGTATAAACGCAGTGGCTTGTGCGAATCCTGAACGGATGAAATGGGTGAAGTTAGTGACTATAGCGTGAGGTATTTTGCGCCCCAGATCCCAAATTCTCTTTACCAGACGTGTTAGAACCGATTAAACTGAATTAACTTTTACATTCATCAAAATTAGAAGTAGGTATTTAGTCACATACCTACTAGTTATCAATGCCTCACATGACGCAGTAAATTTACTTATCTTATTTGCTGATAGCCTGCGAATACATCTGCATGAATTATCGTAAGTAGTTAGTGCCTATACTACTTCAATTATATAGGTATCAGTAGATCGTATATCCCCATGATTTAAGCAGATAATAATATTCCTGATAATATATAGGACACCTGATACATTACACTGCTAGAGGATATCAACAATATTATTTAATAATCATTTATTGCAGTAATTATAAACAAACCGAAACAGTGCCTCGGAATCCAATTACTTTGAATCTTAATACATTCAAAGTAATTGGAATCCAAGTTTTAAGCGTAATGAGACTCCGCTATATTATAAAAGCATATTTATTTGGATAGAAAAACTAGAACAGGCACAAATTCTAAAAACAGTTAAGGTCATGTAAATTGTGTGCAAGTATAATTAATTTCACAAATAAATAAAGGCTCCGCCATTCGCACTACTTCTCAAGAATTCCCTATTTTCACATGACATGGATATACTCATAATACATGAAAAAATATTTTTCACAACACTACACGGGAACTGAACCAAATATCCATTCTTCGGCAGGCAGGGTCTCTGCAAAGGGCTACGAAATCGACAGAAACAAATTTTGAGTGTTAGGATGAGACATTACAAATAGAACTTCAATTACTTTTAAGGTAGAATTCATGAACGTAGATATAACGTAGATAAATTAAGACCAATATAGCGTAATATTTTTTCATATTGAAAATGATATAATGTTTTAATCACAAAGAGTGATACGAATAAGCGAGTAGCTAGTTATATGCGAGCAGGAATGTGCAGTACACACGCTCGAAAAGCCAGAATAATCACAAAATGTCAGGAACTTATGAAACACAACAACACAATAACACAACAACGCAATAACGCAAGTCATCTAGATGCATTCATAAATACAGCCTTTTAAAGTGTAACATTTCAAAATGGAAAATACCCGACGCCGCGATGTATCTGCAACTAACACGTGGAAAACAGTGTTTTGCGGCTATTGTGGTTTTGTAATTACTACAAATCCCGGTATATACAACCAGGTCTGATATCATTTGATTCCCTCAACATTTCTTTTAAACTCTTATTCCATCTTTTTTATAATTCATATTTTATTTTTAAACGTTAAACCGGCAAAAAATTGCCAGGCAGGAAAAATAGTACATTTTAATTTTTTTTTTATTTTCTATCCGTGGCCTGAATGCAAAATAGCTTTTAGCTCGATTAAAAATAATGAAGTTTAATCTCTGCTCGTTCGCAAATCTTTCATTCTCACACTTTGTAAAATACTTGTTACTTTTAAAAATAATAAGAGACATTTTTAAGTAATACTAGAACTTAATTACTAGTAAGAAAACCAACGTTAAAACCTCTTAAAAATTAAAGACGCTGTTACATACCCGATAACATTCTGCACCATGTGGTCATTCCAGGCTTCATTAATTGGCGCAAACAAAGTAATATCCTTAGCCAACGTAAGTTCATTAAGAAACTCATTGTTTGAGCCCAAGTCCATGATCACCTCGTAGAACTTACACAAAGGACCGTCGTCTTTTTCCTGAATGAAAGAATAATTTGTTGGTTAGATAAATTACAAATTGTTTTCAAACTCGTACACTAAAAGCTTGTTTATTTCCTATGTCATAAAATAGCTGCCGGCAGTTTGAGGATGGTTGGTAGTGAAATTTTTCATTGGCACTAAAAATATTTCAGAACTACTTTTAATTAAAGTCTCTATTTAGTTGTAGAATTTTTATTAATGAATTAATCAAATGATAAATACACACACGTATTATGGGAAATACCCGATTACCGACCAACCGAAACCGAAGTTTTTTCTTAGAATAATTCTTGTATTTATTAGAGCTCTTTTAATTTATGAAGTTGTAGTTGTAATTTCAAAACTATTAACGCTTATTACTTTTAATACATAATTAATTAAACACATATTTATTGCAAATTTTAACTTAGGAAATGTGGTATTTTTCCATTAATTAAGTTATATAATAAGTAAAAGATATAAAAAAAAGCATATTATTTTTCTATTCTTCTTATCTTTTATAAAATCTTCGATATCTCTGTGGGGCAATTGACTAATGCATACGTAGCAGTCTTCAGAGTCTCTATATTTTCAACTTCTGCAATTGGAAAACTGTCTGTTTGTGGAGCATGTTGTCAAAAACAACTAAACGGAACACGGAAGAATCACAGAATTTCCATCGTCGCCTGTGTTTTAGTATTTATTTTTCTATTCAGTCGCTGCTTTTGCAGAATATTTTCATAATTTTTAATAACTTGTATAAGGAATACTTATTTTGCAACTTTAGCTAAGGAACACGGATAGGTACCTACATACTATAATTTAAGATTAATACATTATTCATGAATTATCGACACTGGTGGAGGTTGCTGAGCAAATTCGTTTTCTAAGGCGGACGGGGATGAAAAACTGATATAAGAGTACAATTTATGTGAAGTGAAAGCTTCGACCAAAAGGCGCTGAAAGACAACCTTGGCTAGATGAAAACACTAAGTCGCCATCAAATCGGTGGTTCATCAAATCAAGATCGAGAGTGATAAAAATAAGCACTTCACACCGAGAGATTTTAAGGACTATTTGTAACTGTAATTTATTATAATTAACCTCAACCTTGATTATAATAATTGTTCACTTGTCTATTTAGTGGTTATGTTTCGTTAATGGCGCAGGTAAACTTCATATATGAACTGAAATCCTATTCTATAAGATATAGGTAACTATTATTGTTAGTGGTATAACAGAGGTGTAGTATGCATATTATTAGATACCTACTATAAAGCGTATCTATTTAGTAATTGAAATATCTCGATTTATTCTTAGTTAACAATCCTACAGCCCCACTGGTAAATCTGAAGCAACATTTTGATCCTTTGTATTTGTGTTAGCCAAAGTTAGATATCTGAATGCATCTTCAGTTTCCCAACATGCTATGTTCAGCTAAAACGTCTGCCTTTTACGTATGCGTACATATGCACGTGTCGTTATAACCATTGTTTAGCACCCGTCTCCACCGCCAGTCATTCCCGTGTCGCATTTTTTGGGCTTCCATTATTTAGTACTTTCGTAATTTAGTAGTTAGTTATTTAGTAATTTAGTACTTTCGAGAAAAATCATCTAAAATTGTCAATATTTAAATAAAAAATAAATTTACATTAGTTATATGGAAAGTAATCGAAATAAATATTAACTTTCTACAATATTTGATTTTCCGGAAAATATGCACCGAATTTCATTCATAATTTTTCGTTCATAATTATCATAAAGAGTTATGAAATCAATGCTTGGTACTGCAATATATGTATAAATAACTTTCAAGCTCTCACACCTTTAGGGCTAAAATTCCAAATGTGATCAAACCACAAACGCTCCAGGCACTTGATTTTGATGTTTGATTCGAACGTTCGATTTTGATTTTACTGAACATTCATAGCACATGCAATATTCTCAGTTCAGAACAACTTCACAAATTAAAACATGACACGCTTAGCACAAATATACTTTATATCTTACATACCTAAAAGTGCGGGAAAAGGCTTCATTATAAGTGCTGAATTAAGTCCTATAAATGCGAACATATTATCAAGAATACCTGATTAACAATATGCTAATACATAATCTTAAAATATTTATTCTAGCAATATGTCTGTACGTTACCTGTGAGTCTAAAATAATAAACAGATATAGATGTATAAAAGAAATAAGAATAATAATAGGGAACATGTTAATAGTTAGTACAAAAACTTTCTCTACATATGCGTTACTGTCGTGCGGTTATAAAATACTTACAATCCCCTAAAGTTGATAATTTCATGCAGGATCCATGGGAGGGTCGCAGAAACATACAAAACACAATCAAGGATAGATAAAAATACGTAAAATATAAATCAGTGCACGTATAAATATTATAAAATGTTCACGTGTGTTGTATGATTTAATATTAAGAATTTATGATAAAGGACTATGATAAAGGCACTAGTAATACTGAATATTTAAAAATTTAACCACTCAATATTGTTACGATGTCAGACTTAATATTGTAACATGGTGGTAAAAAAATTCTGTAGTAATGAGCTCAGAAAGGTGTTACTAAAAGCATTAATGATAGAAATGGACGATCCATCATCATCCATTTCGAAGAGCTTTGTACGCAGGTTGGTTAATATGGAATAGTAGTCGTAGTAAAAAGCGTTGTATGCATTTCATAATTTTTTATGCTTAAATCAATACTTGTAATAAAACTGCAACAGAGTACCTTCTATTATGTACAACTTTCTCATTTGAATTTTAGGAAAAAAAAACTTTATCCATTTATCTAAGCTATTACCTAATGATTAGCAATGATTTGGAGTGTTGCTAAAGCTTAGTTTCTTCGAAGCAAAGCGAGGGCTGATTACTAGTTACGTATTCAGCAATATCATCATGAAATAAATCAGTTACTAATGCCATAACCATGTATAATATCTAATGATGTACATATTGTATGGGTTGAAGTTTATGAATATTATCATCCTAGGAACACCTAAATAAACTATTTATTATATCACTATAATACTTGACAAATAGTATTCATAACAAGTAGATCTGATATCTAAATAGGCGTCTATACTTACTTACGAAAATCAAACTATAGTTTTTAATGGCGTCTATGTTTAAATTATAAAATTAAATACAAAATAATAAGCTGCAGTAGTTCGTTTGTGTGATGTATATAATGTCACCATCATAGATTTTCAGAAACCCAGAAGATATTTTTGATGATGATGTACCTACCTACCTAATCGATTAATTCAGCCAAATGCTAAATAAAGCAGAATAAGAACAAAATAAAATAAAATTCATTGAAGAAGCTCATGGAAATAAAAAAAATATGAAATGTAAGTTTTTGTCTTTAAAACATTAGTCAATTTGTAAATTACAGACATGACAAAGATGTTTTCTAGAGAACAACAAAATTTTTCACTTTGAATGATTAAACAAAAATAAATGCGATAAGGAAAATACGTGCGATTGTGTTCATTACATAATAAAAGAGGAACCAGTCGCAAAATCGAACCACAGTATGATAGAGCCCCGTAGCCTTATAAGTAACCTGAGTTTCCTTTCAGGGTAATTTGGTGATGATAACGATTAAATTACTTATTGAAATAATTTACTCTACAAAATGTGTGAATATAACAAGGTTTGTAAACTTAAAACGAAAATTTATGTATTTTGATTTGGATTTTTTTTTGAGTTTCAAAATAAACCTAGGTATGTGATTAACATCTACTATTACTTCAAACTACGGGACTCTATCAATCAAAACCCGTAACAAAATATGGATAAATACAACGAAAATTTAATTCGATCGATGTAGTTTTACCTTCATAGCCTGGTTCCGATTTAAATGGAGCAAAAAGTTAACGACAGGATTCAAGATATAGTATATCGTTATTTGCATCGCTTATCTTTATTTGCATCCTTAGTCATAAAAGATTAGCAATTGTAGGTTAGTAGTGTATTAAGTTGAATTGTTAATAATTACATAAACATAAAGTTAGGCTATAAGTTTAGTAATAACTTTATATTTATGTATTTGATAAATTGGACTTCATTTTACAACTATAAAAATATTTAAGTGCATGTGTATAGTGCTGTATTATGATTTAGGAGTGTAGATATCAAAAAGGTTATTCGTTTACGTATGTCGGGTACCTTGGCGATGGTAGTGTTGTGAATCGCGATCGAGTCTACTCATTAGCTCCTACTCGCGTGCCTTACTAGAGTGTTTTATATAAACAATGAACGGTGAAGACTGATGGAATGAACCAGTTAACTTGAACAACGGGCATGTGGTTTGAGTCGACAACCTTGCCGTTCTGCTCGTGATAGTTCTATGATAGTATGTAGGTTCATGTCACCTTTTTGATAATACACACTCTAACTCCACCACAGTTCCGATGCGGCACAGATAGCGTTCCCCGCGTAGCATGGTAGGGTTGCTAGTGTACAATAAAATAAAAGTTCGCAATTCGCAAAATCCCGTTATCTTTTGCCGAAATTACACGGTCCATGTTTGTTTTTAATTTTGAATTAAAATATACAAAATTAGTAGCAACTTTTACTTTTCTGTGTATAAGACAATTTGGTAGCACCGTGTATTTTCAGAATAATTCTAGAAGAATGATCTCACTAACGCATCAAGCTGTTAAAATCGCGTTGTAACTCAAGATTACAACAGGAAAAAATAATTTAGAGCGGCTAGACACACCATTGTTCTAATTATCCCGCTTGGATTATGATGTTGTCTATTAGCATTTTCTTTCAGTCTTTAAGAATGAGTAATAAGTTGGATTAAGTAACAAGTTACAAAGAATGTGTGAAGGTTTGCGTTAAGTTGCTTATTACTCAGGGGTTTATTAAAACATATAAAACATCTCATTCATTACGTGAAGCTGCTTACATTATTGTAATGTAAACTAAGAACCGTTTCTGCTCCTATACTGATAAAATATTAAAGGTAGAACGACGGTAATTACACCATAGCCAAGGTTAACGCGTCAAAACTTTTGAAACAAAAGTTATTAATAACAAAATTTATCACACATTAACTCACCTTTAAGAAATCGATGACAGTGGTATCTACCACCATGAGCGGTCGTTGTATGAGGTGGACAACACCATTCCTCACCGGGATGTTGGCTCGTACGATGTCCGCAAGAACTACACCTCGGCTGTGTTTCGTGTCACCAGCAACCGTGTTCGATTTTACGAAAGCTGTGAAGCAATTGTCTTATTAGTGCTATACTGCTATAGAGTATTATGTTAAGGTGTAGTCTTATTAGCATAGAGCAGTTTAGTGGCTTGTTAGTATTGTAAAATATTATTTGGTTTATTGTCTTATTGGAAAACTGTAGTTAAAATTTTATTAGTCTTGTATTATGTAAACCTTTTGTAAATGATGGAACTGATGTATGTATGTCATTATATGCTTCTGAATATTTACAAAGTTTTAAAATAACACAAACTACTATTTTAATTCAAACTTTTAAAATAACCGACGAAGTATTTGAATACCTATTAATTATATAAAAGAAGCTTATGTAATTGTATTACTGGGCAAGTAATGTGATATTAACCTCAATTACCATGGCAAGGATACTAGCATGATGTAATATCGTACGCGAATCCCTACGCATTCCCAGTAATTAACATACAAGCGTGTTGCAATGCAAATGGCAAAGGACTGGAGCTGTGATTGGGAAAGTGAATGAACCCCTGGGAAAACGCAATGTGGGTTGTATCAATAAACGTTGATACTTAAACATTGTTTCATGTAGGTATGTGTCACATTCAGATACATGACAATAATTATGACTCAAACCATAGCCTTTAATATCTTGTAAATCTTGTAATGCTTTTAGACCCGGTAAAGGATGTACCTATTTGTCGTTGTATTTAACCCCAGAGAAAAAGGGGTTATAAGTTTGACGTGTCTGTGTATCTGTGTGTCTGTGGATCTGTACGTCCATCTGTGGCATCGTAGCCCCCAAACGGATAAACTGATTTTGATCTAGTTTTTTTTGTATGTAAGGTGACTTAATCGAGAGTGTTCTATGTTTGGTTTAAATAAAACTGTGATAAATATTTAATTAACTACGTAAAACACACATGAACTCAAAGCAATTTTAATTCAATTCCTTTAACGCTCTTGTTTCTGTAAATCTTGCTACAAAAAAATCGAAAATATCTTATTAAGTACGAATATAATGAAAATCGCCTCGGGAAGCCCAAACGATCACAAGAAACCGCTGTAAAGGCTTTTAAAGTTAATTAATATTACGGCTATCGCGCAGAACGTTGCATTCTTCGTTGGCTTCAAGTGAAGTTATTTGAATTTATTCTAATAGTTAAATTGATAATTTTGACTCAGAAAGATTATTATCTGCTAGTATGTAATGTAAAAGATTAAAACCATATATGGATTTATATGTATATAAAAATTTGTGAACCGTATGCCACAAAGTATTTAAACACTACGTGCAACATACATACGTAAATCAAAATGACATTTTAATTACAGAAGGTTTTGAAATCATGACCTGCTAATTCTTTTGCCGACTGTACATACGAATCTTACAAGAATACCTTTAATCTATGTAATACATTTATCAAATTTAGCTGTACTGAAGGTGTATACCTAATATATAATGTTTATTTAGAAATTTTATAAGTCAGAAAAGGAATCACAAGAGAACAAATGAAGACCAAAGTATAGGTTATCAACTAATTATAGTTTACAGTTTTTACGATTATAGGTTGCTAGACGTGGCAGTGAAACCGTTTACACTTTTTGTACCAACAAACAAAGAAATAAGGTTCCCTTTCGGACAAGGGTAAAACTTTATTGTATGTCATTTATCATATCCGTAGCGATAGCGGGTATCTCGGAAGTACCTATGTATAAAAATTCAAAATTTTCTTATAATTCAAATAATATTTATATTATATTATGTACTTATATTATTTTATAGTAACATAATTATTAGCAGATACATTAAGATCACATTGTAAAGAATTGCGAGGCCACCTAGTATGTATTCACGATGTAGGACCTTACATACAATTTCAATTTATTTTATTAATGACATACAATATTACCCAAATACCGAGCTTTGTTGCGAGATTTTTATGGCTTGTTCCAAATGCCCCAGTCATCCCGTATCACGTTTAGGGCGATACAATTAGAAACGTAAACAAAATGGTTACGTTTCTAATGTCTCTTGACAATTATCGTGTTTTTCCAGATGTTTCGTGTTTTGGTGTCGCATTATTATTACGAGAATTGTTTCATAATTGTTAAAAGATGATAAAATAGGTATCTGATAAAATGTCTGAAATTGCAATTAGGCTGCATGGAGTGAGGCAACTTACTGATATCTTCGTTTCCGTTCTTAGCGGTGCTGAAGGATATGATGACTTTCACATTGTCACTGAAGGCCATGGACTTGAACTCCTCAGTATCAGAAGTAGCCCCCGTGAAGAGCACGTGATGGGGTATTATGTGGCCATCAACAACTTTCCCGTCGATCAGATCCGATCTGGTTCTTGGCTGAAACATAGATTTATCTTAGATTTTCAATAAGTTTGTTTTTGTCTTTGTTTTGTTTTTTGTTTTTTTTTACGTACTTATACCTGCTCCATCCCCGCATTAGGTTTTTACCTGTGTCGCGGGTGGCATGGACGACACATATACATAACACATCACAATAACACCCATGACCCAAGTATAAATATTTATCTGTCACATAAATATCTGCCCCTGCCGGGAATGAACCCGGGAGCCCTCGCTTCGCAGGCAGGGTCGCTACCAACTAGGCTACAGGATCATATAAAAGTGGTCACGCATTGGATTTTTTATTGTTATAGCAAATGACCAGACAGTTCAGAAGTGTCGTTAATTAATATCAGCAATACTAGATTTATCACAATGTATTTCGGTGGTATCATGGAACATAACAAACATGAAGCCTTGGCAATTTATTTTAGTTGATGAATAATACAAAATCGTATTATTAATTACTTTACTTAGTTTTTAATTATTATACATACTATTACATAAATCTTATCACACAAAAAAATTAAAGACATTCTTTAAAAATATTTAAAAAGCACAATGCTTTACATTCAATTTGCTTACATGTTGTATCGAAATTTCTCTGAATTTTTATTATTTATTGATATTTTATAGCTGGGTACAGTGTATGTGAGAGTTTACCTTAAAACCCTCGTCAACCGGGATGAAAAATGTGTGCCTGCCGTCTGCATTAAAGACATCCTTCTTTTGAAGTTGGTTTACCTTCTGACGGAAAGACCTGAAAAAAGATATTCATTTTGGTATATTTAAAAAGGGCATATCCTACTTCTTATATTGGAATATATAATTATTATCATACACAATTATCAAGTTACGAATACTGGCAAATAAATATTTGTTAAACCATAAAAATAACTCTTTAAGTGTTAACAATTTCTTAGCTCATCTACCTTAGATTTAGAATCGACAGAAAAGTGTGTGAAGTGTACAAACTGTTGTGTGGTAACCTCGTTAACTGTTTCAATTCAACTTCTCGTGAAAAGATCCATTATTTGGAGCAGACTTTTTACATCTGTGAATGCTACTTCGTCTTACTTTTTTAACCTTTCCTTAATACTTTTAAAGTTATTAAAGAGTTTATAGTTCTATATCATCCAAATTATATGCAAAAATATACCTATCATTGTATATAATTTATAATTAACTTATATTGACACAAATTAATTATTAAATTATTCTTCCACCCTACCTAATAAATCTTTGTCCTATATATAGTAATTTTCTGCTATTTAGGTTATCAAGAAGAAATTGCTGATTAGCAATAAGACCGCCGATTGTTTTCTTATTTTTATACATTTTTATTGTGTTGAAATTGGTGAACAATAAAGAATATTTGTAGGTATTGTATTATCACATTTCCATACCATAAAGGTGGATTCGTTGTGTAGTTTAATTTACAATTACGGTAAGTGCAGCCTTAGTCTGTTCACTCTTTTCTTTATTTTTGTTTAATACTTTATTTACCTATCATCCATTTTTTTAAACATCGTGTAATAATATAATTTAATAATATAATTTGTTTCAAATCATGCCAACATAAAAGAGACCCTGCACTAGCAAACCGCGATCCATTAGTATTTAATCTTAACTATTAATGAGCGGGCGGGCTATCTGCTAGCTACTCGTGGCTAGATCGTCGGACCTAGGAGTGCATTGCAATTCAGTTAAGTGCCGAGGCTTATTGGATACTAATTTAGTTTTTGCTTGCGCTAAGGAAATTGAAGCACGCAAACACTTAATTACGTTAGATTTTCATTCTTATAGGCCGTTAGTGTAACGGAAAAGTGTATACAGAGAAAGCTTAGTTGAAAATAATTTTAATATTGTATAATTAAATTATGGTGACCCAGAAATTCTTTTTAACTACTATACCTACTTAATGTGGGTAATTATTATAATATAATATACAATACATACGTACAATAGAGTTAAATATGAAATAGCATAAATAAAAAGGTAAAAGTTATAGCATAATGTGGATAAGGTGTCAAATTGGTCATAAAAGTTTATGCTACCTTAAATAGAAAAAGTTAAATAAATAAAAATAGTAAAATAAAAGACTGTACAATAGACGTTCAATTTACGGCGCTATAATGTGAACTTTCCCAATTTAGAGCTACACTTAAAAGATAATATTTACTAAATAATCTGTCGTGTCTGTGGCAAAACTAAATTTTCATTTATTTTTAAAATATTGGTCAATAATGAAACCTTTTATTTCTTTAATCTGAGTAATGAAAGCAGTTCTAACATCTCCATTTTACTAACCCTGAAGGCAATAGTTTACCATGCAAAATTAAAATCTTCCATAATTTTTGGGACATTATAATAATTATAAGTAGTGCAAGCATAAAGGTCTTACATAGTATTATAATATTTAGATACGTATAATAGTAGCAATCCATCCAATTTTCTAAAATCCTAAATCTATCAACCTAACTGATTACGAACTGGCCATTATCTAATACTAGCTGAGCCTAATGGATACCCGGCGTATTCCACTACGCTAAAAAAATTCTGATGAGAATGACAGATCAGTGTTTTTTGACGTTGACGTTGATGCGCCATCTTTATATATTATCTTCGAATTGTTGTATGGGAAAAGTGGAAAATCGAAAGTGGAAATTTATCAATGGACCGAATGTGCTCATGCATTGTTTTAGTAGTCACAAACCACCTTCGGTTTATTGCCTTTCGAATGAAATCATTTTGAACCATATCGGTTGGATGGTTTCAGAGTCTATAAAGGACATCTAAACAAACATTTTTTGTGTTTTATATTATCCAATATTTGATATCTCTAGAGAGCTCTAAAGTGCATCGCTATTCAGTTAAGCTCGGAGCTCAGTGGTTACTAATTTAACGAGTATAGTTGCATTGGAGTAATTGAACACGCGAATACGTAATTATGCGAAAATCCTTGTGGATTGATAAATTGATTTCGATACTGGGAACTTGAATGGCTTGCAAATTAACTTTATAAGTACAGTGAAGTATTGGTATTTATCAATTTTATTCAACTGCAGGGTATTAATTACAGGGTATTTTGTTATACATGCCACAGTTTATGGTGTAAGTTCGGAGTACGTTCACCAATTCTGAACACTTTTCTATCTTATCTTCTATCTTTCTGTCTGTAATTATAATTACTCGTGCCTGTTTTGGACTTAACTCATTTATTAATTATAAGTTTAGTTATTTAATATCAATTATCAAAAACAAAATGTGAGACAGCTACCAACCTACCTTAAGTTACCTATTGTAAAGTGCCCTGAAAGTACATAAAATAACCTAAAAATTTAACTCCATTTTTGTACAATATACGAGCATGTCACTCAACCTTTGCAATACCTGTGGGTACTACTTAAATATGTAGTCTGTGCAGTGGCTTAACTAGATAAACTTTAATGGAATTTTATACTACAGATCCCGAGATTGTAAAGAGGATTGCTTAAGGGAATGTGATATACATTCCTGTCTTTTTACCTGATTCTTATTTTTTTTTTAATTTAGGGGATATGTTGGTAATTTTCTAGCATCTGTCCACTTAACATTAGGTGAGACTAATGAATCTAGCGAAATAGCCAGTAAACGGGCAGACTAGTCACCTGATGGCAAGTATACAGCCACCCATGGACATTTCGCAACACCAAAGGTCCTACCGATGCATTGCCGACCAAGAAAGAAGAGAAAAGAGAAGAGAGAAGAAGAAACAAAACATGAACAATAAGCTAAATATATCTAACTAGGAAATCGCCCTCGCTTCGCTTCGGGAGAAATATAAAAAAATAATAATAATATAGCCTATTGTCACCCGGGGATAGTATAGCTTCCCAACAGTGAAAGAATTTTTCAAATCAGTTCGGTAGTTTCGGAGCTTATTCAATGCAAACAAACAATCCAATCTTTCCTCTTTATAATATTAGTATAGAATTAGATGATAGCTCTATCAACATGTAACTTACAATCAATTTACCTTAGTCTGTGCGTGCCTATGTCGAACACATCGGAATGTTCCAGAAATTGATAGGCATTAGGATTGTATGCTGGTGGTCCGTTGGGACTGGGACCATGAGGCTGTAGCGGCTCCAATACTTGGTCTATCACGTGTAATACCTAAAATAAATCAAAGTATTACGCTCTATACCTACAGAGGTAGAAAATGCTTGAAGGCTCAAGCTTTGTTAATGTTATTCTCAGGAACACTGTGTAAATGCTGAGTACAAAGCAGATTATGTAAGTAGGTCTGTTATATTCCTCTAGAGGAGAGGAAATATTACGAGTGGGCATACGACAAATAATTAATAATTAATATTATAATTAATATGTAAATTCTTAAACATGACCACTAGTTTCAAATTTCGGTGTAATGCGATTTACTGGTCATGTAATATAACTCTATTTGTTACGTAAGTTTTATACATTTAACTGTTGATAGGTTAAAATGATTGTCAATACTCTATGATTCAGTTATTCCGACACTTTAAAAACGAGTATTATTATAGTGTCAGGTGTACAATTAAGTACTTCATGTGTACATTGTGCTTATTTAATTGTACATATTTACGGCATACTTCAGATATTAGAAACAATATTTGTAAAAATGTGACAGAAAAATATTGACAAAAAATTAAAACAAATCTTTCCTTTGTAAATAAATATTACACATTTAAATAACGTTATTCACTTACGGCACTGCACGTCGTTAACTTTAACGTCTAGACCTCAGGTCTAGACTTACTTTTCTATTTTAGAACAGTTGAAAACAATGACGATTGTCGTTTAACAATGAAAAAATATTGGAGTGACGGAAACATAACCTCGTGCTCAGTTTTAATTCAAATATGTAGGAGCTGTAAGCTTTTATTTTTATAATATAAAAGGAGAATGCCCATAGCCAGTACTGTTAAAAAAATAATTGTGTCACAGTGATTTTTGGACAAAAAATTTAATTAAAATATTTCAAGTATTTTACCCTATTTCCTAAAAAATCCTTATTGGGAATAATTTTTCGAAATTAATAAGTAACTTTAGTTCCGTTTTACAAAAGAAAACCATTGGGCCATTTATGTTTGGGTAAGTGCCAATCAGGATTTTTTTAAGATCCTTCGGGCCAATCAATGCAATTGATTCGATTATAATTAATATACAACAAACTAAATGACGTAAGGGGACTGTCAAATGAATTAGAAAATTATTATAATCAGCCAGGAGTAATAGTGTTATGTGATTATAATACATTACAAACTACATGGTGTTTGGGAACTATCAAATGAATTTGAAACTTAAAAGATCGACATTACATACGCAATCGACTTTTATACGCCTGCATAGAGTCCATATTACTGTGAGTTTACTATATCCTAAATACAAACTAATTTTGTTGAAAATCTCGTATTTTCTACTATTAACATTGACTAAAGTTAGTATGTGTAATTTATTAAGATAACATAATCAAATGAAGGTTTTTTTATCAAGACACAAAAATGTTAAAGTCAGTACATTTCTCCATACTAAATGGGCATTCTCCTTTAATTCGAACTTATTTTTTGCTAACTTAGTTTTCTTAATATATTTCTGTAATCTTATTTGTAACCAAAAGTTTGAAACTAGCATTCCATGACTAAGAAAATCTTTAGGTGTGTACTTTAAACTTTTAATAATGTAATAACTGTGTAATTTGCAATGGCCTTTATGTAAATTTCTCTAGATCCCATAATAAAAAGTCATTTACCTGAAGTTTTCCATTCTTATTCGGTGCCTGATACGATCTAGAGACATCGATTTTAGCATTGTTGACGTAGATGTCATCGTGCATAGGATCATGGCGTCGCGTGATCCACAGTGGCGGGTTACCTTCTAGTTCTGAAGACACGCTGATCTCCAAGTTTGTTAGTGTCGTGGCTAGATTTGCTGTTGAAAAATAATACAGTCAAGAGAAAAGAACATAATTTGGAGTGTGTATTACAAATCGTAGAATTTACACTCTTATGCCGAAGAATCTTATCGACTCTTTGAATTATATCTCGGTTATCATTGAATTCGGAAATACTAGGATTAATATTATTCATAAAAATGCAGTAGAAACGTGTTGTCGGTTTTAACACATAAAAATAACAATAACTATAGTTAATAACACTAACGCTCCATCTCAGAGTCACTAACGGTTACTTAAATAGTTCCTTAGTAAAGAATCACCATACAAATTCTGTACTAAGCAGCGATTTAAGTAACCATTAGCGACTCTGAATTTGGGCGTAAGGAACTTAATTACTTTAATTAACATTTACATACACATGTGATAGAGAACTAAGGAGTCGTCCATTTCGCCGTTGTACCGCTGGAATGCCTGGTTGGTGGGCGCGAACAAAGTGAGCTGGCGATACTGCAAGCTCATGTTGGCCAGCACACTGCGTTCCAGAAGTGCCAGAAACTGTGGACAATACAAATTTTCTATTATGAATTATAGTAAATTGTATTCTTTATAATATAACTCGTCTTGGGTGTTTATTTGTCGTGTCGGGTTGTGTTTGTTTATTCGTCTTGGGATCGCGTCGAATGAAAGAGATTTTAGGTGCCATCGCAGGTGTAGTAGTGACCATAAAACTAGGTCAAAAGAGCGTCAGAACCTATGTCTTTTGTTATTAATAATAGTCATGGGTTGCTTGGTAAATCTCAGTTAACTTATTAGATCTTATGTAATCTTTCGTAATCCAATAATAAATATTATTCAATGTCACAGACAATGACAATTTCATTGATTTGAGATAGATGGTTTAATTTGAGATAGATGTTTTAATTTAAGATGTTTGTTTTGCAATAAATCTATACTACATATGTATCATAGGTATACACATGTCAAATAATCTCAGTGAAGTACATTTTTATATTAGAATTCAATACACTTATAAGAATACCTATACAATTTATAAACTACAAGTTTTATAATTCAAAACACCTTTATGAATGTATAAATATATCGTATCGTTTAAAACATTTGCCGTAAAAATGTTTTTACTGTCAGATAAAAATGTTTTTGTGTGAAATTATAATTTGCCGTGTTCGCATATTGTACATTATGAGCTCTGCGTGCCTAATCGATAAACGAAGTTCAATCTAAAGTGTAATACTACAAAGCACTCAGTTGAACATGCTGTTTTTCGACGTCTATAATATGTCAATTTCCAATTAGATTATGTTTTGTTCTTTTTTATAACACTTAGAGCATAATTCTTGACAAAAAATAACCGACTTCAAAATTAGGAATAACTCAAAAACTACTCGTCAAATCTGGCTCAATTTTAAGTGGGACTACATGACCAGTACCAGCTTTCGGTTTAAAAAAAATCATTAAAATCAGTTCATCCAGTCAAAAGTTCTGAGGTAACAAACATAAAAAATACAGTCGACTTGAATACCTCCTTTTTTGAGATCGGTTTAAAATGAGCCGACATGCGACTATCATATTCATGTCATCCAGTGCTGTTTATAAGGTATTTTATCGTCATTGCTGGCATCAACTAGTTCCCTATAAAGTAATATTTTTGTAACATATTACGCTCGACTACGATCTCAGTTTTCCTTGAAACGTTGTAAGTTAGGAACACATATACACACGAAACCAAGCAATAACCAAATGGATACGGGATTTATTTGCGGCGCCGCAGTTAGCTGCATGCGAGCTAATACCTCAACCCCCAGAGACAATTTAAAATTCATACCACTAAGTATCTGGCCAATTAAAAGCTTCATTAATAGCTAATGAAAACGAAATGTTTATCCAGCGCTTTATTACGCGAGGGGACCATTATCTCGCTAACTGATAATTATAATCGGTGTATGGTTAATGGTCTCTACTAGTATTAACAGTATTGCCAAAATACTTGCGACTGTTAAAGCTACTGACCGTTTTGTCGGCCTCACCAAACTAATGATAAAAAATATTTATTGAGATTATCTAAAAAATAACTACTTACAAAATTGTAAAACAATGTTGTTTTGGTATATGTACCGTGTATACATCTAGATACACTTAGTATAAAGTGGTTATTTTAATATTACAAACAAATACAGATATTTTATTTATTTGTATAGATTATAATTTTTGACATAAGATAACATAAGATGTTTGTTTAATTATCTGTGTTCCCGTTTCCGATAAGATTCCCGAAGTGATGCGCGGCGATAACTATTTATATCATAATCAAAAAACGTAAAAAAAATGTTAAGTTCAAAATTTTCATACTTCTACATTTTTAGACTTTAAATTAAATTTTCTATGCTAGTGAATTGTAGAGATTCGCTGGAAATGGAAGGTAAACAAGGATCTCGGTAATGTAAACACTAGGTGCGCTTCAAACACCTCCCTTCTCCTCTTAGCGAGCTACTATACGTGACTCATGCCCTCGCTTCTATGAGTACTATGATAATTTGATATTGAATTACGTTAGTTTAGCTTGTACCCTTACAACTTTCCGTGTTTAATATTTAACATATCTTGTTTACTTTAGAGCAGGGGTCGCCAAATGGCGGACCGCGGTCCGCATCGGACCGCCTCGACCCATTTGTTGAGGACAGCGAGAACACAGCAACTTGAACTCTTGATCTTGGTAATGAATGCTTACACTTTCCCAATTCAGATAAAATAAACAGCAGTGACAACGAGATTGACATCGGCCAATACAAGACGTTCATTACGGGTTTTAAATCGGAATTTAAAAACAAGTTCGCAGATTTTAAGAAAATTAAGAATATTGTAATTTAAAAATCTTCAGCTTTACTCCCTTCTTCCTGATTGTGAACGGAACAACGAAGCTGCAAATGTTTTCGGGAGTAATAAAGCTACTCTGCAGATCAAAATGATAGATTTCCAAGAAAACACAGTTTTAAAACACAAACATGCGGAAGTTTCCAGTGAAGAGTTCTAGATAAAATGTGTGTGAGATTATAAATATCTTGAACTACAAAAATTATGTTTGAAGCTTCTTACTTTCTTTGGGTCAACATAATATGTATTTGTGAAGCAGCATTGTCGAAGATGAACTTCATTAAAATAAAAAATAAAATAATTATCTTGTATTTTTAAATAAGATACTATAATTCATAACCGTCGGTATCTAAACCCGTGATTTATGTTAAACCCTTTTATCCGAATCCCTTTAACCTTCCCGTGTGAAATTCATTTCAATAAGCGATAACAATTTATATTGGCACGTGGTTATTTATCGCAATATATCTCTCCGGATCCAGCAAATTGGCTGTCGACATCTCTGCAAACATAAAATGGAAAATCTTCGGTTGCTTTCCCCGGCATTATTCGTATCGGTTTCACTCACGTTTAGATCTAGATGTATTTCAACCTGAACGTCTTTAACACAACCCACAGCTGTTTGATTTTATTTACGGGGGAGATTTTATATCGCATATAACCTGCCAACAGCAGGTAAAGGAAGTATCATTAAAAACTTCACTTTATTTTTATTTATGTGATAAACGAGATGAGCTACTTGATATCAAGTGGTCACCGTCGATATTGGATGTCAGTTAATACCAAAGGCATAATTGATGTGTTGTCGGCCAGTCAAGAAAGAAAAAAACGAGTGAACAGGCGCTCAAGCTCCCGGAGTCATTTGGCGGCCGACTTATGCATAAGGGGGGTACTAGCAAGACTTCACGGAAATAACACATTAGTGGTTGTCTTAAAAGAGTGCACCACGCCCTCTAGGGGGTCAGTGTATGCGTCGTTAATCAGGTTCTCGTCTATCGTGGATGGCTTAAATAAAACTCACTAGACTCTAGTAAATTTTATTTGCAAATGAAGTAAAATATTATATAACTTACATACGTGTTACAAATCTAATAAAGAATCATTAAAAATGATGGAAGTTTGATATAAACCACCGGATTTTACGCCCGGTCGGTATAGCCCCTTCCAAAACGGCAGTAGACGCAAAAAATTACGTGCATAAGTATATATAATGAATAAATGATTTGGATTTGAATAGTAACGTCCAATAAGTATCCTTATTAGGAGTTAGGAGGTATATTTTAGTGTAAGATGAAGCTCCATTACGAAACACGAGTTTCCTTAGTAGGATACGAGATTTTTTCCTAGACTTTAAAACTTGAGAATACGCTGATTTGGAATTCGTAGTGTACATATCAAGCTAATAGTTTTTCATAAATATTATTATAGTTTTTAATGCATGTTAATTTCTTGTTTACACATAAATAAATAAATAAACAAATAAATAAAAACATCCGTCAATGACGATTTGGTACTGATGACGATTCGTAAAAGATGTTCACATATTAGAACCAAGAGCCAAGTCATCGATTTAGTATTCAGTTCCTAATCACGGATTTGTATTTTAAGACATATTCGTATTTCGTAATGTAAAAAATAATCTATGTGGGAATGAGCCCTAATGATGCAACATAAAAGTACTATTTCAAAACCTAGGGATTATGTATCTTGAACCGGATAGTTGAGTAAATCGGGTTAATAGTATCAAAGTTTCAGTAAAATGGTAGCGATTTTTTATATTTGGCAACATTTTTGGAACAATGTCTTGAAAGGTCATCTGTCTAGTAAATAGCGTCGGCAAGGCGCCGCAACCCAGCCGACAAAGACTTGGCAACCTGGGCAACGATCGTGCTATTCTTTTAGTTTTACATTCAAATGTAAGAGATTTGTTAGCCGTCCCCATTTTTACTACAATATAGTGAAGATTTAATACTCGTTTATGTGACCTCATTGACCCAACTTTTGGCCTCATTTACAGCAAAAATATTCAGCTGTTAAGCTCAAATGGAGTTTAAATTTTTATAATAATAAAAATAATCGTTCATACTTTCATACCTCTTACTCGGATTAACTCAGTCGCGAGTGGCAAGGGACACCCACGCCTTGAGAACAAAATGTCACATAAATATCGGCCGAGAATCGAACCAAAGTACGATAACTTAACATTATAATAATACCATTACAGTACACTGTAGGAGAGATCATGAAAAAGAATAATTATGTTACCTATAATAGCAAACGATACTCATTGTCAGTGGCAATTGTAAAACTTGTAAGTAGTTGACTGAGGTACCTACTGCTATCAACAAATTGTGACGTGAAGCAGCTTTACGTCTTGTCCTAAAACTGCCTTTATACTAATACTCTAAGCTCGGCAGACATTCTACAAAATATTGTTCTTTGTTTTAAAATAGATGTACAATTTTAGTTTATTACGGTAAAAAAACAAATAGCTACATACTTACCTATAGCCAGAGCGCAACTTTCAAATACTACCATAATTAAAGTTAATTGTGGATAAGGTAGAGCCAATTATTGCAAAATTTTAAACATTTTACAAATACCTACATAAAATGCATGTTCCGTTTCACGCAGACACGTCGGCGCCAATATGTGGAATGCGAGTAAGCAGCAAACTAATTCTTTACAAAATACACAATGCACAATGTCATAAATAACGTAGTACCTCTTTATAGTAAAAATTTGGTGTTACAGAAAAGCAAAAAAAAATCATAAGGAGGTTCTCATCGTAATTCCTTGTTTATAACGCCAACGTGATATTAACGATTAAAAACTACATTTTGAACATAACCGATGTTCGCTTTGATGTCTATTGTCTATCTGGTTAATGAATCAATTTTACCAAAACAATGCCTCCAAAAGGTCCTATCACCAGTGAGCTGGATTTAGTCACCTCTTACGACACATACCTGGCGTGGGATTGGGGTTAATATTTAATCAGTTTAATATCGAGACAGTCGTGTAACATTGCCACCATTGCATTAGCCCATCGCCTTTTCACAAAAAGGTACGTGGCGTAGCACGGTCGGGTAGGACGAAAAGTGATTTGGCGCCGGAGCAACCAATGCCCGAATTCATAGCAACCCGCTGCCTTACAATTGAGAACTTGTTGGCTCAACCCATATGTTATCATAACACAGCCAAATTTTGGCAACGGCCTCCGCGTAAAACGAGTCTGCAGCAATGTTTCCTGAAAATATTACGCAATGCAAAATGTAATCGAGTACAGACTGGAGCGATGTAATAAAAATAATATATCGTACGTACCTACCTACATTAAATGATATTTATGTTAGTGCTTCGGAAATAACCTTATGAAATATTAAAATCACGATGAATACAATAAAACCGTGAATATATTTATTTGATAATCAAGAAAAAAAAATCTATATTCTATTAATTGTTTAAACTCTTTCATTATAATTAATTATAATTATAGTTAAATAATACTCTTAAATGCTACAGGATTATTGAAAAACGGTATATTTTATAGAATTAAAACTATTTTTTACTAAAATGGGTTAAACAAAAATAAAGTTAAATGGGATATTTTAATGAAAAAAATGAAACAAATAAAACACCAAATCGATCACAATAAGTTTTGTTCTCCGGGAGTTATAATGACGTTAAAGTCTGGTTAAAAGTTGAGTAATGACCCAAGTAAAGTTTATCTTTGCTAGTTTGGAACGAAGAATAAGTATCTTGATGGTCTTTGAATCTTTAAATTAATTTTATACATTGAAGTAATTTTTGACAGTCATAATATTATTCTGCTCTACAATTTTGATAAAATGACAGTATAAAAGCATTTTTAGAGAAGAAATTTAAAAAGTTTTAGACGGTCTTACAAGTTTTAACTACGGTATTTATTGAAAATGACGAATTTTTTTTAGTAATTCATCATTTAAATAAACATTTTATTTGTCAGTTAGAGTTTTGTAAAATACTCTGATTTCGTTAATATTCTGTATGTCGTATATTATTATAGAACGGTACATTATGTTTTCATTTGCGAAAAAAAATCTCATCAAAAATATAAATGAAAATGAGAGCAAAGTTTACAGAAAAAGAATTGAGATCTAAATGGGTGCCTATGAGGATGGAACGAATGAATTTGAAAAACAGAAGACCAACGTAACGTAACATTTTCTTGAAAGTAGCGAAAATCCGTACGAATTCATTTCTAGAAAACTCTTTGTCCTTATTGACTTATTCATCAACGCCGAAGCAATAAGCTTTATACGTTACTACATAAAGTAACTAATAATAATATTTTATTCCAATGAAAATACGAGAAACTTAGATAAACTTTAGCTGCCAACTGCCTACTCATCTCTATAAAGTTTCTAACTCGTGCCCATTATGTGCTTCTACAACAAATTGCCAGCCGTCGTCCAAAACTTGTTATTACCCAAATTTAAATGGTTCAGACAAAATAATGTCAGAAAGGTGAACCCTGTAGCCCTATAAAGGTTTACCCAGATAAGAGTCGTCATTGACTTAATTTCTTCAATAATTTTGTGAGACTCACGTTTAAAAATACTATATTGTTAGTTTCAGGTATATGTTTTTAAAGATAAGCATCCAGTCATTGTAAGCAAGACTATTTTTGTAAACTACGAACATTATTATTTACATGAAATTGTTTTTTAAATTTATTTGTGGGATTTGTATGTTGTTTGTGGGATATAACATGAATTATATGTTAGTAAAAATATGTATAAATATGTAATGTTTTCTTTATAACAGGTTAAAAATTTAAAAACTAATATGAAACCAGATCAAATTTCTGGGGGAAGCCAGAATAAGCTTGTTTCGGTGAAGAAAAACAACAAAAGGAAACCCGCCATAATGTTCTGCCTGCCACTCAGTATTTTTCTTTACTTTGTATTATTAAAGGTTCTCTTTTCTTAATAATGTCCGTGACCAATAATAGGTGATCTAGTTCTGACGACGAATATTTTAGTAAAACTATAGTAGAGAATAATGACAAAATTATAGTATCACAAGTAATTATATTTAACGCTTTACAAAATTGTGCTTGAGGGCTAGTAAGAAATATTTAGTAAGGTACTTTCGGTTATGAGTGTTCTTGGGTAGCTCCTTATTACGGCCGACTATTGTTCCTTTCGCAATCACTACGTACCATTTGCGGTAACCCTTGTGTGGCCACACACTGTTTCTATTTGCGCTTCCTAATTAGAAGGGCTTACCGCGATTACTAATGTACAAGGGGCGAAAAGTGATTCAATCTCGAATAAGCAAAATTTATGATTCAATTAAATAAAACAAAGAAGTTATGGTTCAGGTTTTGTTATCACCTAATCTATTAAATTAACATCACCTCTTCTATTGTATAGGCCCAAGTATGAATAAGATTACATCTGATTTCTTTTGTTTGTATGTTTTGCTTAAATGTACCACAGATGTACTGTACACTTATGATTCAACTTCATATGTATACTTCAGAATTCTAAAATAAGTTAGTTGCTCGTCTAAAAATGTATAACATTAGGTACCATTGTGTAATCAAGACGAAATTCTTTACGGCTTTTCTTCTCCTCCATGACGGAAATAGGCGGCAAACGAGCTGACGATCCAGCTGATCAACAACACCAACACCAAAGGCATCACTGATGCGTTGCTGGCCAAGGAAAGAGAGAAGAAAAAGAAAGAAAGAACTGGCTCTCAAGCCCCCAGCCGGAACATGACAAGTCGTTTGGCGGCTGACATGAGTATGAGACATTGAGCATGAGCTCAAGGGTGGTAGCTATCCAGGTGAACCCATGGAGAATAAGCCTCTTCAAGAGGCTCTCCTCTTGCACGAGTCTCGTTACTCAAGCTCAGTAATGAGCCATTTTTATGGTTGCAACCCGAAGCCATAAAAAATTATTATGCGAGTACAAATCGAATTCCAGAACAATATTTTTGTCCAAAGAATACTCCTTTAGAGCTTTTTATCCAAAATCCTTACTAGCGAAAATTCCGTTTTCCATTTGATATGATTGTGTTTGAAATATAAGTGAATTTAAGACATTTGCTTTATGCTTTTATACATACATTTAGACAGACATGCACTTTAGTACTGACTGCTAGGAAATATAAAAGTTTTCTCTCTGCTAGAAATACGGAATTTACATGGATTTTACTCGTATGCAGATGGTGTTAGTCGTAAATTCGACTATTATTCCTTTTTCAAAGAAATACTTTCGAGTATAACCCTTGTTGTCTATCTAAAAAAGTCAATTTTAGTGCTTATTTATAAGCATAATGTTCTACACGACGTTAAAATTCTTTGCAACTTGTATACTTCACTGCATAAGGGAGACATAATGTCGATAAAGTTGACCTTAGGCTAAGACCTTAGGTATACCATAAACGCCTATGAGGTTTCATAAGAAAGGGTAAATGAAGTACAGGAAGTAGAAAGATAGTACACTGAATATAGATAGCTAACTTTTTATCTCAAATACATTTAGGTAGTTGTAGAAAGAGACATGTTCATGCTATAACTCGCAAGTGAATAGCAAGTTAATAGGTTATAGTGTATGGTTAACGTAAATATCTTTGGTTAGTTATATCGAAACTAAAATATATACTCGTAGTATCAGAAATAATATTCCTACGATTGTTATGTAGTTATAGTATTCGCATTCCCGTAACCATTTGAACGCGGGAAACGAAATCATCAATTTTTATTTGTTCCGGGCGCGACAAGGACAAATTCATGTCACATGTCGATTTAGAAAGCGTCTAATGTCATCGGCATTTCTCGCTTCTACTCAAATTCCACTCAATAATACATACTTTACTTAAATATTATTAGACATGCCAAAGCGATAAAAATCTCTTTTCCTAGTGAAGATATTATTGTTTACTCATTTTTATTAAGTGGGAATCTAGTTTATTCTTCTTTGTGAATTTGTACTTTTTCTGTTTCTCTTATCTGTGCTGCTTTCATGATTCTCTTCATTATTGCTTCAAGTATTGCACGCATTGGCGAATTTTTAATTTAAGTGTTGAACATTTTGAAGAAACTGTTTATTGAAAAATACTTAAAAGTATTTTTTTAAACTCCTTCCAACGTTTTCTTAATATTTCTTGCCTCTGAAAAGCAGCAACGATTAACGCACCCTCACTTACTTCATGTTTGCAAATGAAAAGAGAATCCAATTGACAACAAAAAATATTGTATGATTGTGCTACTTGCACCATGAAAAGTTTTGAAACAAATATTTTTCAATAGATAACGAACTTCACGTATTGTTAGACCATGCGAGTCATTTAATTGTATGCAAGAGGCAAGAAACTTACTCGTGCGTGTAAATGGCTCGACCTATCTCGTTTGTAATAGTAGGTACCTACCTTACCTTTAGGTATAAAATAGACAAAGACAAAATAATTTATTTATATAGGTAGGTATCACTGATACATTCATGCTTGTCATATTTTTTTAATCTACCAGCTTATCGAAAATCTGCTTCGTCATGGAGGAGAAGAAAAACCGTAAAGAAACTCCTCAAATGTAAGCATTGCCTATTTAGGTTTGTGTGTGCAACAGTTGGGAAATATTAACAATTTTATTTTAACATTTATTTCATTGCACTGATAATAAACTGATTTAATTGATTTCTATTTAATTTAGTTAATGTATGCACGTACGCAGCATTATGTAGAATCGAAATTGAATTTCCACTAACGAAGCTGCGAGGTCACCAGGGATAATCTATATCTATACTATTATAAAGAGAGAAGATTTGATTGTTTGTTTGCATTGAATAGGCTCCGAAACTACAAAACCGATTTGAAAAATTCTTTCATTCACTGTTGGGAAGTTACACTATCCCCAGGTGACATAGGCTATATTATATTTATTTTTTTACTATGTTATATTTCCTACTTTATTTTATTTTTATTAATTGTAGTAGAAGAGATTTTTACTAACCGGGGAATTAGCATCTTGCAACGAGGAATCACCAATACAAAAATACAAGTAGTTTTTTTGGGAACCATTACCTACGAAATACGAGTATGTACGAATACATGTGAAACAGAGTGAATAAAATTGTCATTTGTTACCAACTTTTCAGAAATTATACTCATACAATTTTCTTGTTAAAATATGTACCTACTTAGTTGAGAAACACGTACTCTTCTAGGAATGTATGTTATTTATTTTCGTAACATAATTATTCTCTCAACTCAACTCAAATAACAATTGAAATTAGTGTGACTAGTAATAGGAGTTAGTTAATACATAGAAAGCTAACAGTACGTAATAAGCATTATTAAATATCAGTCCCTGTTGAGTTATGGAAATGAGATATTCTACATAACGCAGCAACGACCGGGTTATTGATGAATAAAATTGATATTGCAACACCTCAATCATATGTTCATTTGCTTAATTCATCGCTTTCAAGCATAAATTGATATTATTAACGCTCACACATGCTTTCACACTCTCAAATCCATACATAAACCTACATTAGGCTAGTAAACCAAACTCAGCTCAAGAGCGCGATCTGAAATTTAACAAAAAAAAAAAACAATACTTTTATTTCTTTCAGGTTACATTTCATTTATAGTTATACACAGTAACAATTAATGTAACTTTTACATAATTATGATCTGATATTATTTCACCATCTCAAACCGAATCTTGAAATTTTAAGATTGATTTATTAATACGGGCCTAGGATTCCCTGTGTCGCTTGAGGCATGGTCACAGAGGAGACTTCATAGATACCCGTGCCTAGAGAACAATAAGGTATCAGTGAGACGAAATTACCGTCATGGGTAAACTCAATGGGAGTAGTGGGCTGTGGGATTAGACATGGGTACCGCGCCGATGACGCGCCACTGCCATTTGCCCTACGCCGCCGCCGACAACGACATTAGCCAGGCGGCGTGTGGATTACATTGTAATGTATGACAGAGTTACAAAGTAAAAATTAGTGTGAAAAAACATAACGTAAACATATTTACAACGCCAAAGCTGTTTTCCAAATTCGCCAAAGACACCAGGGCGGCGCACATATCAACGAGGGATAGATCCCCTGTTACACAAACGTTTGAGCCGGCCGACAGTCAAACCCGAAACTTTTCGCTTCGCAAGCAAGGTTAACCAACTGGGTTACCGGCCCCGAAATAGCATTTTGATTGTATTTAAAATGACAAAAGTAGCTTTATAGTGCAAATACAGTATTTCTTTCTTACTAAGCACATTCATGAAAAATAGCATGAGCTTTGTTTAGTAACAATAACATAACATTGTAAGTAAGTATGGTTAAAAAAACCTTATTGCGTAGCTTCTTGTTAGGATACTCTTTAGGAAGCGAATGGTATGAATGTTAATGTCGTCGACTAAAGTTTCTTTATTGTATACGGCACGACATTAGTACTTTACTCTGTTGCCGCGTGGGGGCGTGACCGCGTGCGGCGTGACTCACTGAAATGACTATTATCTACTAAATTGTCTACTAAGTACTAACGTATGCGATCCTCTTATTTGGGTCGGTATTAAAAGGGCTATAACCAATAAATTTATTATAATTATCAGGTACGCGTAATGAAATCTATACAAATAAATAAAATTGGAGTGTCTGTTTGTAATATTAAAATAACCACTTTTTACTAACTGCATTTGGATGTATACATGATACATATACCAAAACAATTTTTTTACAATTTTTGTCTGTCTGTCTGTCTGGTTGTTTGTTCCGGCTAATCTCTGAAATGGCAGGACCGATTTTGACGGGACTTTCACTGGCAGATAGCTGATACAACAAGGAGTAACTTAGGCTACTTTTATTTTAGAAAAAATAGTTTTAGAAAAAAAAACGCAATACGAAGTTCGCCGGGTCAGCTAGTAATGAATATAAAACTGTATTCATAAAAAATCTTTTGAACTATGTATATGGGTACTTAATTTAATAGGTACCTATTACTTACTATACTTACTTGTATAAATGTGATGAAATTATACCAGAAGGTTTTATGGGCAATTTTGCTTATGTTTTGATAACGGAAATTCACAGTAAATAAAAAATGCTAAAACTATTTTTATTATTAGTATCCACAAATTTAACAATACCATTGTTAAAAGCTCACAACTACATTGTCAGCCCCCTTGATCTTGATAAGACGCATTTTAAAAACCCGGTATAAAGTGTAAACGACAAAGTGTTAATCTGATTTAATTCTATGTTGTTACACAACGGGGGTCCAAAGTGACATTTAACGGTAGCAGGGGGCCGGTTTAAATGGCTACAACAGTGTAACGACACATTACACACTGTGATTTATTTAAATTTTAAAGATTAACAGCTTAGTACTGAATTACTGACAATAGACAGTTCAAAATGCGCATGTTTATATTGCTATAAAAACGGGGAATAATTTTTTACAAAATCAAAATCTACAGTGTACCAACATTAATAAAGAAACACACATTAATGAAGTTGTAGTAGGTACTAAAAGTAACATAAAAAATCAGTGACAAAAAAAGGTAATTTAACGTCTTTTACGTCGATTTACGAGCCAAGGGATTCAATTTTAATTTATGATATGAAAGAGTTTTCCACTGGGGTTTTAACTTTACGAAGTAGGCTCCGTAGATAAACAGTAAAACACAAATTATGGACGAGTGCGTTTCCAAATGAGTACGGATTAGCTTTATGACGAACGAGATACGCGTATTTAAATATTTGTGGAATAGTTGTGGAATAATTACTGTTACTTCATGTTTGCATGGATAACAAGTTCTTTTGTTATATACAATTCTGAAAAACTACTATTCAAATTATTCAGTACAAATTTAATAAAATTGGGCAGTAAGTTATTTCTTTGTTAAACAGTAACGATCCGTATTGTCATTTTGGTTATTTCAGGAGAAAGTATTTAATAATTGGCCCTTTTAGGAGCTCTATTATTTCATTGTACCATGCCTGGCCAATGATTTTATGTAAAATTGTAATTATAAGGTTATGTGGTTATACCTAATTTAGTCGTATTGGGGCGGCTTAGAATACTAACTCTAATCCCACGCCAGATGGGTGTCGTAAGAGGCGACTAAATCTGGCCAGCTGGTGGTAGAGCCTCTTGGATGGATTATGTTAGCAATATTGGTTTTAATTGTTAGTTAATACCATTATTACTATTATTATTTGTCCATGAGATTCCCTTGGATCGCTACCACCCTTGAGCATGAATCAGCCGCCAAACGATTCGTTGTCTTCCGGCTGAAGGCTTGAGAGCCACTTTTTTCTTTCTTTTTCTTCACCCTTTCTTGGCCGGCAACGCATCAGTGATGCCTTTGATGTTTCTGATGTACATGGGTGAGTACCATCAAGTGGATCGTCCATTAATTACGAGAGCCATTTTTAACGATTTTCAGGTACCTCTGGTGAGATTTGGCTCCACCCCCTCCCTCATCCCCATAATCTCAAGTAATTTTTCAAAATATGTGTTTCTAGTCTCCACGCTCGATAGACTTTGGGTAAAAAAATCAGAATGTTTTTATATTTTCATTTTCTGCACTTTGTTTTGGATCATTTTTGACAAATTATTCTCATTCTTACAAAAAAAAAATACTTGAAATTTGCCGAGATCCCTGCTCTTCCCAACGTAAGATTAGATGAGATTCGGCTCTTCCCCCCTCCCCCCTCATTTGAAATGCCTCACGTAATTTATGGACGGAAATAACCTAGGAACCTTAGATTTATTTTGTAATTGTCTTGTGCAATTTTATAATTTGCTTCTTAGATAAAGATTTTCACGCATAAATTATAGTAATCTTGTAATGACTTTCATAATCAAATATTTCAGGATCAGGCTTTTGTTTTGCCCTTTAAAAATATTATCATGAACCTGCAATCGTAAGTTAGTCTTATTTCAAACATTTTCGTACATTCGTTACTATTTTCTACTTTATACTAATTCTTAGTAAACATTTTTACATCTAATCTTCACATTCCATCATTACGTTTCAGTACAATATTCCGACAAACTTCGGATTCTTTCAACAATAATTTTGTTACAGAATAAATATACTTTCCTTTCTTGTATTTGGACATTCCCACTTGAGAAAGATATAAACAGCAAATCGTTTGATGTGGTATTCCGTATTTGTATAAGTACAAAAATGTTTTCATAAAAACATACCATCTCATTTACCTACTCTCCCGCATTTTGTTTTTACTTATAAAAAAAAAAAATTTACTTATGGCCGGTTTCTGAAGTCTCCAGTTAAACGATCAACAGCTATTGAATCAATAAAGTTAAACTTAAGTTATATATTCGATAACAGTCACTGGGTTTCTGAGCACGCGAGGAGCCTTTCAATAACTATGAATCCAATAACGAGTATCTAAAACTGCCACTAGATGGCTCTCTTCAAAAGATAATAAAAAGATAAGTTTCAAATAGATATTATCATTTTATTTTGTCGTTTTGACTAATTGTATTTATTTTGTGGTAGTAAATATGTAAAAAATATTGAAATTTGGTATTTATTTGCGTCTGTTCATCATAGTCAAATATCAACAATAAAATTTAAAAACGTCAATTTAACGTTTATTTTGGTTACCATTGGTTACCATTGGTTACTATGGTAACATAGTATTTGAGAATAACACCTCTGTCATTCATTGTCAATCTAGAAAAAATTGTTGATTTCTTGCAAATAATTGTATTTGTATTTTCAATAATCTGAGGTCCTTGAGGCTATCCATATACCTACGGCACACACAAATGACCTCAAAATAGTTGTAACTTGTAATTTGTCATATTCTGTCCACGAAATGTTAAAATGAAACGTCAAATAAAGTTATGGAACCGGTAAACGGTCATATATGCTTAGTTAAGTTAATCTTAGATAAAACGGAATTTATCTATTATCGCCGTGCTCAGAAACGCTTTTTCGGAAGTTATCGACCCGTTAGCGTTTTTGAATAGATAAACTCTCGAAAAAAGAATCTCAGAAACCGGGCATTATAAAGCTATTAAAATCCATGTTCGTAAATTCTTAGCACAGTTATGATTAAGGAAACTTATAATGAATTCTTTGATCGTGTTCGAAAACTTCTCTTTGCGAATGAACCTGGAATTTTTGATGCAAATATGCCACAAATGTACGCACAGAGCACGTACAAATTACGTTTTACCGTTCTTAGAAGGCTCCAATTTGATTAGGATTTTTTTCAAGAATATTTTTGTTTCATACGAAATATTTTGGGAAAATTACTTCAAGGTTATCTTTATTTCACCTTACATTTTTTCGTAATAATTTTGATTTATTAGTGATTAATAAAATTCACTATCATAAGTTATATGTCGTTAATTTTTTTTTTTTTCAGATTCAGATAAATAAGATATGTAACTTTGATCCATTCATTATAATTTAGGATTCGAAATAAAAAAAAAAACCTTAATAACACATGAGATCACAATTATTATATTTGTGGATCATCATGGTTCATCCGCACGTTTGTCGACTACATATTTCCATAAAAATAATTTCCTAAAACCGCTCATTAAACGAAATCTTCCAAATTCTCATTTTCGTTATTTACGTGCTTTAATTAAGAATAAAACTGGCGATATTTTCAGTTTATCGGTCTAATTCGTTGTGTAGCGTGTTCGTGTCCTTGCGACGGAGATTTATTTTATTACCGCCGTTATTATTTATTTTTTGAATTAATTTGCTAAGAAGTCACATAAGGACGCTATTTAGGTTTACGATCCGACGCGCGTCGCCATTCTTCAAAATTAATTCGGACTTAGCTCTGTCATCCCAATTTCAATGTGCCATTTTCACTCGTAAATATTGTGGCCGTAAAATAAAATATTAATAAATGTGCAAAGTTATTAAATTTAATTTGTATCTATTTTAATACATGCGGACAATTGGATAAGTATAAACTGTCAGTATATGTATAATTACGAGTATATATATAATATAAAGAAAGGGCGTGATCACGTATCTTGTCCGTGAAAAGCTGTTAATCTGATTAAAATGTATTCTCAGAGGGTATAAGCGTGTAAGCTTCGACACAAAGGTATCCGTGATGCCAATACAAACGATGGTTTAATACGTACTTAGACGATACCAACACGCCTCCTTTCACTGTCTGTATTAATTTATTTACACTATTAGCACTTTTATCCCCTCTGAGCTTCGCATCAGAAAAACTTTGTAAATTCCATTTGCAACTGAATAAGTAAAAAAAAAATTATCAAGCTTCATCCGTGCACATACTATCAGATACACAAAATTCTAAAGAAACATTTCGTCATTTTTATTAATGACTAGCTGTGGCCCCAACTTTATTCGCATGGGAGTTTTTCGCGCGTAAATTCCGTAGCTCGAGTGTGAGTTTCTAACATAAAACGGCTAAACGCAACTATCGCGTTAATCGAGATGACTCAAATATTTTAGTAAACATATTTTATGCGAATGTGTTCCTTATACATCGTCAACGTTGAATGTAACATAACATACGAGTGGAGGCATTTTGACGTGTGCGCGAGTGTAAGTTACTATTTTGTAGTTAACTATTGAAAAAATACGCAACCATAGTAGTAGAGTTACTCACTTGATGTTTGACAAGTGAAACGCATTTTTTGGTAATAGTTTATTTGATTTTATTATGGATAGCCTCAGGGATTATTTACAATAAAATTACACATACATTTTTCCTTCTCTTTGCATATTTATATTTTCAATATTTCCAATAATACAATACTATTTTGCTATTTTTACTTGACAATGAAATGACAATAGTGTTATTCTCAAATACTATGGTAACCAAAACAGGGTTGCTCATCTACAATGTACAAATGTAGGGTCGCTAAACATTCATTTATTAAAATAGGCTTACAGTATGAAGTGAAAATTGATTAAGCAATATGTTGAATGGAGCAGCGCGTAATTACCTACTTTGCTTGGAAGATGTTGGCGGAAGCCCAGGCTCAAGATAAGCGCGGATCAGCGAAAACAACGGCCTATATTCCGAGCCTCTTTTAAAGCATCCCATTATATCATCCCGATTCCCGACACATGTAAATAATCGAATGTCAATGAATAAAGTTTTGAATTTTCATGTACAAAGTTTTTTCGTATGCTCTTTATTTCGAAAATCCTAATTTTTACCTTTTCTATCTTTGCATATAAATAAATTAATAAAATTAATTATTAACTTCTTTGCATAATTGGCCAATGAATTATATAAAAATTGAGAAATTGAAAAATCTACCATACAGGGAATACCCACGACCATCGAATTTCGAGTCCGAGCTCTTAGGCGCTACGCCAACTCAACTCGTGCTATATATGCATCTTCGTAATTAAAGTAATATTCATAAGGTATGAAACTTTTTTATTTTCATGTAATGTGCGTAACAAAAACGTCAAATGTTTGATATCATAGCATCACGATGCTATTGTTTTATCTCATTTCTTCTTTAAGTTTAAAGCGGAACACCTATAGCTCATTCATAAAAAAACATAATGCGCCTAAAATAAGTTTCACTTGACTGCCTCTGTAAGCTTAGTAATAGTGTACTTTTAAAATTAGATGAGTTGTAAGTGCAACTATGCTAATAACGAAGTGAGCAAACGAATAACTTTTCGTTGATGTTTAAGGAACTCACACTCGCATAAAATACGTGTACTAAAATGTTTGAGTCATCTCGATTCCCGTGATAGTTGAGTTTTTAGTTTTTTTTTAGAAACTTACACTCGAGCTACTTATTTTAAAAGTACACTATTCCTAAGCTTACAAAGGCAGTCAAGTGAAACTTATTTTAGGCGCATTATGTTTTTTTATCAATGAGCTATAGCTGTTTCGCTTTAAGCTTAAAGAACAAATGAGATAAAACAATAGCATAGCATCTGTTACTATGACTACTATTATGTTTTGTTACTATGACGACCTATTACCAAACAATGCGTTTCACTTGTCAAACATCGCACACGTCAAAATACCTCCACTCGAATGGTTACATTCAATGTTGACTAAAAAGTTCACGTAAACGATATTTTGAAACTCACACTCGCAGTGTAGTTGTTTTAACTGTCCGCTAGAGGCGCTGACAATAACTCCATACATTTTGATTGCATAGACGCAAACGCGTTGGTGAAGTAAATGCTTGCGAAAACTCACACTTGAGCTACCGATGCCGCGGAAAGTCCGGGAAAAATATCAGCCTATATATTTATCTATAACCTCCTCTATCTTTCAGTGTTAGTGCCATTAAAATCGGTTCAGCCGGTTCAGAGATAAATAAGCTCGAACAAAGAGAAAGACAGACAGACAAAAGTTTAAAAAAAGTTTGTGATTTAGTATCGTGTAAGCCACTATAAGCACTTGAGGAAACACAGTTATTTGGAAATCACAGACACTTCAATTTCATTTATATCTATCGAGGCAAATATTTATTGTACAGATTTTGAGTCCATTACAGTTTTATTGTTAGTATAGATTAAAAAAACTATCGACGCCGCACTAGCTCTGCATAGGAAAATGTTAAGTACCTTTCCAGCTCTAAATCGCAATAAAAATAAAAGCTGCCATTTTAATTCTATTTCAACCCGTGCAGTCTCTTCTCTCCCTGATTTTCAGTTTCTACTATTTCAATTGGTAATCTATAGTGGAGCACTTTATATTATTGAATTCAAGCCTGGTTCCAAAAGATTTGTTAGTGAAACTAACTTTACATATTTACACATTTATTACATACTAATAACCATCTTTAATTTGCTTTGGTTTTCGCACAGACCCATTAAGATATTCTAATAAACTTTAGACCATATTAATCATAAAGAATAGAGCTATTATCTTGGTGAAAGAATTTTCAAAATAAGTCCGTTAGTTTTTGAGCTTATTCGGTAAATACAAAAATACAAAAACAAATCTTTCCAAATATATGCACATACAGGTTCATGCTTTTACCTAAAACGTCCTTTGGGCTCTCTTAAAAATCCCATCAACATCTAAAGGCAAAAGTACCTAGAGTCATGTGAATCACATTTTGCATAATGTAGGCTTTTTATTTGGGTGAAAAGTTGTTTAACAAAAACATCTTTAATAGCATAACATTAGTAATGACGTAACGTACCTATATGATAGAAGTATTTATAAATAATTTAAAATAGGTATAGTAACATTAGTAACACTCGTGTCACATTCGATAACCGCTATAGAATACCGTTCTGCTAAAAGAATGAGTTGCTAGGACATTAATCTAAAAAAGTTAACAAATTGATATAACGTTTCAAATGATATAACTAGGTACCAAGGTTTTGCCAACCAACAACAACAGCTTTATTTAAATTCTAATATATTTCCATTGTGAACTTAAACTAGACGTGGGCCTAATAAGTCTGGAATTTTGTGATGTGATCGAAAATAAGAATAACCTCAGAAAACAAGATATCGCAAAAGTGCAAATGTTATTTGGGGGTAATCTATGGTGTAAGGGCATGATTAACAAACCTTTGATGTGAAGAGGAAAGAGATCAACTAACGGTAGTGATTTCGTAGTAAATGAGGTATTTGACATAAAAATGACCTCTATAACAGAGCAAGATAGGAGTCATTACTGTTACATATTCTACTTATTTGTGTTTTGGCATTGTATTATTTGTGTTATAAATTGTCCTCCGAAATAAATCCTTACCTATACTAATATACAGGACTAATATCTACGGAATATTAATTACTAAATAATCTCACTATCATCAGTGAAATAGCTGATCTAATTAAACAGATAATTCCGTTCATAGTTGAGTCGTAGAGTTTCAAGGGTTAAGCTCTATTTGATTAGCAAGTTTGTCTTCTTAGTAGTTTCCAAATTCTTGGCGTGATATTACTGAAATAATAATAGGTACTGGCGTGATGTTATTGAACATTCCGATGTTAATCTATAAAAAAATTTCAAACTGTAAAAATTTTATTAACAGTAGCTTTGTTCAATGTTTCTCTTCGCTACGGATTTACATGCGTGTTCCAAAAAAAAACATGAAATAGCTTAGCTGTATATGGCAAACATAAAAATACCAACGAAACATACCAGTTAAAATTAAAGTTAAAATATTTCTGATCAATACTATTATGTTATACTTTTAACACGCTTTTATTGGCTTCACACGTATCTATGTAACGGAAACTTTGAACATGATTTTGACCTTATCAAGAACTAATGACAATTCAGTATTAAAACAAATAGAAAGAAAAAAAACCGCAAACAAATTAAGTTACCTACATTTCAAAAAATCAAACTAAAAATGAAAAATAAATACCCATCTAATATTTTAAAAAACTAAAAACACGCTTTTATTGAAAATCCAACTTAAAAATAGAAAATAATTTGTCAGAATATAGAAACGGATTCGCAATGAAACCGTACCTGGTCTATTTTTATCTTCTCATAAAATAATAACCGCTGACATTGAAGCGACAGAGTGACCCTCTTACTCTTAGTCTTCCTACAAGATACGTATCATAAATAATATATAACAGAGAAACTCGTACACAAAAACTTTAGTGGGTAAGGTACTGAAATATTTTTGTTCTCCGTCTCGGTTATTGTACTGTGAATCCCTTATTATATGCGTGTCCCTTAAGTTTTATTTGCTATGCGTTCTATACAAAATATTAGTAGAGTTATAGAGCCCCGACCTATCTCATTACGGAAAAATTTCGACTTATATCTATAGGTAAAACTCAGAATCAGCTATAAGTGTATATAGTTGTGTTGAATTTACAAGTGCATCATCCTAACCCCTGACATAATCACATGATAGAGATTGTAAGAGAAAACATAAGACCTCCTACTGCTTCTAGGACCTAGTACCTAGTAATAATTTCAAATGCGTATAGACCCTAAAAAATTTGAAGTTTTTATAGGATTCCAAGCTGGCCCTTCATGCAGGCGATTGGGCAATTCGGCCATTAAAATATTATTTTTATTCACTACTACTTTAACATTTCGGTACCTTGTTACCTTTGTAACATATACATATATCCATATGTTATATCCATGACGGAGCCACTCATCCATACTTAAGTCCACGGATGACAATGACCATTTACTTCGGTGGTTTGCTCGTACGTTAGTTACATAAAACATTAATAAGATATGGTGACTGTAGTTCCTTTAAAGGCATATTTTTCTGGACCTACTTTGGACCTGCTTGACGTCTTTGACGTCTTGACGACGTGCTGACGGTGATAGTATGTAGTAGATAATATATTATACGATTATGAATCTACCTCGTAATGGCCTGCTAGTAGGTTCCGGACTGGCAGAAATCAGCATGGTATTTTTCTTCCTCACTCAAATACAAGGCGGGGAGTTATCTACCTTATTTATTGATCTGTGGTAATGGCATGCCGCTTGTTTTAATCAGATCATATTGCATGGCCACTCATTAAATCACATACTGTCGGAAATAGAACGTGGCGGATGAACAAGGATAATGCAACATCTGGATTTAATTAGCATAACGACATGTGGTAATGAGTTAAGCCTCTGAATCTCGCACGCGTGTGGGGCGCCACGAAGACGCGACATTTCGTCTCTCCGGTGCGGCGCCGCCAAATTGACGAACAGTACGAACAGCGAACACAGCGTTCGAGCTTCGCGATCTCGCCATTCACCCCAATTCACCCCCAGTTCTAAACTAGAGCTATTTAGCCCTTCCCCAAGTATTTGCAGACATACAAAACTATCTATAATACATGTACCTAGAAATGCCAATGCATAGGTGTATCTATAATACTTAACAGAGTAAAGATGGACGATTTTAGTCAAGTTTTAGGACGGAGTGAATAAAGTCGATGGCACCATTTTAATTCAAAATGTGTCTATGTCTTTTGAAGAAGTCTTATTACGTTTATACTCGTACACTCACATCTCCTACCTTGTTAACCTCAATTAACAAAAGTGCCGAAATAGTTCATTATACCTATTAAGAAACCTTATAATATCATGGCCACTACAAATTCATTGTCTATCTACTTTACTATCAAAAAAAAAACTGCCAAGTGCGTGTCAGACTCGCGTACCAAGGGTACAGACTTGTAGAACCGAACATTGCTCTAATATCTACATAAACTGAATTAAGTAACAAAATGGAAAACTGTCATCCCCATACATCGACATATCTAGGTAGGTTTACGATGTCGGAAACTACTTTCCGGTTTTTTCTTTACTTTGAGCTTTAGGCATTGCTTTTTGCGAAATTTCGTGATTCTAGGTCAACGGGAAGTAGGTACCCTACAGATTTTGACTCCCTTGCGAGTATCAAAATAAATAAAAAAATGCAGCATAAATGGCCGTCTCTTTTAATTGTGTTGACATTGAAGCTTGATTTATTTCACAGCTTCAAAACTGAAGTTTTCCTGCAAGAGTTTTCTTTTCGATTTTCCTTTTGAGGTACCAGGAACCAGGAAGATTCGATTAAACGTTTCGAGCTGAGTGCCGAAATAGTTGAAGAATATTCATCTGAGTGCCAAAATAGTCGAAGATTCGATTAAACGATTCGATCTGAGTCATTGTAATTAAAGCAAAAAAATCTATTGGTACCAATATCTTTACAACTTTATTTTTTTATACTCTGCATGAAATGTTTAATTGTTACTTTAATAGATACTAATAAGAAATCTGCATCGAAAAAGGTTTAACCTTTTCTGAAACGTAGTTCATAAAACTTCTAATAATACTTTTTCTCTAATAACTTCCATTTACAGACATCGATCAGTTATAGTTTTTATGTAGAGAAGATTGCTACAGACAACCATCGAATGTTGTTCAACTTTTTACGCTTGGGCCCTACGTCCTTTAAACTAATTTTTTTCACTGAAATGAAAATGAAAATGAAATAATCTTTTATTCATGTAGGTATCACTGATACTCTTATGCACGTCATTTTTTTAATCTACCAGCCTTTCGGAAAGGTGCTTTGTTATGGAGGAGAAGTGATTTAGTATGATTTAGACTGATTTAGTATACCTACTTATAAAATAAAAACTGATCGAATACTACTTCTTTCATTGTAAAGTTTTTTTAAATATCTGGACAAAATCCGGACAGAAAGTCAATAGTTCGGATACGTCCGGACAAATCTAGACGGTTGGTGGTAACCTTTGTATAGCTATAGATGAAGAACAAAGTCGCGACACTGGGCGCCAGACGGGCGCGTCCGTCTCCAGCCTCTCTGGCGCCCGGGCGCCCCAAACAACCCACGAGACTGTTTACACGGGGGTACGACCTCTCCATTTTCCCCAAGTTCCGGCTTTAAGGTATTTAAAGCTACCCTAGTTGCACGCAGTAAAAAGCAAAGGGCGAAGCCGAAGAAGAAGCGAAGGGGCGAAGGGCATGCGAAGTACTTGAGGGGTTGATATTATCTATCTTTATGTAACTATATATTACCATAGCCATATTTGACGACCCGTGTGGCGCAATGGTTACCATGCCGGATCGCCGCGTCAAGGGTCCTGGGTTCGATTCCCAGCGAGGCGGAAATTTGAATGATGAGTTTGAATTTCTGTTCTCGGTCTGGGTGTGAGTGTCCTTGTCTTGTGTGTTGTCCATGGCACATACGACACAGGGAATCCTAGTGTGGGGCTATGAGTGTGAAGCGTTATTTATTTATAGTTCAATCATATATGTTTATATATTTTAAATGGTATATATAATATAATAGTATGTATAGTTTATAAGTGTATATGTATATTGTACGTAAGTAGTCTTTGTTTTTTTTTTTCCTTTTTTATCATTTTTTTTTCTCCTTCTTAAGTAGTTTTAACACCTGCCATCAGTTCTTTCCACATCCACCCAGGGTTGACTGGTGGACAATGCCATTAGGCATTAAGTTTGCCTTTTGTTCATCCTTTTGTATAAGGTGACTTACATTTTAAATAAATAAATAAATAAATAAATATGTCAATATTAAAAGTGCCAGTAACTGTACCTAAGGCACCAGAAATAAATCGACATGTACAAAGTTACTAAACACTTGGTTCAAATTATTCAATAATTAATGTAAAAGCGTGATGTATGCATTAACTATAATATGTATTTATGCGTATCAATTCACTCATAGTACCCATATTAATATTTAACACGATGCAAGTCATCCTAACAAGAGCGAGGCACAAAGCAGGGTAACAATGATTCGCTGGACACATACAACCCATACAACAAACAATTTACTACTCAGAGAAATCTGGGGCAAACATTACTAAAACAAAGCCAGAGTAATCAAGGACTTCAGCTTGTAGTTGCCTTGCCACTGGCTGCCAAGATTTTACGTAACCAATAAACTCCAATCCAGCCAAAATATATGAAACAGGCCGTACGTAAAGCAATAACCCGGCCAGACGCATAAACGCTTTGCAATGAGGACACTGGACAATAGTTAGGGGAGATGAGCCCAAAACGGGTAGCCCACCGAACACGGGTAAGCGTTTTAAATTTCGTGTTTTCGCATTATGGATGAATTATGCAATACCGTGCCGGGCACGAGCCGTGCCGCGGACGAGGCACGGACGAGGCACGCATTCAAAACTTCACTAACATTTTATATGACGTGGACATCGAGTGTTTATGGTACACCGTGCTTTGCTTCGGACGGACAGACAGACGGACAGACAGAAAAACGGACATGACGAAACTATAAGGGTTCATTTTACTTCGGAACCCTAAAAACGAACACTTCGAACGTACACTAACGCCTTTTAGCTTGTAGGTTAATACGTGAGTCAGAGCACTGATTTAATTTCTCAAGTCGTTAATTCTAACAAATCTAGCTAAAGAGGCAGATTGATTTCCTTAACCAAAGAAAAGTTCCGGAAACGAAAAAAGATTCGAAAAGAGGAAAGTTTGAGTCCGTAAGTCGCTGGAAACTCCCAATAGTAATGGATAATGAATATATTATTAGGTCGGTTATCATTATAGGATTAAAACTTTCAAAAATTAAAAAAAAAAGATTTTGCAATGATGGATTTTTTAGTAGTTCCTAGATACAGAACGTTCCAAAAACATGAGGACAGAAGTTAGTGTAAATATATTTTTTTAATTATTCTGAGAATGTTTAAAAGTTCACGAACTGCTGTTTGCGCCGGCAAATTCTTCTATGTAGATTTTCAGGCATTTTATGAGTTCAAATCTGATTTTTTTTCTTTTATCTTTATCCTTTTACGCGTCGGTTTTCGAGCTAGAACAAAGCAACTAACACTTAGTTAAAATCCTCTTAGTAATTCCATACGAATTTTTATCTATTTGAGTTATTTGAGCTTTTATGTCGCGATTAAAGTTTTGTATTTCTACATTAATTATTTATTAACATGAATCCGGTAGTGTTATATTTTTGATGCAAATAAATTATTTAGAATATTTTTGTTCCGATACGGCTAGGATGAGGAAATAATAATTATTAAAGTTAATGCTAATTGAGGTTATTTAAATAAAACAAATACTATATTCAGCGATAAGGTCGCCCATTGTTTTATATTCTTTTCATGTGGTCTTATGTATATTATTTTATGGTGTATAAACAATAAAGTGTTAAATAAATAAACGAAAACAACATTTTTCCTTTTATTAAAGTGGCCAAAGTCTCCATTAACATTCTGTGCATATTAACCGATTATTTCAGTAATATTTAAGGTCCTATCAAAACGACTCTCATGTGTATGAACCGAGCCGAACAATTACCAACCACTGTCGAAAAATAAATAGAGCAGATGTGTCCAAACTTGGGATAACAATGCGATCATTATGGAATTTCTGATGTATTTGCAGAGCCAATTTCTGATGCAACTACCTAATAATTTGCGTTTGATGCGTGGGACAAAATTGTCTGTTGATTAAAATTTGACAATAAGTTTCTATTTCGGATTAATAAATTATCATTCTACTTAATTAATTATATATTTCACCTTAAAATTTTATTAGTAGGTACATATTATCTTCATGCTAATTTATGTCACGAATTAATGCTAATGATGATTTTATTACTTAGGATGATATTATTTTAAGAGGGTCAACAGACAGACATACAGATAAAAAGTGATCCTATATAGGTTCCGTTTATTTTCTTTTTAAGAATGAAACAATTTTTAATGAATCTATTTGCTTCAAATTTGCAACAAACGTTTCTTGCAATACCATCATAGAAAGAAAAATGTAAAGAAGGAAATTTATTCATACTCGTTTAGGAACAAAAAAAATAGACATAGATTTGAGCGAGGTGGGTTCACTAGTTAATAATATTTAATGACTCAATTTAAAGAATGTATTGTAAAAAATTATAGCTACATTATGTTTCTCGTATCTCTCGCTGATTAATTTTTCAACAACAATCGTCCCGGCCCTATTCGTCAGATCTGGCCTCTGTTTCCACAGCGCTCTGAATGATTCATAAGTTCCCTTACTTCACCAATAAACCTTTGTTACACTTATTTGAATTTGAAACATGCTCAGTGGAAGTTCTTATTCCTGCAAGAGTTTATATCAAAATCTGTCAGAATCATAGACATTGTCAACATCGCGGAAATAATGGGATGGAACAAATTATTTTACTTTTAGGACAGTTAAAAAATTAAAACTAGTCGGTTAAAGAGCAGTTCTATAAATAGTATAACAGTTATAAGCATTCTTAGTATGATTTAATGGGGAAACATCATAGGTACTGTTATAACCTCAACTGCGCTCTGCAGCATGCAAGCAAGCATGCAATATGTAGCAGGCATGGTTTCTGTCACGGCTTTGGCGTTGCGGGGCTCCGTGCCTACACTGACTTACATTACACTCTATGGGTAGGGCAGACAACGTAAAGTCGGTTTTGTAGGGATTCATTTCTGTCACTAACGTTACGTCAACATGTTACAGCGTATAGTAAACTGCTGAACTAACTATCGAACTGCTAATTCAATCATTTTTACTGCCGATTCAATTATTGCACAGCCTGGGTTTGAACTGATTGAAATAACTGGTCAATTTTCTATTGATCGAAAATTCATTCATTCAGTCATTTTGTAGTTAGATGGATAATATGATAACTTTGACCAAAACTATTAACTTCATACATTGCCGGTGGAACTGCAGTTATTCTACACAATCCTTGGCAAAATTATACATTACCTAGGTAAAGTATGTAATGAAACAATATATTTATATCATTTCATACATTGCCAAAACGACCCATGTATTACATACATTGCCTAAGGATTGTATAGAATACCATAAATGTACAGGTTGTCGGTAACATAATATACATAATTTTTCTTTCACCTGTTAAACTTCGTTTTTAGTTATGTGAATAAGACAATATAAAATTTATTTTTTGCAAAAATTCAAAAACAAATCAATACCTTATTTGCTTGATAACTACATAATTTCTATTCTGAATATTTTTCTTATTTGAGTTAGAAACACACTTTTCCTACTAAAATGGATTATTTATTTGCCAACGTATTACTATACAAATCATAGGTTTTCTCTAACTCACGACTTACCTTCATTTTCATTATATGCTGCTGGTCTACTAAAGCGGATTATAACATTGAATTAGTAATGTGAATACACTTTTTGGCGAGACTAAAAGAGGATTTTCGGATTAAAGAATGTTTCAACTTTTATGGCATAATGAAAAAGGAATACGACGATTTAAAATGTAGTAAGTAGTCTTTAAAAGGATATACTAAAATCGAATGAAGTATTACGTTAAAATCTGGTTTAGTCTGAAATAAGTAGGTATTGTGTCGATATTAACGCTAATGTGACAAGCATTACCTTGTTAAGCTATGTTTACATCATCATCATCCTGCCCATTTCCCAATTTTATTTGGGGTCGGCCCACAATGCGTTTTCATCGTCAACTTTCGTCTTCATTTTACGGTTCATCGCGCATAAAGCGTATGCGACATTGTTCGCCATTAGAAGCATGCAGCTTAGTGTCTGCACCTGAGCGTCTCGCTCAGTCAGACTTATATCTATCCGTGTGGCATATTTAGTGTTAATGTAAGAAAATTGCAAGCTACCTATGAATAGAAAAGAAAAATCTGAATGAAAGATTATTGAAAAAAAGGGAATAAACTGTTTACAGAACTTTTTATTTTTTTTCCAACAAATAAAACATTATTTTTTATTATTTGAGTTTGTTATTTCATAATAATGTTCAATAATCTCAAGTTTTAACCATTATTCTGTCATTTTATTTGGTAAAACGCTTGCTATGACGCACGGGAATCCATAGATGAAGGGTTGTGTGTGATATGGTGTGCGCATGTGTCAAACTCATTTCAGCATGAATCATAGCATGCGCTATTTTGTTATATGGTTGTTCAGGCATGCGGTTGAGAAAAAAGGGTCATGATCATGAAGCGCACTGGAGTAGACATAGCTTTAGTAATTTACTAAGTAATCCTAAATAATTTACTGAGTAATATGACGTCATTTCCTATGTGGACGACTTCCAACGATGCGCTAAGTCGAGTACTCAGACCACTCGTCTGCATGTCTGATGATACGTTGTTTTCCTTCTCCCTGTTAGGCTCATTTCTATAAAAACGAATATCAAAAACTTATTGTACGTATATCTAGGACTATTTTGATATTATATTCACAATCAGCTTGGTATATTATACTCGTAATGCTGTATACTACATACTATACTGTAGGTATCGTATTTCTTTAAACGTATTATTACTGGACCTAGCCATTTTCCATAAAAGCTTGATTGTGACATTATGATAAGCTAAATATACGCTCAACTATAAGTAAAATTTCATAAACACCCTAAATTCATCCCACCCTATGTTTCAACATTACATAATATATAATAACGAAATTTTGCAACGCTGCGCAGTTTATTTTGAGCAAAGTTTACGTCAGATCTTAACCAAAATCTGTTAAGTTTTAAACTAGCCGCGTATTAAAGGTAGCAGGTGCTTTATTAAAGTACGTATAGTTAAATATATTCTTAAGTAGAAACTGCTTCAAAAACAACTTTATATAAAATTATCACTCGATAACAGAATATTATAATCATCTCCTATTATGTTCACTATCAATTTCATTATCTACGAGAAATCGCTCAGTACAAGAGAAAATCGTATATTAGGTAAACATAATAAAAGGAATCCGCAAGTAGACGGATTTCATACAATATTATAAAAATGTAATATTGACATTGCGTGACTGGATATAATTTCGCGACCTCATGGGCCGTGCATCTATATTGGATTTGATCAGCTTGCAAAATGATTGCTACTATTCGTATGCCTATTATAATTCATGAATCCCAGGGCCGTATCTATTAATATTCCTTATCAATGGCTAACCCTTGTCAAACATGTTCATTGCAATATCTCTAACGGAAGGTTTACAATATGTTTAGTATTTCAGTACAAAATTGACGTCACTTTTGAGTTAAAGAGGCTGAATCATCTGGAGTTTTTACTTTCAAAATAACAAAGGCTTACGTAATATTATGTTGACTGTGACTGATCGATTCCCGTAAGCAGGGGGTACTGTTAACTAGGGGTAGAGTTAGGGGTCCCTAACTGGGGGTTAGGGGGTAAATTAACGCAGTAGACTTGTCAGTATCTCTGTAAGTAGGTACTTCTTGTAAAATAAAAATATGTCTAGTTCAAATTTTAATTTGTACTTATAATTTGGTACATATTGCAAAAATATAATGAGTCTACAAAGACCTTTTTTCGATTTCGTCTTTTTGCGATTTCGCAATATACATATATTTTCACAATATTCGAATATTTATTCGTCTGTTATTTACTAATTTAGATTTAGATCTTAATTAATTACTAAGTAATAACAAGCTTTACTTTAAGCTAATGATAAACCAGCTGCAATTTATAGTTGATTTCCAGATTAAATAAATAGTTACTAATCGTACTAAAAACTAGGGCAAAATATAGGCATTTATGTCTTTAAGTAAAGGATAATTTCGTCTTAATTAAGCATAAAAACTGTTCGTTGGCTCGTTATCTGCGTTATGAATATGGGACCACCGAGAGCGCTTCCTGCCAAGCCAGCTTTTGATGCGCCGACGATGCAAGCGCCGCGGTGCATTCAATATGAGCCAAAGATAAGCTCTATTGTTGATCGAGTTCATTAGTTTCTGAAGATTCAATTCAGACTTGCGTTATATTAAACTTGAATTACAGAATAATTAAAACAGAATTATCTTTATTGTGGGAGGCATTGATACAAATGAGATGTTACAAAATAACGACTAAAACAAATATTTAACTATCTTTGGTCACATACATTATTTATATTTTGTTATTCCTAGTGACGAACCCGGAACCCCTAGCTCAGTAAGCAGGGTCAATTAGAGGCAGCTAGTTACAAGATACCTACTAAATATAAATAATTGATCCTTTAAGGCATACATTTTATCTACCTTCTGCAAACTAAAGCGATAGGCTTCAAATTATTTATTTTCGACGAAATTTTTCGCCATACTGATAGACTAGTCTTTCAACTATAAGAACCGTCGAATATATCATTTAAATCTTTTGTTTTTGACTTAATGAATTAATATTATAATCCCATTAGGTAACCTGATGTGTCATTATGGATGTGGAATAAGCGTAAGTTAGCAACAACGATGATGCCGTCGGCAACGGAAGCCATATAGAAACCGACGGGCATTCGCTCGAAACCGGAACATACGCTTGTACGGCTTCCCTCAATTCACCCACATTTTAATAGAGCACCATCGCATGTGTTATTTCATATAAGTATAAGTACAGAAACTCGTGTATATAGGACTCGTTCCTAATGTATGAAGTAAATCCTATTGCGTATGCACGTCAACTCGATGCTTTTCTGCATAGCACTGAACGTTACGTGGAATACTTACACACATTGAAAAACACTTACCTATTATTTGCACCTATTAGCATTTGCAACTTTGATAAGGATATCGGTGCAACCGCTCTCAAATTCAATTCATGCAACGAAACGTTCGACTGGCTGCTTGCCAGAATCCAGAAAGCGATAGATGTGATAATTTATAAGCAAAGCCGGTAAAAGTCACGATTTTAAGAAAACATATCTATAATTATAACTTTTGAGTAGAAAATTGATTGTACCCGCATATTCGTTTATTCGACACAATGGGGACGCGAGCTTTATGAGAGTCATCCGTGCGGTGTGCTTAGCCCGACAATGGCGTGTTACACAACATCCATAATGTTATTATGCCCCAGACACAGCAAAAAACGAGAGATTATGACTTGAAGCGCAAAGCCATTTGCTGTGACAAATAAGTTGCCGGATTACACCCGAATTACTCTCCCTATGAACATACTGTTCGGTAAACTGCACCAGCTCGTTTACGCATTTATTTAATGGCGCGCAGTGATAGTTTCCCAGAATTTAATCTCTGTATTTACATGGATTTATGGGTGTTCTGTTTAGTGATCCACAGCCGGGCCAATATTTTGTACACTGCACATAATACGCATACAATCTACTTACTTACACATGACTAATAACTAAATTGCTGCCAGCATTTTAGGTACTGCATCGCACGGCCGGGCCTAGTCGTATACAATTATTATAATTAATTTTAAGTATTTATTTTTATATTATAAGTACAGTGTAAATATATAGTTTAATAAAATAAAGTTAACAAGTGCGAGTTAAACTCGCTTGGTTATGATTCCGTACGTTGACTATGTATTTATAGTACTTTTTCTATAATATTTTATTTATTTTTGCCCTCTTTTTTAAGACCGTAGACTCCACCACGTTGCTCCAGTGCGGATTGATGGAGGGGTTAGTGGCTTTTTGGGGTATTTTTTTTCCACTAGCGTTCACCCATCCAACTACCGACCGCACCTGTTGCTTACTTTGTCGATCACTTAGGCAAGCACTTAGGCACTTAGGCTTTGACGCAAGCCGTCGGGCTATGAGCTCTTCATATTTTCGCTATTTTCTGTATTTTTTTCAAAATTCTAGCCTCAGTAGTTACGAAATAAAGGCGGAGGGGGACTGGTCAATTTTCGTTCTTTCTTGAATAATTTTTAAACTACCCATTGTAGAATTACAAAAAAACTATATTTGAAATCCTTATAATAAGTCCTTTCATTTCATATGCCACACGATACGGTTTACGAAACAATTCTTTTTTAATTTTGATTTCGTAAAAATTTTTTTTTCAAAATTCGTTTTGTTTTATCACCAGTGAGTACCTACAAAATTTTAACTCATTTGGTCCAGGAGTTTCTGAGAAAATTGGCAGTAAAGGGAGGTCACCCAGACACCCAAGTGATCCTATAAGGGTTCCGTTTTTTGTTTTTTTTTCGTTCGGAACCCTAAAAACAAGATAACTTAAATAAATAAACAAACTTTTTTATGACAGCCACATTTACAAACCATAAATTTTAATTTGGAAGAAAACACGACGCAGACTCCGTTATTCTACGCTTACTTTTATTCCAGAGGATTTAAATAATTTCAAAAGAAATTTCGGTTCTTCATGCAAGCTACGAATCCTGTATTCAAATGCATACCAAAAGAAAATTATTTTCGCTACATTAACCAGAAAAGCGCAACTTTTAAAAGTGAAATAAATTTATCATACATACATTGAATAGATTTGTACGAGCACATGAACATTAACAAGTTTTTTAAAGGATAAAGGTAAAATATTTATTATGATTTACTTTTAATTGTACTAACCTCCCTTTTAATGGATATCATAAAAGTTATTTGACAACCAGTGGCGGCCTTAGTCATTGCGAGGCCCTGGGCGGCAGATCCTAGCGAGGCCCTTGTCCGTTCCGTAAAATATGTGTGTTTAGATTTGATTTGAGATTTTTTTATTTTGGCCAACCACAATGACTCCATCACCTGATAGAAAGCGGATACAATGATACAATGCACATGTCATGTCATGACACCCTGTATATGTATACTCAGCCAAGCGGGGAAATTATGTATTTGCGAAAAATATCTTAACTGGCGATAGTGAATATTCGTTCATAAACACTAGAAAAAAGAAAATTCACTTCTGAGTGCGAAAAAATTACTGTAAACCATTGAAGTACTATTACTTCGTATAGAATAGACACCCCGAACATCGAGTCGGGGAAATGCATTGCAGCCAGGTGGCTTACTTCATTCACTCACTCGCTTGTCACTCGCCTCCGCTCATTGCAGCCGCATGCCAAAATTGTTTAGTAACAAACTGAAAAAATGCCGTCTTGCGTGATAAGAACCTGTCACAATAATTGCACGTAAAAAAACAAAAAAGAAAATCGTATTACTTATCATCAGTAAGAAAACAAAATATTAACTTAAATCAACTAAAACGAATTTATTTCAATTATTGTGTAATGTTCCCGCCATTTTTGAATGAAAAAATCATGAGGCGGGCTTACACATTTGGCAAGCCGTAAGCGTGTTAATGGACAAATAAATAAGCCCGATAAGAATGACTATAGTACCTACTCTTTGGTAAATAACAAATTTTGTGTATTACATTAATCAGTGAATTCAATTTAAATTAAATCAAACATTTGGAAGAGTTAAAGATTTGGAGTCGTTGACTGTTTGTCGTGGTTCGGCAAGTGTCTTAACAAAGTTACTCTATGGCAAGTGTGTAAATCGCCATCTAGAATTTGAAAAAAGAACGCGTCATCCCAACCGTTTTTGAACTACACGCTCTAGAAATGTAGAGATTAGGTAAAGTTATTCAGCTTCTTCAATATCATGATTGTTTTCCCGTCTCTGTTCAGTTCTCTACTGTTATAAAAAACGCAATTTCTTATTGTTACAGCCTTCACCACTTGGAGGTACTCCCAGCTTAGGTTACAATAAAATTTTTGAGATAATTTTCGCATCAGATAATGGTCATTACGCTGAATAACTTTAATTTCTACATTTCTACATTTACAATTTTTTTTACTGGAGCGTGTAGTTCAAAAACGGTTGGGGATATGGAATTATACAGAATTAAAGTTATAGAAAATTTTATAAGCTTTCATTTCATCTGGAACATTTTTTTCATTGCCGAAAAACCTAAAATCGGGACCTTTGTCCCCTCCCTGACTTTTAGTATGTATCTCCCAAAGAACCCTAAATAAGTTTCTGAAGAAATCGCTTAGGTTCCCGCTCACGCACTCTATACCCTCTTTTGAGTCAAACCTTGACTGGACTATTAGGTTGAATAATTTTATTTTACGCATAAAATTGGGAGGGACCCCGCAAAACGTAGTCAGACTAAATATATGCATTTTGAATATAATATGAGTTGTCAAAATTTCAATACAAACTACACAAAGTATTTTCAAGTTACCGTTTTTAATACTTGTAGTCGCCCACAGTCTGTCCACTTAGAATTTCAGTAGTAATTAATAATTATTATTCAGTTTTTTTAACACCTTTAATTTGACCTTGAACTCGCTCGTATAAATTTACCCTTTTCCTTTGAGAGCTAGTTTTCTTTTCGAACTGCCCTATTTAAATTTTCTTCCAGAATCACGATCACGTAAGTAATCATTTTGTTACTTTTGATGCGCACATACATTAAACACGCTTTTGTAATTTTAATACGTAAGATTCACAAAAAACCTATTACGATCACGACAGAAAACCAGAGATAAACTAAAATGAATACTAGAGGTACGACTTAGGTGCATATTGTAAAGGATTCGGTTTTGTTATATATACAGACAAATAATAAAAAATAAACATTGTTATGTATTTTTATTGTTATTTTGCTGTATACATCGATCTATAATACACCTGATCGAAGACTGTATATCATAGTATTCCGTTCGTAGTTATGCAATTATATTTTTGTTTTGGCCTACAAAGTTTTTTTGAACTCGGATAATAGCGCGAGGCCCCTGCAAGCGCGAGGCCCCGGGCGGTGGCCCCGTTCGCCACCCCCTAAGGCCGCCACTGTTGACAACAACCTGTAGAAAAATAATAATAATAGAAAGTAAAGATTAGGCTCTAACTATTATTTTCTAATCTATGGCTAAGTCTAAAATAACAAGCTCCACATTTGACTTGGCTAGTTTTCATTAGTTAGCTACCAACAAAATCAAATTTTAGAAAAGTAACCTAAGTATTAAGTATATCAATTCTAACAATACATATAAGTACTGTACAGTAGTAGCAAAAAGGAAGTATACTAACTTGCGTATTAAATATAAGTCAATTAAACAAATATAATATAGCCTGTAAGTACATACATATTATTTATATATAACATATTGTATGTTCTTGTGGCCAAAATATTTAGATTTTCAACACAGAACGTGGCACCCATTTAGTCCTCAATTCTTGTTTTTTTTTTTAACTTAGCTCTCATTTCACATTTATGTTTTTGATGGGAACCAAAATTGTCTGTCCTATGAAAATACAGTTGATCAGCGCTATAATGAGTTTTACAATTCGACGCCCCCGAGGAATAAAATGGTAATAGAGAAAAGTAAATTTTACAGGAGAAGCAAAAAACGAGTTATGATTTATCCTAGGCAGAATAATGATATGAATTATACATAAAAACCTGCGTTATTTTTTCCGGAATTATATTCAATAAAAATAATAGCAAAAGATGATATATATTTTTAATTATCACTGAAAAACAATAATACTGTTATTATATGGAAATGTGTAGCAAATAAGTTTATATAAAAATTTTATCCCGTAAAATTCTATCATGCTATCGACAGTTTTCATCACATACATTACACTTTCATTGTACCTTTATGAATTAACTAGCAATTGCCCTCGCTTCGCTTCGGAAAAAATCTTAGGTGCTTTAGTTATCTTACATAACAAACTCTTCAAACAGCATGATCGCTCATTAGAACCACGTTACTATGAAAGGTCAATACTTGAAATAACGATTCGATATTTTTAGGGTTCATTACCTCAAAAGAAAAAACACGGTTCCCATAAGATCACTTACTCCATTGCCCGTCTGTCTGTTTGTATTTCAAGACATTTTTTTCTCAGGAACGCGTGAAGGTAACAAATTAAAATTAATCGTTTTTAGCCGTATTGGGGCGGCTTAGAATACTAACCCCAATCCCACGCCGGATGGGTGTCGTAAGAGGCGACGAAATCCGGGCCGCTGGTGGTAGGGCCCTCGGAGGGATTACATTGGTAGTATTGATTTTAATTGTTAATAGCTGGGGGCTTGAGCGCCAGTTCTTTCTTTATTTTTCTTCTTTCTTTCTTGGCCTGCAATGCATCAGTGATGCTTTTGGTGTTGCTGATATTCATGGGCGGCGATAGCCACTTACCATCAGGTGGATCGTCAGCTCGTTTGCCGGCTACTTCCATAAAAAAAAATCCAACACTCAGGTTTGCAATCCCTAGGAGCTGTGAAAACATATAATATTCTGTATCGTCAACGCAATCAAAAAAACATTGGGCTAGAAGAAATGTCTTTGGTAAAACATAGGTTAAATAAAAAATATTAAAACTGTGAATTTGTAAGTATCACAAAGAAAATGATTTTAAATCGATTTGCAGAACTTGGTAATTTGTTCGGGATCCATGTCGATATATGGGGACAACAGTTTTTCAACGGCAAAGTTAAGTTTGTTTCTTAATTCCCTTTATCTTTTCGTTACACAGCTATGTTAGGTTTTACTAAATAGTTAAGTTAGGTTCAACAACCCTAGCTCACACTAAGCCGGTTGCTTTTACTTATTATTATTATTTAATCATATTATTTTCTAAATTTTGTGTTTCCTACTTAACCCTTAGTACTTAAATAACATTGAATAAATAAATTGTATGATGACATTTGCTGATCCATCAGTATTTCACATTAGGTACCCATACTTTAAAAAAAGAAGTAGTCTTATATCGTTCTCCAAGGTACAATCTATGTCTATACCAAACACATCAAGATTGTTTCAGCGATGAGAGAGAGTTAAGGTTAATTCGATGATTTATGTGAGAATGGATTACCATTTTTTATTAAAAGGAGCAACGCATTTTCACATTTATTACATTTTAGTATTGGCAAATCAATAATTCGGCAAAGGGAAGATATTGCTTCACATAAAAAGAGAAAATTCAGCACTCTGCACTCTCAATACTATGTTCCTCAGGACTGCATTATAACAGAACTACAACATCACTACTACGGAACTCTAAAAATCACGGAACACTTAGTTATTTCAAAGAACAATCCTAAGCTTGATTTAACACGCCGCAATACGTTTTTTTTTTAGTGGAGTTATGAATTTTATTATCAATTATTCAATTTGTTCAATGTCTACTATTCGTACAACACTAAATTACGATTTTCAACCCCTTCCAGGGTGAAATATAAAAAAATGCTAAATTTACGTTGGAGGCCATCAATAGGCAATTCATGATTTAAAAAAAGTGAATATAAAAATAGATATTTAGTAAAAAAAATACTTCAGTGCCATATTCTAGCTCCATCTTGCGAAATAGAAATAAACTAAGAAATGCATGCATGCCTTATTTTGTGTGAAGAAAAGATTTTTGTAACTTTAAACAAATTAAAAACTCGTTTCTCGGTTTTGGTATCGGGGAAGTATAGATTTACAACTTAAAAATGATTTATTTCGAAATCACAGACATTCACTTCAGGTATATTTATGTGTATTTGAATTACTCGTATTGTAAATTTGTAAAAAAAATAAGTACTCCAGTGCCACGCTTTGGCTCCACCTTGCAAAAAATTAAAAATAAAACCAAGAAATGTATGTACCTATGCCTCAATTTGTGTGAAGAAAAGGTTTTTGTATGTTTAAAACAAATCGACTCATATTTTATTTTGTCGCTTTGTTAAGGAACCCTAAAAAATTTCCTTTAATTTAAGTTGAAGACTCGATATTGTAGTAAAGTCCTTTTGAAATACGTTCAGTAGCTTCAGAGATTAATGAAGACAAACAAACAGACAAACAAAAATGAAAAAGCTCATTTTTCGGTTTTGATATCGTGCTAGTAACGATTTATAACATGAAAAATGCAGTTATTTCGAAATCACAGACAGACTATACAGTTCTATTGTATACTATATTATATTATGTATTAAAGGTGTATGTATTAAAGTCGTTGGCGTAAATCAACAAATACAGAGCCATCTAGTTGCCAAGATAGTAATCGATTATTTATTGGATATCGGTTACTCATACAGACTTAATTTGCGTTTTTCTACCACTTCCCAGGTGAAATTTATAAAATGCTGAAATTATATTTGAGGACATAAATACGCAAACAATATGCTCTTAAAAACAAAATACAAAAATAGATATCCACTCAGTAATAGGGATTTGAATTAATGAAAAAAATAACCTTTAGATGCATTTTATGGCCTTTCCATGCAATATAAGTAAAATCTAAGAAATGCATGTATAACTCTTTTTGTACGGAGAAAACGTTTTTAAAAGTTTAAAACAAATCAGCAGATATTTTTTTATTTTTCCATACAAACCATCCCTAAGGAACCCTTTAGTATGGAACCCTAAAATATTGCTTAGTTGTTAAGTTGAACACTTTGCAATATCCTAGTAAAAGTGCTGTTAAAATTCGTTCAGTGGTTTCGGAGATTAGCGGAGACAAACAAACAGACAGACAGACAAAAATTTTAAAAACTCATTTTTCGATGTTGGTATCGTGCAAGAAACGATTTGCAACTTGAAAAAATCATTTATCTCGAAATCACAGACAGACTCTTCAATTTTATTAATATGTATAGATTGTTAATGTATTAAACTATTACAATTTTGTTCCGGTCAAAGTTAATACTCATCATTGAAGTATTGAAATGTAACGATTTTATTTAGGGAAGAATAAAATGACATAAACGTCCTAATAATCTAAAGAGACTAATACTTTTTCAGTAATATGTGACTACGGTTTTATTGCGGCCTATAATTTGTACATGACTTCCGAGGAATAAAAATAAAAGTGGCTCTAATTTTATGAAATTCAAAGATAAAAATCTAAATAAGCAGGTGTATATTGACTCGTAGATGCTAAAAATGAAAAGAAAAAATTGTGGTAACCGTCGATTACGATTTTATTCCTAGGGGGGCATCGAATGAGCTTTAGCTAAGTTTATTTTTAGAAATTAAAATAGATGTGGGAGCTGGTACCTACTTTATTATTTACCCTGTATGTGAGCTTATAATTAGGTTACTTATATGCTATGAGAGAATCTGGTTAAGTATTTGTTTAAATATTAAATACGGATTACGGTTAGTAAACCCACCCTCACTTCCGAGTTTTTCGCTGTTCTACGTATAAAATATTTATTTACTATAAAAGCTCCTAAAATTAATTCACGAATAAAACCTTTAATAGTTAATTTTATCTTTTTAAAAAGGTAAAAGATACCCAATAAAGCAATATTTATTAGCTTCATACGTATCTATGTAACGGAAAGGTATGTGTAGGTAAAGCTTTAGGTATATCGATAACAAAGCGTTTATGTAGGAAGAGATGGTAACATAATAATATATAATATAAATATACGTATATATGTATAGACATTGTTATAATTAGGGTAACAACACATTTGTTCCAGCTACATGAATACAATTAAATGATATGCGAATACTGCTAATGTAGAATCGTTGTTACGGGTAAAGTGCCCATCAAAACAAGGGCGCCGTTTATCTCAACGCCGAAAATAATTCAGTTCAGCTATATTTAATTTAAAAATATAGAGTTTTTAATGGGTGTCAGAGATTTATCATCAGCCAGAGTTACTTTACTTTATAAAATTTAAAGAGAGTAAAATAAGCGAAAGGATCACTGTAAGTAGTCACCGTTTGTGTACACTAGGAGTTACATAACACTAACTCGTTGCAAACCACGAAAAACCGATGATGAGATGATTATGATGATAGTGAATATCTTAATGGCTCTCTAATATCAATTGATATGATAATATAAACCATATCGCGGTTGATTTATCCCTTTCGCATTTATTTTTCTCACTCTTTCTGGATTGTGGTTCTCCGTAAAGAGGCCCACTAAGGGAACTCTGTTGTAACTTGTAGTTAAACTCTCTTTTGTGCTTATTCTCATCCTGTCAAAAATATCTAATTAGTAAATAAAGTAATTTGCATATAACTAAAATCCAAACAGTTTGTTTTTGTAAAACAATCATAATATAAGACAAAAAGTTTATTCGCGGAATATTAGTTGACATTTACCACAAAAATCGTATTGTAATCGCATCATGTCCAATTAATATGCGGTGTGCGGTTAACAGCGGTTTACCGCGCGTTTGCTAAATTACATTTTACATTTTGTATGTAGTTATCTGGCCTTCGAATCACAGGCTTGTTTCAGGTATGTAGTTAGTTTAGTTACTAAACTATTTTCCAGTAGTCGGCACACTTCATCATAGTATATTTTTATTTTGTAAGTTGCGAAGTGTGCCGACTACTGGAAAATCTTGGTGTAAAGAAGTCGGCAGGCCTCGATAGTATACCAGCTATATATATTTATAATATAATAAAATGTACACATTCCCTTGCTACTCCACTCTCGTTACTGTATTCTAAATCTATCAGAGATGGAACTGTTCCGTCAATATGGAAATCAGCATAAATGTTACATCCATCCATAAATAAACTTGATAAGTGTGAGTTAAATTCGATTGGAGTGGGTTCCATACGTTGATTATGTATTTGCCGTTATTTTTCTATTTTATTTATTTTTCTTCTAAATTAATTAAAAAACAAAACGCCCGATTGCTTAAAAAAAACTAAAAAGAATAAAACAACCCCTGTAGTTTAGAACGTTGTTAAAAGTAATACTGAACGATTACACAGAAGTATTAACAGTTGGGACTATTTGTTTTTTCTCAAGCAGCCCTGTATAATGTAAGTCGGGTATTCACTGTTGCCGGAATACCCGCTTAACTTATATTATTTCATGGTCTCGTAAGAAAGGGGTGCTATATAGAATCGTTTATGAAGTACTACCAGTAGTACATTCTCATTTAGTAAAATCCAACCAGAACCTAAGCTTCTCGTTGCGAGTACTGACTACGCAATAATCGTTCCCGCAAAAATCACTTAATAGGGATGTTGACTAATTTTAGGATTCAATTTTATTTTATAGATAGAACCTCAATATTCACGAAAAAAATATTATAAAAATAATAATCTTCAATTTAAAAACAAAAATTGATAAATAAAAATCATCATCAAATTTCCCATCAAAAACGTCACGTGACGTCATTAAACGATATTCAATACTATCTGTCTACTAAGTTTGTTGAATTTCCATATAAAATTGTTCCAATGACGTCATATTCTCAAAATGGCGTTTGAGGTCACGTGACAGTGAGTACAATTTTTAACATTTTAAATTAATGATATTTAATTTATTATGATTGATTTCAATAAAAGAATCATATTTAGGGCCTTTAAATGTTACCACTAATATTTTAGCCATAAATTTATATTAATTTGTAATTAGTGTCAACATCCCTATTATATCAAAATTAACTTACTAGGTACGAATTAAGTTAACCATTCATATCACATACCTATGGTATATAAATATCAGGCATTGCTTCCATAATTATGTTCGAACTTACCTAGAAAAAAGAAAAATAGGTAGGTAAGTACATTGATAAAGGAGTTTTTGAGATTATCGCGTTTAAAGAGAAAATTTGTTCATAATAGGTTTGTAATATCATTCAAAATTACCTAAATCATTATCAGTATGTGGGTATATGGAAGTCATAATAACAATATTAAAACCATAAAACAATACCTAAGACTTGGAAATGTGGATCGTTATAAGGAAAAGTAAAAGGCCATTATCCCAAGCATAAGGCCTATTACTTTGCGGATGCGAAGTTGTCGTCTTAAAACGTTTATGATCGGCTATTTTATTTAGTTGTGGCATCGTCAAAAGCAATTCACCAATAATGTGATTGTGGCACGAATATTCGCACATTTATACTGGCTTTATTTATTTCTCAAAGAAAGTAACAAAACGACGATAGGAATTTGATTAAGGTCAAATAAGTCAAAATTCTCAGACTCCGCCATTCATAGGCATACAGATTAATCGTTTTATAAATACGAATATACATCAATTATAATTTCTTCCCCATTTCCCATGATTTTGATGTTGTATAAATGCATTGAATAAACCATTTTTTCAATCGGGTCATGATTAAGTAAAGTCAGCAAAAAAAGTAAGGTATGCAGGCCTTATACGGGAACGGTCCATATATGTTACATGTATGAATACGTAAGGTTTGATTGAACATTGATAATAACACACACATTCTGTTATATCAAAGATTAAGAACGTTTTACATCATGCCATACATACCTAGGGTTACCAGATGAAAAAATAAAAAGTCCGGAAATAAAAAGGCCTGATTTCCGCTGAAAAATCCAGAGATTTTTTACAGTTTAAGAATTTTCTCCGAAGCCGACAAACAGTGTCTTCAGTTCGAGCTACACTTTCAATTCAATATAATTTGAATAAGTTAAAATGTAAGCTGTATTTTATAGAAAATTCAAAAAATCCTGAGATTTCATGAGATTTCAAAATCCAGCTGCAATCCTGAGAAGAGTCCAAAAATCCTGAGATCTCAAGACAAATCCTGAGATATAGTAACCTTATGCATACCTAGTTCACTGCACATTATTCGGTAACGTGCTTAAAGCATAGAAAGGTTACAAAAGCAATCACTACAATCCTATATTGCACCAGAAACAAAATTATAACGTCTCTCTCCACACTTGCAAGCAGCTCACTCCATCAATAATCAATTGCGGTCAGCGAGCACAGATTAGTCCATAGTTCGTGAGTCCTCAGCCCCTCTCATCATTCAACTCGACGACATATCTACGCAAATTTGAAATAGGTTAGACGGGAACGTAGTTGAACAATAACTTTAGGGGAACAAGAGAGTAGATTACTGGACATGGCAGATTAACGTGGCAAAGGTGGTTGGTGTAGTAAATTATTAGCAAAAATGAACGTAAAAATCTTCACCAATAAACACTTTCGCTTTTTACATTTATTATTCTCTTTAGTTCCAGAACAAATAGTACACAAAACTATTCTGTAAAATTATACGAATAGGTAGGTACATTAAAATAAACACACTTATAACGAGTGGCAACTTAGGTAAATTTCTTGTCACAATGAAGCCAATTTTAGTGTTCCAGGTCGCTTTAATATTGATCGCGACCTTTCTTCTTCGCCCTGAAATGTCCATCTTGCTTAAGGTCAAAGTTTCGAATGAGTTAATGTTATAGAGTAAACAGAAACACTGCCTATGATACTCGGTTTATTCAAAATCAGTTTATTTTGATCAAAAACATGTGTTAGCAAACTCAAAATAAGAAGCTGTTGCAATTTAAAAAGTTTTTACTTTTAAGTTATTTATAGTCGTCCATTTAAATGGCCATTTTTAATTAAATTGCACAGGAACTAAGTTGTCAATAACAGGATTACTTTTTATTTTTACTGCATCCTCAAACTTGTCAATTGACTTCTAAGATTAATTGTTAAGTTTAAAATCGGATTGCCTCATCATTTTTCCTAAAATATCCTATATAATTTTAACTGATTTAATGTGTATAATTATTTAATATTAATTCTAGATGCTCTGAAGCTCTGATTTCAACACAATAGTTCTACGACTGCCAATAGGCAACTGGAATCAAACCGCATGTCAACTGCGATTTGATTTATAGTTAAAGTGCTAAAGCGTTATACATCTGGTAAATGTTATTTGGTAGATATTGTTACGGAAGCTTATCATGGACACCGTTTTAAATTTTAATATAAGCGTAGGTTGTTGTGCCTCATTTATCGCTCTTTACTACACGCGCAATAAATTATGTAATTAAAATTTAATTAAGAGATTCGTCCGTGGTTGCATTATTCAGAGCATCGTTTAGCTGGTTTAATGACAGTTGTAAATAGGAGGATAATAAATAGATATTACAATCACAATGTTACATTTGGAAACTTGGTGTCCGTAAAAACCGTTAATTCGATGTAAAGTCGAACTTACCATAATTTGTAAGATGCTAAGGTGAGTAATACACAATGATGCACGTCATATTAAACTGGATAGTACCGAAACCCTTATGGCTAAAAACTTAAAATTTCGCACACGTATTTCTCTTATGACGTAAGCATCCACTATGGAAGGAATTTTCAAAATTCAACCTTCAGGGGGGTGAAATAGGGGATAAATATGATAAGCATAATTTCCGCGTGCGAAGCTTCGGGTAACAACTACTAAATAATAACCTTATTGCCCTCCCACAAGGCACCTTTAGCAAGGGAGTACACATAATAATATCTTGTATTCTAAAATAACGAGAACCCCATACTGAACCGTACAACTCGAACCTCCAAAGTTATGTTTGGTTATGGTTGTTATTAATTTTACTCGTAATCTATCACTTTTTAACACCCGACAAAAAAGGAAGGGTGATACAAGTTTGACGTGTCTGTGTATCTTTGTGTCTGTGGATCTGTATGCCTATCTGTGGCATCGTAGCTCCCAAACGGAAGAACTGATCTTGATCTTGTTTTTTTGTTTGAAAGGTGACTTAATCGAAAGTGTTCTTAACTATATTTAGTTTAAATAGAACTGCCAGGGGTTTTTATAATTTAAGATTATTAGTCTATCACGTTGGCAGAGTGAAATTCAGCATCAGTTTATGTCTGAAACATATGAAGTAACCTTTTTAAGGATTTTTACATGAAAAAGATAAAGTAGTAAAGCTGAATTGAACCCCACAATATGTGAGGTGCGCGGCAAACTTTGGTCGTATTTCACTCACAAGTCATTACTCGTAATTACTGCAACATTCAAACTTATGCCCCATAGTAGCTACAGCTCTCAAAAACTATAAACTTTTAAGTTCAAAGTTATGACATAATACAAGTTATGAGACTACAGGCAGCCAAAATGTTGTTACATTTTATATATTTTGTATATTTTACGAGGGATTTATCAATGTTTTTTTGCAAGATCTCTACAATTTTTCAAATACTTCATCTATATCAATTTTATAAAGAGGAAAGATTTGATTGAATAGACTCCGAAACTAACGAACTGATTTCAAAAATTCTTTCACTGTTGGGAAGCTATACTATCCACGGGTGACATAGGCTATATATTTTTTTTACTATTTTTCCCGAAGCGAAACGAGGGTGATTTCCTAGTATATTATTATGTAAAACACACCTTTAGTCAAAATATGGCCGGCAAAAGAGCAGACGACGTAGCCAAAAACGTATCAACAAAAAATATTACGTTATAAACTTTATAATAGTATTAAAAAAACTCCATAAAAATAGATTATTCCATTTAAACTTGTCTCTTCTGAGATTAGTCACCCAGAAAATTGTCTTTTTAACCGCAGGAACGCTACTTTCAAACTTAAAGCCAGCCATACTGGACGGAACATTGTTCACTAGTTGCAAGCGATTAATTTGAATTGCTAAGTTAGCAAGCGGCTAATCGTAAGCCCGCTCTTGGCGACCACAGGCATTCTGTGGGCTTCGCTTTAATACCATCGCGACCTTACGACAACCTGCATAACTGCTCACTAAGTAAAATACTTTGAGTAAACTAAAATATAATATGGTACGGTATAGTATATGGTCCTTGTCTGGCACGTGTAAGCGCAATTCCTTTTAAGTGACACTAACTTGTATAAGTTTTGAACTACGTGTTATGTTAGTTAAACTAAAACAAAATACAGTTGGAAGTTATCGCATATTAAAAGGACATAATAAAGCACTTGTTGGTTTAAAATTATGCAATCATAGGAAGAGCTACGCAAATTGAAAGAAGGCTGAAACTACAACTAAATGACATAGCAACGAAAGGGCTAGGACTCTTAACGAACTTATCGCGCTTATTAGGAGCTACTCGTACATTAGCTGAAAGCTATTCATTTGAATTGCAAACATAGTAATGCACCAACGTTGAACGAAAATAAACCGTGAGCCGTGGTGCGCTTCACTTGATACGATCTGCGTTTGGAACGTTGAAGAAAAATTTACCAGGAGATAAGGGAACATACCAAAACCACGTAACCCATTTTTTCCAACTTTTTACCCCCCTCCCCCCCCTTCGTGACCATCCGTAGTATATGAGAAGACCCCCCCCCCCTCCCCCCTAGTTTTCACGTGGTAATTGATAAATACGGTTTTCAATACTTTTTTGCAAAAACAGAGTTAAAAAATAATAATTTTGCTTTTATTTGACGACTTTGTGGCGCAATGGTTGCTAAAATATTGACTACGTGACAAATACCTAAACCCCCCCCCTCCCCTCTGTGACCAATCGTGTTGTTTTGAAGACCCCCCTCCCCCCCTAAATGAGGCACGTGGTTTTGGTATGCTCCCTAACGTGTAATCGACTTCATATTATTTTCCTTAGCTTCGCAAAATATAAAAGATACAATAATTAAATTAATGCAACATAACTTGTAAGGTAATACGATCTTATAATAAATATCTAATTTAATAATTAATTAATTAGTAATTTAATAATTCTATTATACCTTTTTGTTTTATGTCAAATGAATCTTGTTACGTTTCACGCCGTTACTTTTTGAAATTAAATGTTATTAATAATAATACTAACATTCAACTATCATTATCATTTAACTATCATTTATTAACTTAATATTGTACGGTTAACACAACGATTAAAGTGTTGTAAGCATTTTTGATAATACAAAACTCAAAAGTTCATTTAAATCTAGAGACACAACATTTTTTTAGCGATAAGTAATTAGTTTTATTACTAGTTTTTCTAGCGGTGATTAGGTGTGATATACTTCCTCTTAATTTATATTATTTTTTTATGTCAACACAAATGAACACTGGGCATTCAAATGCAAATAATATTTTATGCGCAGCTCATAGCAATTTATAGTGGATACCAGGAAACGTTAGATATCCATAATGAGACTAATTTATAATTCCATTGTGGAAGTTTTCGCATACAGATCACGGCTCATCTATTTTTATTGGTAAGGGTAAGGGAGACCAGTGATAGGTACTGCCGTAAATTTAATGTGATGACGGTTTAATGGACTGGATGACGCGAGAAATATAATAAACAAAGGAATAATTTCGAAGTACCTAGTGTGAATTTTAAAGTTTTGTAAAATTGGTGTGCATAATAAAACTTCTCTGTATATTTTTTGTTATCATTAAATTTTATGTACCTATCATTTATGTACACAATAACATGTTCTATTTCTTAAAATTAAATAAATAATCAGATTAAAACAAAAGGAATATTCACCCATTTTAACGTTATCGTCTAGTTAAGGGAAGGTACTAAAAACGTTAAGATTTGATAGTTATAAAAACAGAAAAAATATTACAGGGATTTAATTAAAATTTCAGATCTGTGATTCGCAACGATTCAAAAGTGAATATTAGATGTGATTGTAAATGAGCGTTTTCGTTGAATTTGATTTATAAAAGAGCCATCAAACTATTCGATCGCTTGGATTCCCGCGTAATGTGCATGTATAAAAAGAGTCTACGATGGACTATTTTCGTTTCATTCCACGTATTTTAAAATTCACTTAACAAAATGCAGGATCGGGCAAACTCAAATACTGTGCTTCGTTCACCTCTATTGATAGAAGTCTGTGCTAGCTTTTTAACATACTTACCAACGGATTTTCATGAATATTACAGAAATAACTATTGCCGCGATATTATTAAATATTTGATTACAAAGTGGATAACTTAATGCTATAGGTATCTATATCTTGTAAATTTAATGTAATTTAAGCAGAAAAGCAAATGTTGATATTAAAACTTTAGTATTCTGATTCACGCGGGAATTTACATTACTTTAATATTCATGTGACTTTTTTATTAGTGCCGTTGGTGGGTACGTCCTATGTGGTAATAAGAGACCATAGGAAAATCTACTGTTGATTAAGTAGGAAAATTATAGCAGTTTAGAGCTTACAGAGAATATACTCCTTCTAATAAAGTGTATTTTTAACCCCCGACAAAAAAGAGGGGTGTTAAAGGTTTGTCTTGTTTGTCTGTCTGTGTATCCGTGTGTCTGATATCTGAGACATACTGTCTGTGGCATCGTAGCTCCCAAATGGATAAACCAATTTTGATCTAGTTTTTTTTTGTTTCAAAAGTGACAATTTTTTTAAAATTTTAATTTAAAATTATATAAGAGACACTTATATTTAGTAGGTAACATTTCCAGTACAAATTCATCAAAATGTACCCATCTCAATATAAGAAAATATTTATTTTATCCCAGTATAAAACAAGCGTCATTAATAGATTATTGAAACAAATATCTCGATAGCTTAGCAACAATTGCAGTCCTCACGCTTCATACTCATACATATACTTCATCCTGGGCAGCCATATAAAAGAGTGAAGCACGGTAACGCGATAAGGCCATCGCCAGGCGCCTTAGACAATGGGGACATGCGCCTAACTTGTCACGTACATCGTGACAAGACTGTACTCCCTATCCCTCACTACATTGTAACTACAGCCTACGTGTTTATCCGCAGATTCTATACACAATATGCTAGAAAATGCCACGTCATATGTTATTGAGCTTTGAGTATTTCAATAACAGGAAGCTCAACACTCAAACGTAGTGAGGTAGTGATATCTTTCAAAGAATCTCCTGCTTCAAATGGCAGAGCGAGGTATAGGGAAGTTTGACTTGCTTGCGAATAATATGAATGGTAAACATGTTTGGATAACTTTCAAAAGTTAAACGCGAGCAAGTCTCCTCAATTAACGACTGTGTTACGTTTGTACTGCACGAGTTTTTACACAAGCAAAACATGAAATGACATATTTTTACTATAATAGCTATTACCTGCGGCTTTACTCGAGTTAAATTTTCTCGATAAAAGGTTCTTTAAGTCCTACTCAGAAAATTTCGATCTCTATTTCTCAGATCCCTGTACTAGCATTTATCAAAATTCATATTGATATTAATAATCGCCAAACAAAAAGAATGTATCAATTAATTACGCCTTCGTTCCGCCTAAGTAAAGTGCAACGATCTTTTATAGGGCTTGGTGTACATTTCTATAATAAAATCCCAAAATTAATACGTGACTTGCCAATAGAATCTTTCAAAAAACGTGTAAGAACACAATTGTTAGGCAAAGGATAATATTATAGTGTAGACGAGTATTTAAATGACAAAGACACATGGAAATGATTAGCTCTGCAACCAGTTCCACTCAGAATAGTAAACTTTTGTATAATACCTAATATCTTTTTTGTAATATTTTTTTAAAAGATGTGCTGAGGAGTTTCTTTAGGCTTTTCTTCTCCTCCATGACAAAACACCTTCCGAAAAGCCAAAAAAATGTCGTGCATAAGTGTATCAATGATACCTATATGAATAAAATATTTTGACTTTGACTTTGACATAAATTCATTAAAATTATAAAGTTCCTCTATTATATAAATATTATTGGCACAGAGATTGTTTGTGAAATGTAACCCACTATTAATGGGACCATTAAATTAGATACATAATATTAAATTAAATATTTGTACGGAGTGTAAGTAACTTCTTCCATCCATACACAAGTCAAGTCCCTCGTCTTCCTTATGGCTCACACTGCCGAACAATGGACGGTACAATAGGTTTAAGTCCTTTTCTTAAGTCCTTTTTTTTAGTCGCTGAGAACTGTACCAACAAGCTTAACCCCGACGCTTAATCCAGAAATACGTGGGGTTCTTTGCCAATAAAAAAACATTGTTATTTATTGCGTAACTCCTGTAAGTTTATAAATAAATAGTCCTCCTCACGAAACTGTCTTTGATATAAAGAAGAAAAGTTTTAAGTAGAAAATGTATATAATAGTAAATTTTAAAAAAAGGAAAGTCAAGTCCAATATGTGAAAAATCTGCACTATCACTTTAGCTCCGCAGTACGCGTAGCTTACTTCCAGAGTATATGAGTATATACAGAGTATATGAGTACATAAATTTCTCTACTATCTATAGATCTAAATAATTAGTGAAGAGAAATGCATAAAGGGGCCAATACCTATTCATGTCGTCTGCATCCAAAATCTACCGGCACACGATACACCGCATGAGCACAAGCAAAAGGGTCTGTCTCAATAATTATCTCTGCATTAGGCAGATGACAAGTACAGTGTACTCGTGTGTTCCTCATGAACATTATCAGGGCGAACGTCTATTGTTTTCCGTTTTACATAAATAATCCACACTTCACCCATTTTATGTTACAATGGTAATGCGGAACAACTCTTCAGTCATTAAAAGAGAAACACAGACATTGTGTTCACAATAAAACAGAGTAGGTGCATAGTTAAGTCCTTATTAGATTTTTTAAATAAATTACACAATTTTTACACTTTCGCTCTATTACTGGCCAATTGTTGGGACATGTTAGCTAACGAAATTCACGTTGTCGGTACAAAGATGATTTAACTATTGATTGTTAAATCCGCTCTTAAATAATTATTGCCGCAACCTCCAAAAACTGTAACGCCACTTGTAATGGCTCTAAGTAAACCTAAAGATACTGAATACATTTTAATCAAGTGTAATATCATACAGATTTATTCGATGTTACATTACGTTGGAGTTACGGAATTTAATCAAATTAAATGTCCACTTGGGTTCTAAAAATAAGTATTAGGTTGAGAACGTACTCGTAATATATATTTCATTCTCCTGTACCTACATAAGAGTAGGCTCGCGTCGAGTCGTAAGCTCTGAAATACTTAAGGCGCTGTGATTTGATGTCAAGTGACAAGGATTTTGAGACATGTTTAACTTTTAAGGGGAGGTTTTGGAATTGTTCAGTTTTGTACAATGTTAATTTATTTCTATTTAATAACATAATATCAGATTCAAAAAACGGTCCATTTATGATATTATCCTCTTCGCGTTGCCTTCGAAGGAGCGAAGGTTTAGAAAAATTGTAATCATAAGAAATGTCATAAGTATCAATAATTTTGGAATCTTTCATTACACCGAACTGTTTCATCTCTTAAACAACTCAATGATTTAGAGCAGCTGCAATGTAGCGACCGTTATAGATTGAGTCAATCTCGTATGAGAGTCTGATTCATCACTCATTCAATAACTGGGATTTAATGAAGTAAATTAAATTCACGAGCTGTACGTAACTACGTACATATATCAATCCTTTCAAAAACTCTACTTCTTAGTTATACATACTCTCACTGAAATATTAAAACTCCAAATTGAAATAAATTGTATTTACCTATTTGATTAATATTTAAAATTTTGTCATGATATTTGACGGTAATTGAAAACACTTATAGTTTTTTTTGTAATTGGTATTTTTTATTTATTTCTCCCTTATGAAAGAACGTGAAATAGATGTCAAAATCAAAGGATATTATTATTGATCGCCACTGTTATAAAATCGGTATTTACAATACAATACAATACAATATTCTTTATTGTGCACACTAATAAATTACAAAAACAGAGAAATTAACAGCAAATGAAGTTATACACAACAGGCGGTCTTATCGCTACAGTAGCGATCTCTTCCAGACAACCCTTTGGCTGCGGGCACGAGATCTGCGACGAGCGGCGCGATGGCGGTTGCGGCGCGGCGCGGCGCGGGGCGATTAGCAGCGGTGTCTTGCGGGGCACGAGAAAACGGTCGCTCAATCGCGCTAAAGTAGTGTTGTGAAGAATGATAATATTATAATCTGTTTATTTATATTTTTATTGTTGAAGCGATGGCGTAAAGTTGACTTTCGGAAAAAAGTGACGCTTGGTTTTCATACAGATGAAGGTACATGTTTCATCTATTCGGTTGTGAAAAACATGAGTTTACGTTGAAGAGAATTATTAGAGCCTAGTATCCTGATGAGAGCTGAATTATTATTTCCAAGAAATGGTGTTCATCCAATAAATAAAGGAATGAGTAATTTAGGAGAATTTTCTACTCTTTATAACTAAGTTTTCATTCAAAAAATATTAATACTATACGAGAATGAGTACATTTTGATTATATTTTGGAGAATATTTAGAGAATATTTATATGGTGCAAGTTTCCACTGTCCCATATAGCAGCTTTTGATGAAATACACGAAATAAGTTCTTCATTATAAATTTCCATTATTTTAAAATTATAATTCAATACAATTCTATGTACTATCAATCTAGTTTGTTCCCATCTCTTCCGCGCCGCCGCGCATCGCCCCGCACCGCCCGTGCATCGCGCATCGCGCCGCTCGAAATCGCGGGTCTCGTGCCCGGTCCCATAGTACGCCATACTGTTGATTCCATCGCTTCAAATCGCGCCGCGCCGCAACCGCCATCGCGCCGCTCGCCGCAAATCCCGTGCCCGCAGCCTTTGAACGAAGGACAAAAATACAATAACACATAATACACAACACACATAATACATAATACTACATACTACACATAACATACACACACTACACACACACACACATACTACATACTATACATAATATAGTATTTAATATGTCTGTTACTTACCTCATTCATTTCTTTGAAGACATATTTTTCTTACAATGATAATTGCATTAGTTAAAATTTGTGTGACCTATTTGTTATTTCTTAATTAGTATTAATTTATTAGTTTTAATTTTGTCTAAAGCATTGGTTTGGTAGCCTGTAATGTTAGGCTGTAAAAATGGAAATAAATAAATAAATAAATTATTGTAATATTTCACTCATGATATCTCTAAAAGATTGATTGATTTGGACTTTCAATTTGAAATTCATAACAGTAAAGCTTTCTGCAAGATTTTATTATAAATTATGTAATTCTGTAAGCCTAACTTCAGAACATACCATATAATTATTATCTTAATTTTCATATTTTATTATGCCCGCATACCCCGAAACGTTAAAATACTGACCCCAATCCTATGCCGGCCCGCTTGATAGTAAGGCTTCACATTACAATAAGTATTATTATCTTTCCGTGAAATCGGTCTGGCTACCTTCTTGAATAAGTCAGCCATCATCGTCCTGTTTCGGCTTTATTTATTAATAACGAAAATTATTCCCGGATTCTTATATAAAAAATTATATAAGTTATATAAAAATTTCTCACATCTTTACTACTTACAAGCTGTAGTACAGCTTCGACCTAAATATAGAGTAGGTATTGACGTCTCCGAATCCGATTTATAAATAGATAGGATCACCTTGGATTATTTCCTTTCATAGAGGTGAAAAATTACGTGTGGATTTCTTTTGAAAGCAGCGACGAGAAAAAATGTTTCCCACTTCCGATGTTCCTGTAGGTGACAAATAACAATTGGCTGGAATTCAATATAGGCATCTGGATGCGGGCTTCGCGCCGTGACGTGACGCATCCCACACTTACGTATTCCAAACTTGTACGGATCATTGTCTTGTATTATTATCGTCCAACCGAACTTCTTATAACGTATTTTAAGGTAACGATAACATTGGCAGAACTTTATCCTTTTCGGATATCGTTTTCGTAATGCTCTGTTTATATGTTAATATATTTTGTAATAATGTATTTTTATATAACATATTTAAAGAATACACATAATGGTAATATTACACAGAATCTTACTATCTATATCCAGGCTCTTCTTTGTAACACTAACGCCTCAACTCAGAGTCACTAAAGGTTACTTAAATCGCTCCTTAGTAAAGAATCACCATACAAATTCTGTACTAAAGAGCGATTTAAGTAACCGTTAGTGACTCTGAGTTGGGGCGTAAATGCGCCTAATTCTCAACGCCAGGATTCAGAAGTAGGCATATTTTCATGATATAAAATAATTATATTTAAAATTCAAATATATTTTTAATTAATATTTTAAATGATACCTACGTTTAGTAAGTATTCTGTGGTTTAGTTTTGAACTGTATTATAACATCGACCCTCATGCTTTCGGGTTTATATCCACCACCTTCCTTATTATGTGTTACTATACCCCGATACGGACTATAACCCGACTTACTCACTCAAACGTATGCCGATTAAGGAATAGATGATCCCTTTTAAACCACACAATTAAAATAATTAGGTACTGGTGATAATTATTCACCTGCATAACATCACATTTTAAAATCAATCACAACACAACCTAATTGGCTCAATGCTGAGCTCTGTTCTCGAAGACTGAAGACGTATTAGTATAGTATACACATTTACCACCTCTAAGACTCAGGTATTTTATTTATTTATTTATTTAACACTTTATTGTTTGTACACCATACAATAATATACATAAGAGCACAAGAAAAAAAAAGAATACAAAACAATGGGCGACCTTATCGCTTAGTAGCGATTTCTTCCAGGCAACCCAGCAGTAGCAAGAAAACAGCAAGAATATAAATTGGGTATAGGCGTACCTACATAAGGTATTACAGTGTGAAAAGGTGAAGTAGAGAGAAGAAAGAAAAAAAAAAAGTATATATATCAAAATGACAAACAAAACATACTAATAATAATAATAAAAAAAAAAAAAGCAGTGAATGAAGGTTAATGAAAGCCAAGAAAAGGAAAAAAGAAAGGATGATGACAGGTTAGGAAAGAAGGTAATATTCTTTAAGTAGCTTTTTAAAAGAAAACACAGTTTCAGCTTTTCTTATCGGTAGGGGTAGTGAATTCCAGAGACGTATAGATGTGAGAGTGAAAGATTTATGATAGAATGAAGAGGTGTGTGAAGGGACTTGTAAAGTAAGATTGTTGGAAGAACGAAGTAAGTGATTGTGGGACTGATGAAGATATTCAAAGTTATCACGGAGATATGAAGGAGCTAACGGGTTAAATAACACAGAGTACAGAGTAGAAAGTATGTGAGCATTCCGGCGAAGGCGGATAGGGAGCCACTTGAGTTTAGCGCGAAATTCGGAGACATGATCATATTTACGTAAACCAAATATGAATCTAATACATACATTTTGGAGACGCTCAAGCTTATCTAGTTGCTCCTCAGTAATGTCAAGATAACAGGAATCGGCATAGTCAAGAATGGGTAAAAGCAAGGAAGTAGCAAGAGAAATTCTAGTGGGCATAGGGAGGAAATTTCTAAGTCTACGTAGACTACCAACCGCAGCAAATAACTTTTTACTAACCTCATTAATTTGTGGTGTCCACGATAGACTGGTGTCCATAAGGATTCCCAAATTTTTAACAACTTTAGAGTATTGAATATGGACTCCATCAAAAAATATTTTAGGCAGTACCAACCAATCAATTTTAGTTACCAGTCTCGAACTACCAATAATAATCACTTGCGATTTAACTGGATTTACTGCAAGTCCGAATGATTGGGCCCACTTAGAAATTTTGTCTAAGTCTGAATTCAAGTCTGAAACAGCCTTTGATAAATTCGAGAGTGACGCTTGCGTATAAATTTGCAAGTCATCTGCGTATAGGTGGAAGGACGAAGAAAGTATGGAGCAAATCGAGTTGATGAAAATGGCAAAAAGAAGAGGAGACAACACGCCACCTTGCGGTACGCCGGCTGACAGAGCAGACCATGAAGAAGAAACGTCTTCAATCTGCACACGTTGTCGGCGTCCATGCAAGTAACTATGAAACCAATCAATTGTCGTCGGAGATATATTAAGAGAACGCAATACCCCCAACAGAATATCGTAGTCAACACTATTGAAAGCATTGCTAAAGTCCAGCAACGCCAATACAGTAAGTTGCTGGTTCTCCATTCCATAACGAATGTCGTCGGTGACTTTAAGTAAGGCTGATGTTGTGCTATGGCCGCGACGAAAACCAGATTGTAGAGGATTTAGAAGATTGTGGGAATGAAGGAAGGAAGTTAATTGTGATTGGACAAGACGTTCTAAGATTTTAGACAAAAAAGGAAGAATGGAAATAGGACGATAATCAGAGGGAAAGGATGGCTTAGGTTTTTTAGGTAAAGGAATGACTTTAGCATCTTTCCAACAAGACGGGAATGAACTAGAGGAAACAGAAAAATTTAAGATGGAAGTAATGATAGGTAAAACGATATCCAATATAGGTAAAATCATTTTGCGGCTAATGCAGTCAGACCCGACGGCATCCGATTCGATAGAAGATATGCTTCTCTTAACATCACGATCCGAAAATTGATTAAGAACAAAAGGAGAATAATCAGGAGTGGGAATCGCAGAAAGAGAGTTAAGTGTTGAGGATTTCATAGCCGCTGTAATGGGGCTAGACGATGAGAAATGCTGATTGAGATTGTTCAAATCAGCGGTAGAAACCGAGGGCTGTGAATTTTTATGTGATTTCCCAACTCCCAAATTACGTAAAAACTTCCACACCTTGGAAGTATCACCATCCTGAACTGATTCATGAATGTGGCGTCGTTGTGAGTCCCTGCACACCGTATTGCAGCGGTTACGAACTTTGTTATATTTTGCACGATTTTTATCACTAGGATCAGACTTGAATTTAGATTTCGCATTAAGTTTTTTCGTAATTAACGTTTTAACTTCGTCAGTCAACCATGGAGCTGGCGGATGACGAACACGAATTCGGCGGACAGGAGCATGCTTATCAAAGAGCTGTAAAAGCAGTGAATTGAATATGGCTACCTGTTCGTCAATCGTAGTTCCACTTAAAACCACAGTCCAGTCCATATTTAAAGCGTCCAGACGAAGATGTTCCACGTCTATGCCACCAAAATTACGCTGAAGAATGTATTTTGACTTATGTTTAGGAGGTTTTAGATTGTAAGACAAAAATAGGAGGTCGTGATAGGAGAAAGACTCAGCGCTGCATTGCCCATGCTTACCGACAAATTCTGGTGAGGAAACAAATATAAGATCTAGTAGAGAGGGTGTGCAGCCAGGAGAAAAATGAGTAGCAGACAGGGGAAGGATATGCATGTTAGAAGCATCAATCAAGGACCGGAGCCGTGCTGCCCTAGTATCGGATTTTAAAAGGCATGTGTTAAAATCTCCCATAACAATAACATGGTCATAGAGAGGAGTCAGATCTTCAAGAGTTTTCTCTAGCGATGGGAAGTAGTTAGTAGTAATAGATGGGCTATAAAACACACCAAGGAGCACTTTGGTATGGGAAAAAAGAAGCTCAATAAAAAGATACTCAGCTTCGTTCACAATGCCAGTAGGAGACTGAGTAATTATAGAATATGGAATGTGTGAACGAAGATAAATAGCTACGCCGCCCCCACCCCGTCCAATGCGATCATTACGAATTAAATGAAATCCAGGCAAAGAGTACGAAGTGGAGGGCAAGCATGGTTTCAGCCAAGATTCCGATACCAGGACAGCATGAATATTCCTGTTATCAAATGTATAAAGAAGATCGGGATAGTGTGCAGGAATGCTCTGGGCATTTATATGTACAACATTGAAGTTTTTCTGTACTTCAGAGAATTGAGACTCCAAAGTTAAAGGACCCCGCACTAATTGTTTGAAAATTGTGTTTCAGCGGATTGGTCTGAATTTTTGGTATGTTGTAGCCCTAACCGTACTGATCAAAAGTCCCAATGGGCACGACCTCCCCAAATGCGTATTTTGTCCTCCAGGGGGCACTTTCCCCCAAAGTCTATTTGTTCGATTTCTACGGAATCATTCTGAATTTTTAGTATGTTGTAGTCCTAATCATGCCAAACAAGAGTCCCAATGGACACAACCCTCCCCCAAATGCGTATTTTGTCCTCCAGGAGGCACTTTCCCCCCAAAGTCTATTTATTCGATTTCTGCGGAATCATTCTGAATTTTTAGTATATTGTGCAAAACAAGAGTCCCAATAGGCACGACCCCCCCATATTGCGTGTGTTCTCCTTCCGGGGGCGCTAACCCCCTCCCCCCCCCATGTTCTATTTATTTTATTTTAGCGGAATAATTCTGAATTTTTGGTATGTTGTAGTTCTAACCATGCCAATCAAGAGTTCCTATAGGAACGAACCGTATTCCGTAGGCGTATTTCCGCCATCTGGAGAAAGAAAAACCTACTACTGGCTACAACATACTTAAGAATTCGGAACGATTCCACTGATATCACATGAATGAACTAGGTAGGTTGCCCCTTGCGAAAAAAACGCTCAGAAAGTTATTGAAAAAATGTAGGTTTTAAATGAATTAGCTTTGGGGGGTTTTTCTTTCTCCAGGTGGCGGAAATACGCCTACGTAATACGGTTCGTTCCTATAGGGACTCTTGATTGGCACGGTTAGAACTACAACATACCAAAAATTCAGAATTATTCCGCTAAAATCAAATAAATAGAACATGGAGGGGGTTAGCGCCCCTGGAAGGAGAACACACGCAACATGGGGGGTCGTGTCTTTTGGGTCTCTTGTTTGGCATGATTAGGACTACAATATACTAAAAATTCAGAATGATTCCGCAGAAATCGAATAAGTAGACGTTGGGGGGAAAATGCCCCCTGGAGGACAAAATACGCATTTGGGGGGGTTGTGCCCATTGGGACTCTTGTTTGGCATGATTAGGACTACAACATACTAAAAATTCAGAATGATTCCGCAGAAATTGAATAAATAGACTTTGGGGGAAAGTGCCCCCTGGAGGACAAAATACGCATTTGGGGGGGTCGTGCCCATTGGAACTTTTGATCAGTACGGTTAGGGCTACAACATACCAAAAATTCAGACCAATCCGCTGAAACACAATTTTCAAACAATTAGTGCGGGGTCCTTTAAAGGAGGTAAGCTGCTGAAACTACCATCACTGCAACCGTCATCGGAAACTGAAGTTAATGAAAAATAAGGGAGGTCGCTATCATTATCACTGTGCGCCATTATTAGTATGTATGGCTATTAATAAAAAATAATATATATAAAAAAAAAATTATATATAAAAAAAAAATACAAAACAACACATGTCTACCTTCCAGCATTACAATATCAAAAACCTCGCACATAAACAAAAAGGAGTAATAATATATAACTATAATATCCACGATACATTGAAAATTCTAGGTTGTAAGTTGTGTTTTGCTGTAACCGCGAGAATGAGAGAAGTCCTTGACACGAAAAAATAGTCTAAGTCTATGGTTACTTCTGTCAGTGTCATGTCATGACAAAATGTCAACAGAAATAATTGAGGTTATAAAGGAAATATGTTACAAATGTTGGTTTACTATGCTATACTACATTCACATTCAAATCGGACCCGATGTAAACAAACCATTAAAATTCCTCTATAGGGTTTTCACAAACTGATTTGTGTTTCGTACACCAGTTATGTATTATAGAACTAAATAATAATTATGATATTTGTGACATCTTAATTAACTCACTATTGAACTATAACAACAACACACTAAGAGAAAACGAGGTAAAAACCAACATCTTATTACACTTTCATCAATAAACAATTCTTGCTCCCACATCCTTAATTACAAGGAGCAATTTGGAACCTTTTAGCAAAACATAATGTTTTGGTCTATGTGTATAAATAGAAATGACTACCAAAACCGTATAGCGATAATTGTGCGAACGTGCTCTGCAAATTGGTCGTATTATTTTCCGGCATAAATAAGTTTCATTTCACGCAGTATACTTAACAATAAATCTTATTACAATAAATTAACTAAAGCCAATCTTCTTTTATTATATCCAAGACTATATCTATTTTATACATTATTAATTATTCCTTCTATTATTAAGGTATTAAAATATAAATTTATCTAATTTGAAAAGATAAAAAAGAACGGTTGCGTTCCGTTCGTACCTTTTCCGCGGGTACAGATGTTATAATATTACGTACTCTGTAGCCATAGTAGACCGGCTCGCACTTCGCAGCCGTCCGCCATTACATGTTCAAGAGATAACAAAACAAGTAATATTGTTCTGTGGAACAAAAGGTCAAGAAAATATTTAAACAAAATAAAAGAAAATGAGAGACGAATGCCGTAAATTATATTATACCGATGAAACATGGATCAATGAAGGTAAATATTTAATTAAAATTTTATGTATCATTTCTTACAACTCAAGTAAACACAAGTGAATTAAAGCCATAATATCGGAGCTATTCAAAGTAGTTTAGGTCTATTAGTCCCTTGAACTGACTGAAGTATACAATGTAAACTTCATTGTAAGACTTGGGGGGATATTAATAACCTAATAATTAATTGTTTGATAATAGGTAATTTCTGTAGATTTGAAGTTGAGTTTATTAAATTGTCTTCCTTGGATATGTTATGCTACTTGTATGTTTATGCTTCATAACTTAATATACATATGAATTGTGCAAGGGCGGAAGGGCAACAAAACCCTACTTTTACAAATGCCCAGTATCTGTGAGATAAATATTTGAATAATGATGTGTTCAAGTGGATCAGTGACACCTATTATGTTTAAATGATTTTGAATTTGAATGTTATAAATAATAAAGTTATAATATTATGCATTTCAGGCCATACAAGAAGTAAAATGTGGCAAGATTTGAGCATTGCTTCAAGCCGAGAAGCACATAGAGAAGGCTTGTCAAAAGGATTAACAGAACCTTCGGGAAAAGGAAAGAGGTTAATCATAGTCCATATTGGTAGGTATTTCAGTTTCTTGAAAATTTTAATGTTATATACATGATGACTAGTGACCCTGCCTGCAAAGTGAGGGGACCTGAGTTTGACTCCCGGACGGGGAAAATATTTATGTGATAGATAAATATTTTCTACTCGGGTCATGGGTGTTATAGTGATGTGTTATGTGTGCCACACAAGGCACAATGTGTTACCGTTTATTTATTTACTTATTTCAAGTTTAAAATAATTGTACAGTATCTAAAAAGAAAAAAAACCTTAAATACATATTATAAAAAGTCACAAATACATAATTTTTAAATTACTTTTAGTAATTTAGTATAATTTTAGGAATGACTTATATAACTGTTATATACAAGTTATAAATGAATCACAAAATATATTATATTTGTCTTTTCTTTTCAGGAAGTGAAGATAGATTTGTTGAAAACGGACTGTTAATATTTGAATTATATTATATTAATTACACCTGCAGCATGGCAGAATTGTGTGAACCATATTAAGAAAGAAGAGTTGAGGATGAGTGATTTGGATGGCATAACTGATGATGTCATTGATCGGTTTGTCATTCAAGTCTGTGACTTGAATGAGGACACTACATCATCAGACACGTCACAATCAGAGAGTGATTAACCTTAAGGGTTTGAGCGAGGCTACTGATTACTGATATGACTATTTGATGTTGTTAAAAATTAAACCTGTAAAGATAATGTTTTCATTTTATTTCATAAAGTCCCTTATTCCTATTCCCAACTTAGGCTCATTGCAAGGCACAGGTCTCACCTTGCCACAAGATTAGTGATCAAAGCCTCAAGCAAAGGTTGGTGATTTAATTTACCTAAGAAATCATCTTAAAGTTTTATTTTGCCATTAGCAGTCACCTATACCAACTGCCAGCCAAAGTGTTGTGTTGCTACTACGAGCGTTTAACACTTTAATTTAGTATGGCCGTTGCGAAAGTGTTAACCTCAACAAATATAAATTTCTTGTAGATACTTCAGGTCACTTTGAAGTAACAGCGAACAATGCCACAGTAAAACGTACTAATGTAGGACATTTTGAGGTTAGGACATCAAAGTTAGGTTTCAAGTGAAGTCACTATTTATGTAATTATTTTAATGCATTTTTCATTAAGAAGGCACTTGATTTGTTAAAAAAACACAAACAAAATAAAGCAAACAAAAATAATAAGTTACTGACATTACAACAAAAAGTTTCATACGCCTGTTTGTTTGTGGTTGCTATGCAACGTTATCAGACACAATGTTTACATCGAGTCCGAACCGAGTTTGACTTGAGTATAGGAATGCAAGGAATTTCATAAAGCGCATTGTTGAAATAATACCAAGAACAAAGCAAACAGATAATGAGATGTAATTTATATCAAGAAAATGAGCAAAGGACTAACAAGGCTACAGCAAAACTAAACAGAAAAATAATGTAGTGACTTTACTTTTTGAGTAATCTTCTCGCTCGTGGAAGAACTTTGTTACTGGCAGCCTTTGGAGGTTCGGCAGCAGTCGGCTGAGTGGGAGATGCAACACCAGGGGCAGCGGGAATAGCGACCAAATCCGCCATACAGTCTATATTGTGACGCGTGCCATCTGGAGCCAACACCTGGATATTACCGTCCCTCGTCCAGCACTTAGTCACTCCAAACCGCTGTCGTGCCTCAAGGAAAAGATTGTGCCTGGCTTTGGTTAAAAACTCCGACTGAGTAACCCCAGAACCTTTAAGTTTAGTTTTGGCAAACCAAACACTATCACGAACACTTTTTTGATGGAATTTCACCAGGATTGGCCTTGGCTTGGATTCAGAAGGACGTCCCAGGCGATGAGAACGACTAATACTTTCGGTCGAGAACTCTGGCATATTTAACTTATCAGAGATTAGTGTAAAGGCAACCACAGATGTATTTCCATTTTTGCTCTCCGGGACACCATGGAACAGCAACATTTTACGGCGACTGCGCATTTCCTGCCTATCAAGCTCTCTGTCCAATAACTCCATCTGCTTCTGCATTAACTCCAGGGAAGACAGGATGTAAGTCCGGAAAGCAGAAAATTCAGCTGGCAACGACGATGTAGATGGTGCTGACGGGCTTCCTCTTCGCAGCTCTTGCTGGAACTCATTCAGCTTTGAGTTAAACATTTCCTGCATAGCCGCAAAAGACCCTTTTAGTGACTCCATCGTTTCTATGCCCCCAATGTAAGTGCAGTGAAGTGAATTTAATTGGAAGTTACTGCAGAATGGCTGGTGCTGAGAATAATATCAGGATATCTTGCTGGTAGGTAGAACTAATCACTGAAACTTGTTTGTCATTAAAAAATACTCAGTTTAAAATTAATACCAAATAAACAAAATTTCGAAAAATTTAGTAGCTGTCACTTATTTAACGCCTACCCGCGAAAAAAACAGGTATGTATGTTACCTAGATTTCTCACAAACTATGTGCTAATTGAATAATTTATTTCATTAATGTACCGACTGAAAGAGATACCTAAAGGATTTTGACGCAAAGTACGAAAGATAAAAGTTTATTTAGGAGTATATTTTCTATCATCACATTTAATGTTCCCAATTTATTTATCTTATCGTAAACCTATTAAAATCATAAGTAATTCCTTAAGGCTTTATTATACATACATTATGATGTAATTATTGGAATTATGAACTATTGTGTACAAACAAACAATTGTTATAACACAACTACATAAAACTCGACAAATTAATATAAAATAATACTTAATACTTTCCCTTTCGATTAGCCCCCACACTGGTGAATAACTTGACCGCTAAATTCAATTAGGATTCAACGTATTAATTGGGATTTCGGTTACTGGTGAATTTAAACTGAAGCCTCTTGTTCCGAACTTGACTACCAACGCCACTTCCGTTTACCCTCGCTCGAATTAATTGCAATCTGTCCTAGTTTCCTAGTCCTCATTATCAACAAGAAGAAAATCAAATACAGAAACTAAGCACTTGTGTTTAATTATTTTATTTCGTATAAACAATATTTCATTGTCAAATATCTATAACATAAATAAGTGTTTAAGAAAATTGCTACGGTCTAAAGAGCTAAATACTTACCTTTTCAACGCAATTTTCATTTTCGTTTTTAAGGTTATAAACATATTTGGAATTTTATATAAGATTTACACGTAGTTGTTCAATCGAGATCAAGTAGTTTTAGGTGAATGTTATTACGGGAACGCTTTCGCACACATCCGCGACCCCGCCAGCGGCAGCCGCCCACAAGCGGCTCCATCGCGAAAGCCCTCCACGATGGGCGCACCAGATGGTAAGGTGCGCCTCCCCCCTCGGCCTCCACCAGTACTGTAGCAGGCTCCCTCCGAGTCTGCTACTAGGAGGCCATGGATACCAGATAACTGGTACCCGGTGGAAGATTAGGTCTGTGGGTCTTCCACCGACCACACCTCGGCCGTAGAGGATAGGGCAAGCGGCGCATCGTAATACCGACATGCCTCTTCTTCTGCGACCCCATCAGTGCCGTTTCGGCGGAACGGCCCCGCCAGCTCGCAAGGGGTAGGGGGAGTGGCGCACCGTAATACCAACACGCCTCTCCCCCTGCGCCTCTCTCCCTCTCTGCCGCAGAAGATAGGGAGAACGGCGCACTGTAATACCGGCACTTCTCTTCTTCTGCGGTCCCACCTCCACATGCGTCCGCAGCGAACTTGTTCAGCCCGCTGGGAGCGCCCTTCTCGGGCCAACCGGCGGCCCAAACTGGCCGGACCTGGTTGCCTCTTAGCTTCATCGTGGGTGACCAGTCCACGGTTAGTAAGCCCCCCGCCACGACAAGGCGGGCAACCCCCGGGGGGAGCCCGCGGCATATGCTGAGTGCGTACCTTTTTTGTTGAGCAGTGCTGCAGCAGGTTATGTCGATTTTATAACTTATAATATTTTTTAAATGATTTATTTAGTGTAAATTTTATAACTTGTTGCAGTGCTTAGCAAAATAAATAATTTCTTTCTTTCTTTCATATATCTATTTGTCACACACTAGCGCCATTTAGAAATGGCCATTATTGGAACCTCTATTTTTTGTAAACAGCTGGAAACTTTTTCAACTTTCCCTTCATAATTATGAGATGGCCCTCGTTCTACCTCAATATTCCATGCGCTGAAGTATGTCATATTGAGCCCCGCGTGCACAGAGGCCTTAGTGCGAGTTTTACGTGACATAACGGGCTCACAATGTTGGCTAAGATTTGTATGGGACCGAAGCTTTTCTTTTCACTGCCGCTAGATGGCTCTGCTTCGGTCTCTTACAAATTTTGTATGGGGACACCACTTATTTTTAGACTTTTTTTAATTTTTTGATTTTTTCCTACGCTTACACACAATTACCGAGCTGGATTCCAAATTTCATCCTTCTAGGTTATCTGGAAGTAGGTTAGATTTAGGTACTATATGTCAGTCAGTCAGTACTAAAATTTACGACTTTTTGACCTTCATATCTTTGTAACCGTTTGAGCTAGCTTCATGAAATTTGGTCTTCTATATGTCCATATGGATATAATTAAACACACGTAGTTTTATGTGTTTAAGTTAAAGAGGTTTTGAGTTATAAAAGGGTCAAAAGTGGCACCAAGTGGTTCGTGTAATATTACACTCGGCGCTGGCTAGCCAGTTCCTTTGCTTGAACTTGGCTTGACACGCTGCCGCGTGTCTAGATAGCGACAAAAACAAATTGTAAACTTCCCGAAATTGTATTAATAAACTCGTACCAAGCTGTTAATGGGCGGACATGACAAAAATTTAGGATAGTACATAATGCCACCATGTCTACGATCCCCCTTTATTCAACCGAAAATGTTTTAACGTGTTTTGAGTACAGTGCTGAGGAATCAGATAATATGGCTTCACCGCTTCCTTCGTCGGTAACAAGAAGGTGATATTCTTGGACGTCTTGGATTTTAAATAAATAAAACGAAATGAAGTTTTAATGGAATTTGTTTAAAAAGGTTATCACACGTCGAACTAAACCTTTTCTTCAAAATTTTTTATCTGAATTAGTCTCTCAAGAAGAATCGGCAAGAATCCCAAGAATTTTTCCATACTTACGGTTACCGAGAGGTTGTTGCTACTTGTAGTTATACATATGTTATAGTTAACCTCGAAGCTCGGCGCTCCTAGATTTACCTAGTCAAACCTAAGGATTGGCGAACGCCTTTTGGTAAACCCCGTAATGGGTTCCTATTTCTGCCTTTGACTGGTGTATTTTTAAACCTAGGAGAGACGATTTTTGACAGTCAAACGCTAAAACTCAATTTGATGAAATCGGGGTGTGGCCAGTCAAACTTAAATTAGGTATAGAAAGCACTTTACTATCCCACAGTGCAATGCAAATGAAGCACTTTATTGCATTTGCACTTTATGAAGCACAAAGAGCAAGGCAAACTTAACAACTCCTAAGTTGTCTTGAAAAAAATCATGTCATTTCCGTAATTTCTTTCGTTTTTATATTAATTTTAACAAACAGTCTACAAACACTAATAGAAACATATCGCTGTACTGACATGGTGTAAAAAGTTATAGTTGTAAGCTTGTGTGGATTGTATTGTCTGTACATACATACGAGAAAAACAGTATATGGAAAACGGAAAGTTACTGTATAAAAGTCATTAGCTAACCATTCTTACTAATGTATAACAATTTCCTACTTTCACAAAGCTATTTCAATTTCATAGGTTTAAAAGATTAACTTTTGAAATTTTATCGAGTATACAATTATAAACATAAAACCGGATGAACGAGATTTTTAACGCTACAATTTTCAGGAATGTTTTTTCAAGCACAACTGTATTTTTTTTTGCTACCTACAATGCAAGCTCCATTTACTGCCATATTTATATTTTATACTAAAGCATCCAGCGCACAATTCCAAGTATATTTAATACTTCTAAAGCAAGTTGCCCCAATTCTGCATAAGGAAACATGATATTCACCATAAGTCGTAACCTTCGCGGAGGATGCTCAAATGAAATTAAACTGCTCGTTGACTGCCGAAGGGACTCGTTGTCCATAATAATTACTAGCTATGAGTACTTAGAGGAAGTCGGTAACTTGAGACGAGTTATATTTATGATACAGACTGTAGCCGGTCATTTCTGGTAGCCAAATTGACTTCTTGAACTGGTAATATTTTAATTTGCTTAACATTTTTAGACAAATCGATATATCTGTATATTATCCATATTGCCATTTAAATTTATTTTCGGTATTAGGTATACTGTGAAGCTTGAAAATTAGAAATTCAGATCATTCTATGACAAAACTTTGATAAAATTATTAACTTTTAGATGCATAATTAGGGTGTGTAGTTACTATCAGTAACTCGGTCAGTAATCAGGTACGACTCTCAATATGAGTAACATAAATTTTAATATGAACTAAAGATCTCAGAAATTGGGTACAAAATAAAATTCCTAAAATTATATCTTTACTGTGTGTAGTACACATTACTTTTATTTTGTACCCAGTTTCTGAGATCTTTAGTTCATTTTAAAATTTAAGTTACTCATTAATATGAGCAGAGTCGTACCTCGCAACTCGCTTCCTGTGCTAGACGTGATGAGATTTTGATGTACTCACATACCTTTTAGCATTGACTACTAAATAGCAGCTTTAAGCTTCGTGTAAACTTAGATTTTAAAAACTTGGATCAATGACAATGACGAAACAATGAATGATCAAATAACAGTGCTGCATTAAAATATAATAGATTAAGTTTAGATAGACTATTTGAAAAATCTGTTTGAATCACTGATGACCCAAATAACATAATAATATTTTATACTTCTGTTGAATCGCAAGGTAATTGAAATCAAGCGGATGTAACCATTTGAGACGTCTGCTCAATTAAGTAACCAAGAGCACATCAAAGCATTACTCAATCAATGTTTTCTCGTAACATATTGTCCCTTGTACTTTAATCAATCTGTACTAGAGCAGCAAAAGGTTTTATTTGTTCGGGATAAGTATCGTCACGCAAGATGGGCTGATGAGATATTTTATCAATTATTTATTTAAAAATTACAGTACCCGGATGACTCGAGCTTTGCTAGAACAACGCTATCTACTGAAGTAGCTTTAGTGTTGCTACTCGCCAATAGATGTCAGGAAGAGTCTATTGTAACAGTTTTTCATTGGCTGAAAACACGGATATATTGACATTTTCTAAAAATGAATCCTAGCTAGATTGATTTATCGCCCCCGAAACCCTCTATATACTATATAATGTCATGAAAATCGTTGAAGCCGTTTCCTGAGATTCAGAAAATATACAATATATATGTATATAGAAGAATGGCTCGTTTAAAGGTATTAATACTATCGTGAATTAAAAAAATGTATTACTGTAGCTTCAAATGCTTTGAGATCTTTGTCGAATAGATCAAAGTAGGTATACACAGAAAGACTGCACTGACAATTCAAAGAGTATTGGTCAGAAGGGATTTGCATAAAGCATTTAAACAAGTTTATGTAACGCGGCAAATTAGGGTTACCCACAAAATGTTATTTAATTTATTTGTACTTAATTTAATTTGAGTTAAGAGTATCTTTGTGATCTAGTCCTAATTATTCCTTTGTCCATTTTACATAATTTAGACGAGTATTCTGTTACTGTTTTCTGTTCCATGAAAAAAATATTGAAACCGTTCCAAAATACATTGTACATAAATTTTCAACAAACCGTCCCATTTATGTATGTTTTTCAAATTTGGAGTTGTTTTTACTTTTATGGTTGTTTGTACCAGGAAACAAGGCAAAGTTTTACAGTAACTTGTCTCAGAAATACATTACAAGTCAAGCTGGCTCGGAAAAGCACGTAGCTTCTTTGGTAACAGCGTAAGTCCAGGATAAAATACGTATACGCTGGCTTAGGGTTGCGGTTAATCTTCGAAACAAACCTTTTGAATTTAAAACCAGCAAATTTTTCAGAAACTAGGGGCTTAGAAATTTTCTGAAGCTCATTCTTTATTGAAATACAATAGTTAAAATTATAAAATTGTAGTTTGAAACCTAAAAATAGCTTTTATCAGCATTACTGCCCCAAAAACCCTCGTCAGCTACTGTAAGGAACTCGCGCATGAAGCTCGAATTCTAAAACAAATCTTTACAAAAAACATATTTTTTAATATTCAGTTCAGGTAATAGTTACGCACATTAAAATTGTGACTAGTTACGGCTAATTTGGCGCAAGATATATCAAAGTCAACGACGATAATTTGGAGAAGAATAGAATCGATTAGCCAAACATAGTGGATCATTAACATAATATGGATGGAGAGAACATCCATCGCTCCTAATTTAACATAAATTTTACGACATATTACTTACGAGTTAATGTTAATTTTAATTGGACCCATTTTTTAATGACACAGGATTTTAAGTTTTCTTGTGTCATATCATCTTTTTTGGACATTCAAATTTAATATTAAAATGATGCAAATGGATGTATACGAGACAAAACGCAGCGAGCTGAATTAACAACTACTGGGAGTGATACTGTTTTTTGTTACATAATAACATATTTTGCGCATTACATGCTATTTCTATGTTATTTAGAAATTAAAATAACACTGGGTAGACTTCAAAGTACTTGATAAATATTAAGCCCATAAAATCTATTTAAGGGCGAAGGCTGAAGAGAAACCCCAGTTGAGTGATCTCTTATGTCGTTGTCTAGCTCACGCCCCAACTCAGTCACTAACACTTACTTTAATCGCTCCTTAGTAAAGAATGACCATACAAATTCTCTAGAAACTCGTCAGTGTCGAAATGAATGTGGCCAATATTCTTATCAGTTATCAAGATCCATAACAGCAAATTTTTTTCCGTGCACACACTAAAACAAATATTAAACCATATCTTTCACATATCGAAGCATTTACTTATATCAATTCAAAATTAATTATCTGGCTTCCAAATTATGGGATCGAAGGTATGAATTTAATAACATTTTTTTACATGTAGACATTTTCTGTAGTGCGATCCTTTCATGTTAGCTATATTATGTACCATGCTGTAGATGGATGGCTTTTGACCCGATGATAAAACGTAAAAATCATAAAACCTTAGATTTTAACTAAAATTTTCAAATTTTACAAAAAAAAACCTTAACAGTTCTAGCGTGAGATAAAATAATCATTACGTAATGATCGTTTCATTTGTTTCATGTTGTTCAGAAAGTAAGTGAACATCTTCCTGTCTTTCTTTGCATTAAGACATTTTTATTGTCAAGGAGGAAACGCGTACCGCCCTTGTTAAAAGGTGCCTTCCCTTTGAACATAAAGAAGATTGTTGTCGGAGTAATCAAGACATGGAATACAAAGATTTGAACAAAAATAAAATATCTCATTGTCACAAATCCAACGCTAAGGTGAAATAAAAAAGATTCTCGTAGTGACATTAAACGAGTAAGATAACGAAAAGCTTATAAAATATGAAAACCTTTGAATTACTATATTTAGGTATTTTGGAATTTATCTTACTGAAATTAATTCAAATAACAGAATTGTTAAAACTACAACTTATGAAAATGAAGAAACCTTTCTCGATATATCTATAAAAGCTTAATCGAATGTATTTTAAAATTATGCTACCTACTTTAACTAATTCGAAACAAATAAAAGAAAATTTACTTATCGATTTAAACAGTGCAGCGTCCAAAACGACACCATTCCATCTCACTCATCAGGAAAAGCATAGGAGCCATAAGAACTCCTACTGGTTTCAAATAAGATTGCATTAGAGGTTAATTGGCCAACAGCTACAACGGCCTTTTAATTCCAGGAAAATTTTCGCCATAGGTACAATACAGAAACTAGATAAAAATCTTAATAATGATTGAACTCTACAAAGCTTACCAGAACTAGTTATAAGTAGAATAAACCAATCAGACACTTCTTATAATACTTTATAACGGGACGAAGTCAAGTAAATATGACTGGATGCAATAAAATGAAGACGAGAGAACTATATATTATTCTTAGCACGCCTAAACTTTATCAAGACTTAAAAAGCAGACCCAATGTTGTAACTAAGTTTTTGTAGGCGGTCCTAGCTTGCTTTGTTCAAAAAGTAATAATTACAACAAATAACAGCTTTCGAAAAGTAATGTCACTGTTATTTTCATTTTAAAGCTCTTATCAGTAGTTAAGTGTGAAAAAAGTGAGTTATTTCTGTGAAATATTAATTTGTTTACTAGTCTTATAGCAGATAGCTTCATAAATATGTATCTTTAAATATATAAGTAAAGTAACGCGAAAGTTTAAAGTTACCTGTGACAAGTCCGGATCTTCTTCAAGTTTTTCGAGGATAGTGGGCTTGCCGTCGGCGGCCACGAAGGCTGCCCAGCTCACAAACAACAACACATAAATTGCACCCATTATTCCGGGTTACGCAAACCATCCAAAACCACAAAAGTACACTAACATACACCCGCGGAACACATCTGCGACGAGATTGTTTCGAAGCGAAGTGAAGTACGCGACGCGCGGAGTACGAGGGCGCGCGGTAGTAAATGCCGGGCGCGGGAGGTACTGACGCGTTGACGCAGAGGTATACCCTTCCCGCTCACGCACGCGTCCGTTGGTCAGATGAAATGGTCATACCATCCGAGACCGTTCAAAAAGTAACGATGTTACCTCACAGCTCACAGCCCACAGGTAACAGAAAGCGCCTTCGTTAACTAAACTGGCCTGTCAGCTTCCGACGATCCACGTGACTAATAGGGCCAGATGTCTAACCGCAATGTCTTTTAGCGGTTATTGTTTGAGAAGTAGGTAAAGTTTAATCATAATCTAGATCAATAACAGTGTTTATTAACCTGTGTCATTTGATTTAGTTCTGCGTTGTATTTGTCACTTGAGAATTGTGCTGCGACAAAACTAATTAGGTGTAATCTTATTTTCAATTAAGTTCCGTTAGTTGTAAGAGAAAAATCTTAGAACAATCGAACTGTTGGAAACATTCTAAATTGATAAGTAATTAAGTACTAACCATCTTTTTTATACTCACCCAAAAGTTTGCATGGCGTTAGAATAAAGTAAAGAATAAAAAATATTTCATCATTCATCTTAATAGTTAAGAATTAAGCATATAATTTTTGGAGTTTAACTCTTTTAGAATCGATTTTCATATATAAGCCCGGGGTATGAAAATTAATGGGTAGTAAAATCAAACTTTCTGCGTTACGTTAAGTCCGATATGCGTTAGTTTTGTAAAACGTAACATATGTAGAATCTAGATGGAGTTGTTACTGATCAATAACATCGCCATGTAATGATAATAATAATATTCTTCTTACTGATTTGACAATCGCAAACTAGATGGCGTTGTAATAATCTTGTTATTGATTTGACAATCTAAATGGCATTCTTACTGATTTGACAATTACAATCGAAATGGCATTAAACTTCAGTGGTGCGTTGGAGCTGACACACATTTTTTTTCAATTTAACGGAAATTAAAAAGGAAAAACTAATCATGGAAACAAAACCTGTATTGAATTTGGAAATAGATCTTCGAACCAGGATTAAGGCTTTGATGGCCATAAGTTTGGTTAAACGTGATGTGTGTTTAGAGATTATGTCCACAACGTGATGCTAGTAAGCTTTCCTCAATCGAAAATCCTATCAAAATATTATTTTCATGTACAATAGATTGCCAGACCCACAAGCGTCGGTATGAAAAAGTTATCCTGTCTTTCTATTTTTTCTACAACCTTAATTTTACAAAACGAAATCTTGGTAAACGTTATGCTTTCCCTATTTATTGTACAACTGATTATTTAGCTTATACTTATAAACATTTATTTATTTATTTATGCTATTGGGCAAGCTCAAGCATATTGAGTACAACAGTCATATTAGATAAAGATCAACGACTTCAATCAAACAACTTTAGTCATCATTCATAACGGATTTTTTTTCAGAAAAACAGTTTTACCTCACCTTATATTAAGTGCACACTTTAATTGTACACTTCATGTAGTCTATGAAGTCTACATAAATTCATCAGCTGATGAAAATGAATCATTGACTACTTCAAGTATGACTGTTCCGCTGCTAGCCTCACTCAGACCAAATTTTACTAAGTCCAGAGGCTCTCTGCCAAGTAGGTACAGGCGGGGAGAATAATGCACAATGATTATTTAAATTTTGATTACTTAACCACCGCTCTTCTGAACATCTTATGTCTGCTGCAGCGACAGACGCGGGGTCATCAATTTCCTCTTAGTCAAAAACGCTTCGGTGACATGCTTGTATTATTTCCGCTAGACTGTGGCTACCACTTATTGTTATATGACCTCTTAACCGGTTGTTATCATAACATTGTAATCATAAATGATTTATCAGTATGATGTTGTTATATATTACATTTGTGTGATATTTATTGTACCTGCTCAGTTTCGCTTATACTTCCCATTATTGTATTGTGTGATAAATGTGCCTGATGCGTATGTATGTATTTATAGAGATCTCTTTACCTGCTTTCACACCAACACTGCTGTTTCGGCAAAACGTGACGGGAACATATTACGGTCTATTGTTCGTTATCTCTATAAAATCTTTGGCTCCATCGGTGTTTGGTGTTCACAGTAGATTTTTACACCCTTGAATTAAGTACGCATTGTTAGTGAAAGGGCATGTCAAACAATAGAACTGCCTAGGCAAGAGAATCTTATATTTATGAAAAAAATTAAAAGCTTTTACTGTCCACACTTTATTTAATTGCAAAGTGCTGAAACATGGTCTGTCATTACACTAAAAATAATACTTATGTTTTATATCATTCATTTTTTACGGTGGGATAATATCTTTATCCATCCTCCAAAATTCATTCCTGTGTCACTGTTCGGCTCAGGTCTTCATACATAAAAATAAATGATAAGAGTTAAAACGGATGCGAATGAGCATATTTCTTGCGTATTATATTAAGAAGAACATTATGCAGAACTATTTTCTTTTCCCGTGTGATTTCATACCTACCTATAATGATATTATTCAAATTTTATTTCATATAAGATTCTGGACAAATAAATATATTAAGTTTCTTCATCGTTCCACAAAAGTTGCCCCTTAAAATATTAATGATGGAGATAGGTGATGGAGCCATCGAAATTCTAAATGGCTGATCAACTAAAAACCTAAAGCATGACTATTTTAATAACATGTCAACTAACAGTGCTGTCAAATTATACCTTAAAATCGTAATCGTTTGACAAAGATAAGAAATAGATGATGAAGTGAATCCATATTCAACTGTACGGGACCTTAAAATATAACCATAGAAAGGTAAACTTAGTCAGCTTGAGTGAACTTACACTTACTACTTACTGAATTTAGTGTTCCAGCTAATAATAGTTTTAAACTAATACTAATGTTCCTCATTAGTTACCCTCTCAAACAACGAGGAGAACTTGGTTATCCTCAAGCTTTAAACTGGTTAATTATAGCTGGAATAGTACCTACTTAACGACCGAACAGAAGGTGTGATATAGAGCTAAATACCTAGATCTAAGTATATTTTTATTTAAACAGTTAATGTGTCGATATGAGAGTTTAATTTTACTGTTTCAGTTTCTGCTTAAGTTCTCACAAAATCTGCTCAGTAGTAATATAACATATCACTGCCCAATATATACCTGTATACGTATATATTTGTATGTTACTTCAAATAGTATTTATTTATAACATTAAACAAGTATTTAATAAGAAAATCTAAATATTAGATAATTATGTATTATAGTGACTAAGATTTTGCACTGATAACAATAAACTTAATTTATTCAGTGAGTAAAAGTCAATAATCGGTACCAAGCTATTTTATTCTGTTACTACCGACATTACCAATATGATGTCCCTATAACCCAGTTGGTAATGACTCTGTATAGAAAAGCGATTCCGGCTTAGCTATGTGGCAGTAAAGACATAATATGTGACAAATATAATAATATGTAGGTACCTACCTATATTCCCGTGGGTTTTTATTACCTTATTTACGTAGGTCTTTTTCACCTGCAACACAATCAAATGTAGTGTGAGTGAGTAAATAATATGAACGATTTATTATAATGCTATTACTTTAAAGATAACTTCGCCGCGACGAAGTGATATCATAAGTTCAATAATTTTCAGTTGTAATGACATAAGCACTGCTTTAGAAATTGCAATGATTATTATTAATAATACCTTTTACTTTGATCTATAAAACCTGTATGTATATTAATATGTAGTTTATTTATACCTAAAAAACTCCGTACTATTTGTTCTGAATTTACCTGTCATTACCTCAGCTACTATTTCGACCTTTTCTGTACTGTCTCCCTTATCTTCTATACCTTTTATTATAATAGGCGGCAATAGAGAAAATGACCCACATTATGGTGCTAACGCCGCACATCGTATATTTAACACCAAGGGAATCTCCGACTACTAGTATCCAACCCGCCTTCGCATCGCTTCGGGTCTCTAAGTTTTAATAACCGTGCTCCTAAAGCAACACTTTTTTTATCAGGATAATTCCTAATTTATTATAATTAAAAAACTATAGCCTACTTCATAAATGCTATTATACACAAAAATAATATTTTAAATTCGGCCAGCAGCTCCAGAGATTTAGCGCGTTCAAACAAACGAAAAAACCATTCAGCTTTATTATATTAGTATGAATAATAGATTGATAGAACGTTTCGTTTTATTATGCAATAAAAGCTTTGCAATTTTTTATAGAATGAATTAATGTTATGAGTCATTCCACACCATGTCATCCATGTTATGGCTTTGACATGTTTGTTTTCTGCACCTTGCATTTAGTAGAATCGAACGTTAAAGTTGAACGAACTGAAAGTCCAACATTCAGTGTCGACTAGGTATGGTATAACTCCAATAAAATTGTAGTTACAATTTCATAGGAAAACATTTTTGGAGAGACATGTTGGAACGTTTAAGAGATCTGTGAAATCTCAGCTAGTAGGTAAAGGATACCATAGTATAAATGAATATAAGTATTAACGACAAAGACGCCAGGAAATCAGTGCTGCATCCAGTTTCACGTAGGTTAGACCATATTATGTAACTTTTCATTAATTTAAAAGATGTGCTGAGGAGTTTCTTTACGGATTTTCTTCTCCTCCATGACAAAGCACCTTTCCGAAAAGCTGGTAGATTAAAAAAATTACGTGCATAGGTGTATTATTATTATTATTAGTGATACCTACCTATATGAATAAAGATATTTGATTTGATTTCGAATGAATCAATATTACAATCGTCTAGATTACGTCGAATAAGTTAGATAAGTGCCCCGCTTGTCTTCTTCAGCGTTATATTATTCGTAAATAGACTGGATTTTACAGTTTCGCAGAATTATTAGGACATGACATACTTAATATTTTAATTTCTTACAAAAGTTCGCGAGACTCATGGGAGTATCTATCAACGACCGCAAAAGAGTTAAGCCGTACATTTTTTCGAGATTTAATTTTGTAAAATTACAGTTAAAGAAATAGAAAACGATAACTTTTTTTACATCATAATAGCGCTTGTGGGTCTTGGCAATCTATTTCACATGAAAATATTATATTTTGATAGAATTTATCCGTTGAGGAAAGCTTACTAGCGTCACGTTGTGCACATAATCTCTAAACACACATCAAGTTAAACCAAACTTATGGCCACCAAAGCCTTTAATCCTGGTTCGAAGTTCTATTTCCAAATTCAATAAGATTTTTGTTTCGTATGGCCAGTTGTTGTTGGCCCTAACGCCTTTAGGTATAGCTTCACGGGGACAGAGGGCTGAGCTTGGTAGCTTATATATATAAGGGAACGCGGGTTCAATTCAGTAAGAGGAAAACAATTTTTTTTTTAATTTATGCCTCATACTTATTTCTTTCTCTATTAAATTAATGGAAGCTTGCAGGCATTCGACGAAGCTACTTCAGCGCGAATTAATTAAGATAAAGTGTAGGAACATAATAATAAATAAATAATGGTTTTATTTTGTGACTAGCTATTACGCGCTCGGTTATTGGTGCGTATGATGAAGATTTTCCTTCTATCTCACAATATTAATGTTTGGGATTGCACAAGGTTATATAGACACCTAACATTTTTTTATTAATTTATTATTGCACACCTTTCCTTTTGTGAATTTGTGAACATTTGTGAATGAATATAAAAATAAACAAAAATGATTTATTTAGGGGAATACTGAAAATTAATAATATTTAACTAGGTCAATCATTTTGATTGTTACTACGTCATAATTAAGTGAACTGTGGAAACAGCCTAACAAGCTTTGTCGCTGAAGCCCGTTGAATTGAGTTAATTATTTCTCATTCAAAGTGTAATTGTTATTGTATAGTAGCTAATTAAAATTACAAAAAATAATAACTGTTATTCATAAACACAGCTGAGTCTATATATTTTCACTACAGATAGACCTATTAAATAAAATATAACTTGAATAAAATAGGGGTTTTATAATTTTATCTGCCTTGTCATAATACTTAAATGAAATTTTGTTCGATATTACAAATCGAATCTTTGTAGGTGGGTAGTACTTGCTCCGACGACGGTTAGTTTCTTAATGAATTAAAATAAACTGCTAATGCTGGTAGATATAATTGAGCTATAATTATATGTATAATCACCGCACAAATTGGAACTTGCTCCTATCACTCAAACGAAATTACGCCGATAATAAACTCTACCAAACAAGAGATTAATTAAACCGACCGAAGTATGACGAAACCCTTTCGCGTCTTCTTGTAAACTTCATCAATCATTATTTCATGGACCAAAATGCTAAATATGTTAATATTATTCGTAAAGTGTTTAGAATTATGATTCATAATTTTACGAGTAAGTATTACATGAAATATTATTATAGATAAATTAAGAAGAATTAAAATTAAATTAATTAAAATACATACTAATTTACGACACATATTTACTCGTAAGAGTATATTCCGAATTTAAATGATACTATTAATATTTAAAAACTCTTTCTCTGAAATTACTCGTTGTTACGGAAGTATAAACTCACTGAATAACATTTCCTGCAAAAAAGATTTAAAAAACGTTTGAAGTTGACATACTTTACTTATTATAAAATAACAAAGTTTATCATCAACATCCACATAAAACAAAAAAAATTGAATACTATATCAAAATTTCAAATGGTAATTCTTAAACGTCCCAAATAAATTGTGTGATTGCGCTGCAATAATTTTCAGACGTTCTAACAGCGTTTTCACACTCGACAAAGCTCAAACCCACTCGAACACGAGCGTGGAAGCAAACGCCTTCCGCCCTTCCGTTTTCCCATATTGTTATCGCGAAAGGATGCAATTCAAACTCCGTGTCTGTCTAGGGGAAAATTGAAATGATTTCGTTGGCGAACAGCAAATTAAAACTCGTCTACAAACGTCTAACAGGCACTGAACACAGTTAAATTACACAAAAACTCCAACTACACTTTGACTCCAAACACGTTAACACACTCCTTCTCGAGAGTTGCAATTTCGCTTTCACCTACAACTCTACAAGTCATTAGGTTAATGCATTGCAAGGTACATGCTTACTAGCCATAGTTACTAGCACTGCACTTCTCCGCAATCTAGAAAATATAGGATTCGGTACAAAATTAAAAATTAAAAAAAAAATTCTTAAGCAACATATTATATTGGGAGAATTAAAAACGTTAAAACAATTTTTCAGGTACTTGGCCTATGGGAGTTAATTATATTTTTCTCGTCTATCTCATATATGTCTACACATACACACATCTCACATCCACATCTCCACTTTCCATCAGGTGGGCTTGTGGTCAAGCATTAACTTATTTGTGTAAAAAAAAAATGTCTCTTGGTGTCGTTGAAAAGGTCTTTGAAAAATATTATGGGTCTCCTAAGATAATTTTTTTAATTCAGGGGCCCGTTTGCAAAATATTACGCTTTAAAGTGCTCATTTTGATAAGTCAAGAGTCCCTCTGTCAACTAAACGGTCGGAGTTGGACATGTGAAAAAAATCATGGATATAGGTTATATGATGAATGTAAAAGGAAAACTATCACAGCATAATAACCAAATAGTTAATTAGTAATCCGATAGTCATAGTTGATCAACTGACATTTAAAGAACTCTACACTGACATGCACTTGACCACAGACATTATATCAAGATGTCTGTGCACTTGACCGATCTGTTCTGTGTCAATTGTTTATTTTGAGAGACCATCAACGTGTTTTAATTAAACCGACGATTAAGTATACTAGCTGACACGGCGAACTTCGTATCGCCTATCAATCAATGAATGTAGTGTTACTTTCAACTAAGCCTATATAGTCTTAGTTGGTTTAACAAATCAGAGATCATTAAAATCTGTACAGCCGTTCTTAGCTGTTCTTAGCCGTTATTCTAAAAGTTTAACTTTTGTTCATGACTTTTCTTGTATGACAGCATCTGCATCGGCCGATCGTTGTAGAACTAAAGAGGTTGCTCGCCGACATATAACTACAATTTTGTATTTTATTGAATCGATTTCATTTCTTTATCGTCAAGCCGTACGCAGTTTGGAAACCGACGATCCCGTTGACCTCTAACCGTGGCCTCCATCATCCCAGCTACCCTCTTTATTATGCATTCGGCAGAGTTATAAATGGGTACCTTCAATATTCACCCGCTCACTTGCTAACTTTCAATATTACATTTTCATTACACGAAGCTTCTGTCGTCACGCGTAGGCAATTAACGAGCTCTGTGAAGTTTTACTGAAGTTTCGGTACAAAAGAAGCTGTATTTAGTCCGCTGAAGCATTGGGTAACATCAATGTTTATTTAAACTTTTTAATTACGTGTTACGCGAAGTATGAAGTCATTAATGATAAACAAAAGAATTAATTCATTCATAGGATAATTTTCAAGTAATAAACTTGGCCATGCAAAATTATGAAATATTTTTTTTTAAATATTAAAAAATAAACTTTACATTTATGCTGATGGCCGCTGCCGAGATTTCTTGTATGGAGAACTATCATAAGTGTATCAGTAGTTCCTGCCTTTGGAGCTAACTCTGTGAGTAGTATTAGGTCACCAATATCGTAAAAAGGCATTGTCATTGAACTTAAGCAATATAAATTTTTTAACTCCGTAGAGAGGAAGTACTTCTAATTCAGCTTGCAAGATTTGATCCATACAGCTTAGTGCTAACAAAGTAACGATAAAAGCAAGTTAAATAAAAGCTCGTAGAAAATGTCATAGCTATACTTATAAATAAAACTCTCACATTCATAACCTATTACATTTTATCTGAATGCAATACTACGTAAAATTTTGTGTAACTAGTCGAGCAGTCCCTATCTACCTTCAATCATTTGGAATGCATTTGCTAGAGTTACAGTTAAATCATAATACGATATTATTAAAATATCGTTTTTATTACATAACAATATTTTAATGTACCTAAATTAAAATCACTTAAATAACCAGTAAAGGATTTTCGAGTCACAACATCTTTTGTTGTAATGCAGGACAAGTCGCCTAAAGGGTCGTATATATCTTGTTGAGCTGAAGCGTTAGATTAGACGGCTCTCAGCTGTGAGATTTATGACGGCAATACTAACTCGATTCACAGTACATAAAAATCGCAATTGGATGCTTGCTAGAGATTCGCGAGAGAATCTGAAAAAAATAAGCTATCACAATGACAAATACATACTGTCGGCGTGGCAGTATAGCAATAATATCGTACGATACCAATGTGGGATTTAGTGCGTAAACATATTATACTAGGCCAGTCTAGACTTAACTTCAAGTTGGGTGGTGATGGAAATGAATTCTTCACGCGACTTACTTGTCTCAGCTTATTGGTTTGTCCAAACTGTATCTAATACACATAAATACATGCACGCCCTTTCGATAATATTAGGTATAGTGGAGCTGTGTAGAAGCGGTATAAAGAAAGAGTTTCCACGATGGTGGAAGATCAGCAGCGCGGTTGGGCTCAGAGAGCAAGTGGTCAGCGTAGATCAAGTATAGACTGTGCTAGTAAATGTACTTGAGGGTGGATTTAAGATTTCGCCTTACTGGCGCGAACAGATACCCAAAAATATCGATATCTAAATAGTTCACGGTACCGTTCTTTGTGACTATTGTAATTATACGTATTATTATTAGTGTGTTTATAGTGTTATTGCAGTAGATGTTTCAACAGTTTTAGAATTTCTGAAAGTGTCTATAAGATGAAGAAAAGTGATAATTTCATTTTGAAAATGTGTAAAGCCTAAGGGGAACTAAAATGACACTACATGTATACTATATGATGTGTGGTCGATCCGTTCGTATTATTTCAAAATTTAAGCAATTGAAAAGGTAGTTACTGTCCTGTTTTTTATTACGTAAAAGCTAATAAAATTCCTTACTTACTTAAAATATTTCAAACCAATGTTAAGTAAATAAAATATACAATAATGCGTTGCACTTTGTAGATACCTAATATAAAGTTTGTCTATTTTGATGATTCGAAACAAAACAAGATGTTATGAAGTATTTATTTATGTGCCACAAGTGCCATGATAGTGGATCGTCGCAAAATTATTCTTAAAAGAAATATACCCCAAGTGATAGTGACGTAGGGACACATGTGTGTGGAGCATACATATGGATCCCTAAGCTGCCCAATTTTCCTATTTCATGCGTGCCCTGATCAAAGGCGGTCAGCGAAGCGGCGACAGTATGCGTCGTTGGTTTAGATACTAAATTCATATTTTTATGCCGTCCTTTACTTACCCATCCTATCCAGTGCCTTCATTACTTTTATATAAATACGTGACTAAAATTAATTTTAGAAAATGATGTTGAATATAATATACTTATATAGTCATACCAAAAAGTTTAAAATGACATAAAATTTTACTGTTTAAATATCGTTGATATTTTATCGTTTAACATCGTTTTATTGGTTCCCTTAAAATATTATAATATTTTGAGCCAGACTTTAACCTGACAATTAATAAAAAAATGGGCAAGTGCGTGTCAATCCACGCGCAATGTAGGGTTCCGAAGTAGTAAGTTTATCGACTATTATTCACTAACTACATATTCTAAAATAGCTGTGATAATTTTTCTTGTAAATTAATCATATAACCTATTTTGGAGAATTTTTGAGGTAATACCAATTGTCTACGCCGCGACATACTAGCCTGAATTTTTTATTTGTGCATAAAATACTTAAGTACTTTTGTTTTTTTGAAATGTCATTGTCAATAAAAAATCCACACGTCTACGATCTACGCAAACACAAATTATATTCGTTACAAATAATTTTCTTCTTTTAATGCGAAACCAATACGATTGAAGTACTATTACTTCGTATAGAACAGACACCCCGAACATTGAGTCAGGGAAATGCATTGCAGCCAGGTAGGTGGCTTACTTCATTCACTCACTCACTTGACATTCGCCTGCGCTCATTGCGGCCGCATGCCAAAATTGTTTAATAACAAACTGAAAAAATGCCGTCTTGCATGATAAGAACCTGTCACAATTGCACGTAAAAAGAACAAAAAATAAAATGGTATTACTTATCATCAGTAAGAAAACAAAATATTAACTTAAATCAAATAAAACGAATTTATTTCAATTATTGTGTAATGCTCCCGCCATTTTTGAATGAAATGCAAATAAACTGACTTGAATTGAATTGAATTGAAAAAATCATGAGGCGGGTTTATACACTTGGTAAGCCGTAAGCGTGTTAATGGACAAATAAATAAGCCCGTAAGAATGACTATGGTACCTACTCTTTGGTAAATAATAAATTATGTGTATTACATTACTCAGTGAATTCAATTAAACATTAAATAAAACATTTGGAAGAGCTAAAGATTTAGGCTGCGGGCACGAGATCTGCGACGAGCGGCGCGATGGCGGTTGCGGCGCGGCGCGGCGCGGGGCGATTAGCAGCGGTGTCTTGCGGGGCACGAAAAAACGGTCGGTCAATCGCGCTAAAGTAGTGTTGTGAAGAATGATAATATTATAATCTGTTTATTTATACTTTTATTGTTGAAGCGATGGCGTAAAGTGACTTTCGGAAAAGAGTGACGATTGGTTTTCATACAGATGAAGGTACATGTTTCATCTATTCGGTTGTGAAAAACATGATGAGAGCTGAATTATTATTTCCAAGAAATGGTGTTCATTCAATAAATAAAGGAAGAAGTAATTTAGGAGAATTTTCTACTCTTTATAACTAAGTTGATTGTATTTTGGAGAATATTTAGAAAATATTTATATGGTGCAATGGTCTTCACTGCCCATATAGCAGCTTTTGATGAAATACACGAAATAAGTTCTTCATTATAAATTTCCATTATTTTAAAATTATAATTCTATACAATTCTATGTACTATCAATCTAGTTTGTTCCCATCTCTTCCGCGTCGCCGCGCATCGCCCCGCACCGCCAGTGTATCGCGCATCGCCCCGCTCGAAATCGCGGGTCTCGTGCCCGGTCCCAAAGTACGCCATACTGTTGATTCCATCGCTTCAAATCGCCGCCGCCCCGCAACCGCCATCGCGCCGCTCGTCGCAAATCTCATGCCCGCAGCCTTAGAGTCGTTGACTGTTTGTCGTGGTTCAGCAAGTGTCTTATACAAAGTTACTCTATGGCAAGTGTGTAAATCGCCTTCTAGAGTTTGAAAAAAGAACGCGTCATCGCGGTTTCGGGACACACATTTTATTCGAGATATCTGTTCTATGTCATTATACTTCAATGTACGAAATACTAATGTTTAATTTCTATCCAGGTCCATACTTCGAACAAGAAACTTTAAAAAAACATTTCGCCTTAATAAGTTCTACACATAGGTGCTACGTCTTAAGTTATTTTGAACTGCAAAACAATTAAACATTATTCTCTTTCAAAATAATCTCTTATTAAACGAGGTGATTTAAATTAAAACTGACAGAGCAAACGCATTGCAAGCACTGTTTGTTGCAAGAATGTCCTTTGACGCCAAATTAAAATTTCGAAGGGACCAAGTGCAGTGAACAGAAAACGTTAACGCTGCTTTGAGATACTCAACTAATTAAAAGTTCAACACCTCTTGTTTCCGTCGCAGCTTGAGCTTGAGCCTCTTGCAAATTAGTTTGATATTTTACCACTTTATGTTCAAACCATTATCTTACAACGTAACAGTCTGAACGGTGCTAAAATTAAAAAGTATTGTGATAAAATGCCTGTGCATTAATGGGTTTCACGAAGAAGGAGAGTTTTAATAATTTTATACGCTTAGCTTAGTACGCAGACTTCGTCCACTATTGAAAAAATGTATGAACGGGATTATTAACTTTAAAATAACTTTTTTATCGATGTACCGATTGAAAACTGGTATTAGGCGGCTTAGAATAAGCTAAACCTACCATATTAGACAATCTACCCCGCTGGTGGTTGGGCCCCTCAAGAGATTATATTGGTAATATTGATTTTAATAATTCATTAAATACACAACACACTGTAATAACAATCTGGTACACTGAACACTGCCTGCAGCCGCTTTTCAATAAACTGAAAGGGTTGCGCACAAACAGTCATTTGCGTACGTGGTTCCTGCATCACGACAATACTCCGGCTCACCGTGCTCAGCAAACTGTTAATTTTATCAAGTCATCGGGTATCACACTTATGGAAGTATAGTCCAGATTTGGCACCGTGTGATTTTGTATTGTTTCAATATGCCAAAAAACTACTGAAAGGTCGAAAGTTTTCAACTGAAACAGAACTTCTGGATGCTTGGAAAGAAATCTGCACTACAATATCCGAGGCCAAATGGAAGGAGTGGTTCGACAACTGGTTTGAACGTATGAGGAAATGCATAAAGCTGTAATGGAGATTATTTTGAAAAAAAAATACTAATAGTGTAACGACAATAATTATTGAGTAACCTACGTATATATATATTAGATTATCGAATGGTTTGCCCCTCCATCCAATAAGTAAGGAAAACAGAAACCAGCACATATTGTGTGCTACGTCAGAGGATTAGCATCACAATAGTGTAGAGAAGACGTTGTGTTTCTAAATTCAGAATAAATTATGTGCCGTCCGGAAGCGATGATTTGATGCTATCGGCTTCAGACACATCGGCTTCACACAACTATATCATGTTTAGTTTACTGCAGCTCACACAAAGGAAGTATGATATTAAAAGACAAGAGACAAATACAAGAGTGAATAGGCTTTTACTAAATTATTGCGTTTCACCATCCAAGATCACACCTCCACTACCACTACCATCAGGTAGGATTGCAGTCAAGCATTACTAAGGCATAGGTTTTCCGAAGCGAAGCGAGCGGATTACAGGTAAATAAATAATTACTTACAGACAAAACCCAAATTTAGGGTAAAATGGTGGTAAAAGATTTGCACTCCCCAACCTATAATTAAGTATAAAACTAGAAATATAATCATAGTTATTCAAGACTTAGGACACATTAATATGCTACGATGAGAAGGAAACAAATTCAGGACCCCACATTTTGAAGACACAGATCAAGATTTTGGAAGGACGTGATTTCACCGCAACCGTCTTCAATTCATAGTATTAGTTGGTGAAGTACCGTATGGCATGAACACAAGTGAAGTCGAGTGTAAGCACCATAGAAGTGTTTTTTCGTATTTTTCCTCTAAGCTCAATTTATTTCCATCGCAGCGCTGACGGCTCGACGCTCGTCCGTCAGCGCAGATAGACAACAAAGTGAATTATCGGTGCGACTACTTGCGAGATTTCACGTCGAACGACTGTTGAAGTACAATTTAGCGTTGCGTGGTGGAAGGGTTCTTTACTGGCTAATTCCATCTATCCATTCATCAGCATTTGGCTCTGCCCTAGTTACCACGCTCTTTGTTGATTCAAGAGTGAAGTGTTATTAATTTTTTTCAGTTCCAGAGTCATCTAGTCAAAAAGTCAGTGGTGTCTTTAAAATAACAGACTTCCAAAGAGGACCGATTGGTCATTTATATCAAGAAAATAATAAAAAAGTGAAAAGCCTAGCCGACTGTGAATACAATTATGTACTATTAAGTCTTCTGTGCTAGTGTTTAAGTACTTTGTGCTGCGAACAATAAATTAAAGTCATATACTTAATGTACGTTTAAACACTAATTTCATATGCAGTATGATGTTATATGTCATTATATTCATTACCTTCATGTCAGTAAAGAGTATGGGGAGGTTTCTAAGATTTGTTAGTTAGAAAATTTTCCAATAGCACTTTATTAAATTTTCAGGTGAAGATTATGGCTAATAATGATTAAGTTTATTCAAGGATCTTGAGCTAAACCTGATCAAAAAAAGACTCTTTAACCATTTGTTTGTTGGTTTATCCGTATGACACATTCAATTTTCTCTGAATCCGGAAAAAGTTCTTTATTATGTATAAGTATATGTTGAAGAAGGAGTATTCTACCACATTAGTTATTCAATAATATTCCTTTTACTTTGCTCCATGATATATTTCCAGTTCTACTTACGTTCACATCAATAACAATCTCTACAGACTACTCCGTGATTAATAAATCGCATCCCATAGAATATCCCATCCGTATTGTTCCAAATAGACATATTTCTTACTTACTACTTATTTATTACTTTAAAACAACGCAGCTGTGAACGCCAACCGTAAATGAATTCTGCTTGGGGAAGAAATAGCGAAATAAAAAAGTTTTTCAAATGCATTTCGTAATATGAAAATCGAGGGCTCAAAATTGGTAATTTTGTTAAGACTGTTCAGGGGTAGGTACTATAAAAAATTGTCGAAGAATGAAAGAAAACGTGTACATATACAGGATGTCCCATGGCGAAGTGACCGCCCGGCATCTTACAAAACTATCAACAAATATCATTAAAGTTCAGGTCTTCTCGTTTTGGTTTTTTTATTAGCTTTTTATTTTTTTGTAGAGAAACCGTCAGCTAGCTGCACTATTTTAAAATATTTTTTTTTGTTTTTACAATTATTTTCTTCCTGTTTTTTATTTACCAATTATTTTCATTGTTTATCTATTCGAGGTATACAATCTACCCAAAATTAAATAGGATGTTTTTTTAAATAAAACTGAAATCTTTTTGTAATTAAAAAATATCCCTTTTTATTTAATTTCGCTAAAAAGTTGGAAAAATGTCCTATGAATATTAATACTTTATCAATTATTATTAAATTACATGATGTTACCTACAAAATTTCATAAAAATGTTTGTAGCTATCTCAATCATTTACCGAACTACAAACTTTTGAAATATGCACCCTATTTCCGATAATAAGAATAGACTTTTTAAGCCAAGCTAGTGGATCCTTTAAGTGTCTTACCTTTTGCCCTTTAATAGAATTATTTTAAGTGTAAGGACACAATAAAAACAAGTGGAAATTTAAATCATTTATTTAAAAAAAAAACATTTGCATTAACACAGGCCGCCATAACCTGCTTAGGCTGATGCTGCTGTTACAAAAATAGGAGCGAACCTTTTGGAAGTGCAAAGAACCGCTCAAAGGATGTCATTTAGAGCCTTAGCCTGTATTAATGCCATAACGAATTCAATGTCCAAATTTTAATCGTGTCAATAAATTTTCGATATACTTACGATACTATGACGACATTATGTTACACCGCTTTTTACCTAGGATGACACCATCAAAGCTCAAGATATAAGGGTTAGAGGAAATTTATTCATCGAGTGAAAGTAAGTTTACGACACATCGTAAATGAGATGGAGGCATGGGTGGAGGCATAAAGGTGGCGGTGACCGCAAGTGATTTTTGTAAAGCCCAATTAGGTACTTTGGGAGCGGCTTTCATCATACTGTGCGGTATAAGGGATAACTTATTTAAAACTTACTTGGTTAAGTACTTGCGTTCACAAAACCAATATTTTCATTAGGATTAACACTTTCTATAATATTAAGTAATATTATATTAAGTAATCAACTTAATATAATACTTACTACTTAATATAATATTAAGTAATCAACCCTCGTCCCTTATTGTTAACCTTGTAAAATTTTGTATTGAAGTATCACGATGAATTCAGGTAAATATGAATGAATAATGCATCAAATTGGCTCTTGAAGGATAAAAGATGACCGTTTAAGGACAGCGTTACATTAAGGAAGGTTTTTTCAATTTGGACACATTTGAATAAATTATGAAATGAACATACAAAATTTTGTACCTAAATATTTTAAAAAATATTGAGAGTAGCCATGTTTTTAAGTGAATAGCAAATGATCACCTAATAGGGAATGGAACACGTCAAAACATTTTACGTTTAAGGTAAAAAGGATGTGGGTAACTAGTACCTACCATAAAACATCCTATCCATCCCGAATGCCTTGTATTTGGGATTAAACTGGGTGATACAGGGCCCAGTGAACTCCAGCAGGAGAGATCAAAGTCAAAGTCAAAGTCAAAATATTTTATTCATATAGGTATCACTGATACACTTATGCACGTCATTTTTTGGATTTGGATCTGTCGCTGAAGTGATAACCGTTGTTCAACAGGCTGCACCACGAATATAGGAGGTTGAAAAATGGAACCCCTACCATAATACATGTACAATTTCTTAATTTAAATTAATTTTACTATTTTATTAAGTACCCCACATGTTCTGTATCAATCCATGCAACTGGAACAAAATATCATAACACAAAATACATATTGGGAGTACCCGTATCATACGTAAGGAACTTTTTACACATCAATAATTTTACGCCTCAAAACTATTAAGGTGTGAAGGTTTTTCTTCAACATTTTGTAATAGACAAATTATGTTAGTTGAACATCAAAGAAGATCGGATGCGGGTAATATCGCTCATTACCATACGCAAGATACAGAATGTTAGATGTACTGGCGTTGGAAGTTGAAATACAAAGATAATATCACTAATTTATCACTTAATTAGATAGCATAGGTTGGTAGCGTTCAGTTTCAAAATACAATTACTCAATCTGTATACCTAGTCTGGCCATAAATACTGTTACATAAAAACTTTTCTTTTTTTCAGCTTTTTAATTATTTTGAACTTCTTTCGATTTCGCGCCATTTTACATACTTTTTCGTGTTCATTATCAAATTACAATATGGAATGGGGTGTTAAAGAAAATAGGATTGCAGTGATCGCCTTGCACAAAGTGGGTATGGAGCCGTCGGTCATATTCCAGACACTTCAAAAGCTTGGTATCAGCCGTATGTTCGTATATCGTACAATCAACAGATACAACAACACTTCGTCTGTCGAAGACCAGAAAAGATCGGGGCGGCCGCGTGCTGTTAGAACTACAAAGGCTTTTAATGCTGTTAAAGCCAGAATTCGTCGAAACCCCATTAGGAAGCAAAAAATCTTATCGCGAGAAATGAAGATTCCCGCTAGGATTCTGTCGCGTATTAAAAAACAAGACCTGAATCTTGGTGCTTATCGTCGATATACAGGACATGCCCTAAATCAATCTTTACAATTAAAGAGAGTGGCTCGATCAAAACGCCTTTTGTCGCGATACGCAGGTGAAAGGCACAGAAATATCCTCTTTACCGATGAAAAAATTTTCACGATTGAAGAACACTACAATAAGCAAAATGATAAAGTGTACGCTCATAGTTCTAAAGAAGCTGCTCAAGTGGTCGGGAAGGTACAACGTGGTCATCATCCTGCGTCAGTGATGGTTTGGTGGGGCGTGTCTTATCAAGGAGTCACAAAACTGCATTTTTGTGAAAAAGGAGTGAAAACTTCAGCCAAAGTGTATCAAGATTCAGTCTTGGATCATGTTGTGAAACCTCTCAGCAATACTCTTTTTAAAAATATACCGTGGACTTTCCAACAGGACTCTGCACCTGGTCACCAGGCACGAACTACCCAAGCCTGGCTTGAAACCAATGTTCCGGACTTTATAAGAGCTGAAGACTGGCCCTCATCTAGCCCAGACCTCAACCCTTTAGACTTCAAATTATGGTCAGTTTTATACGACATGGCCTGCTCTAAACGACACGGCGACATTGAGTCTCTTAAAAAATCTTTGGAGCAAGCAGTGGCGAAATTTCCCTTGGAAACAGTGCGTAAATCCATAGATTCGTGGCCAAACAGATTAAAGGTCTGTATAAAAGCCAAAGGTGGCCATTTCGAATAGAATATTTTTTTTATTTTTTGCTGAGACTTTAATAAATATGTAGGTATACATTTTATTAATATTACATTACTTCATTTAAAAAAAAAGCATTTTCATTTGTAACAGAACTTATGGCTGGACTAGTTATATGTCGTAGGTACCTAAATTGTCAAAGCCGTGATATTATAATTTCACTAGTGATTATATTTTATATGTAGTATGTAGACGGTCTACACAAATATTTACATTTTTAATAACGCAACAAAATTTATTACTAAAACAACAAACAGAAGTTGTCTTACAAGATCAATTTACAATGTTACCAAGTTTAATTCTATATTACTTACGAATATATAACAAAAATATATAAACATTTGTCTTTTTTTTCTTTAACGATAGCCGGCAATCCATCCATTTGCTGTTGTTTCTCTCACTCTCAAATAGGTACTTAGTTCAATTTATAATAGGTGTCATAACAAATTATTCTTCAAATATTTTTTTAATCTGGTTACATTTTGCCTTGTACAACTTAAGCGAAGCCGTACATGTCGCTGAGTTCGATGCCAAGAATTAAGATACACGCATGGATTTTCCATCACACATGTCCAATTGTCCATTGAATCTTCCTCAATAGAAACTCACAAGAATAATTTATGTAGCAATATAGTTTATGGATTTTGAACGTTTCTTACATAAATTCAAAACAAGATTCAAAATATTTCCCTTATATTCAATTTCTACTAAATACCTAACTTTTAATAATATTAGATAAATAAATCCAAATGCAAAAAAATAAAACCACCAAGGATTTCATCATTTACATTTTTAAACAAGTCACTCGGATTAACTCTGAAGGGTCAGAAGACTCAGAAGAAGAAGAAAAATGTTTTATCTCGTAATTTATTTATGACGACACCCTAACTTCTTTAGAAATAACTTCTAATGAAACACTGGCTTCCTTACACCTTGAAGCGAAATAGTTACTCTACATTATGGAATTAAAAGAGCTTTAATATTTTCTCTAAATTACATTTTCTCATAATTACATTTTCTCTTTAAAGGTTACGTGAATGTTAAATTTACAAAATTGTTTCTAGCTACCTACATTTATCACTTAGTTATAAAAATTTTAACATTTCATTAGTAACTCTTGTAATAACCTATTGCTTTGTAGTTTTGCCTCAAATTATACTCATGATTACAGATACAAACGCGACGCAAAACACTATCCATTTCAAAATACGCTAATAACGGCATTTAAAACATATAGACTAATGGTCGTAGCGCACATATCAACTCGGAAAGGGATCGGCACCGGATCGCCTCGCCGTCAACCTAACGTAAGCTCGGCTACGGCTAGGCGACGCCGCGCTTACGGCTAGGCGACGCCGCGCTTACGGCTCGCCGGCCGCTGGTTGACGGAATGAATGACAGCAGTTCGCCGACGCAGCGGTAGCCGCGGTGCAGGGCGTGCACGAGGAAACGGAAAGTCGACGGATAGCGTACGGTGAGACGTAAGCGCGGGTACGGCAAGTCGTCCACGCACCGTACCGCGGTTCGTGAGCTTGTCTCGAGGCGAGGCGATTACGTTACGGATCCGATAAGTGTGCTTTACAGTAGGGAGATTCATACAAAGAATACTGACATGCAAGAGTTGATACGTTTACGTTCCGTTTACGAGTTGATATGTGTGCTATGACCATAAGACTGATTGTCCAAATGTTGTACTGTACTGCTTATGCGATCCTTTTTTTTTTGTACAAATCTTAACTTTCAAATGACATAGGTACTGTAAAGGCTTTTGGATCTAATTCGACCCAGTGAGTATATTACTTCCACATTTTTGTAATAAAACTTGCTGAAATAACTAAGTATAAGTTAACGAAGTATAAGTTAACTTTACCTAGAAAGTACTAGGTACTACGTCGCAATTTCTACTCATTACAATTTTTAAACTAAAACTCAATACCTCTGTTCGTAAACACTCTAGTATGTGTTGAGTATTCATATGTCAAAAAGGCGTAGTATAACTACATCCCAAAATTCCCAAAACTCTGAGCTCCGCTGAGGATTATCCTCTGAGATCCTAACAATACGTAGGCATCGAGATTACAAAACACAAAAGGAATCGACATATTCTTTGTTACAACTTAATAATATAAGAAAGAAATGGCCGGCTTTCTGTCATTAATGTAACGATTTGTTTTCAGTAAGTAAAAGCGTTTCATATTGCTATAATGGAAAATATTTGTGATGATATAAATTTCGATAAATTATTTAAAATAATGATTTGTGCAATGAAAATAAACAGATGCCATCCAGAAATACCTAGAGATAGAAAATTTATGTGTCAGTTCATAGTGATGCACGGGTTCTTCTTTTTTGTTTTTTGTATCGTTATTTACAGCATAATTTTTTTCGATATTAAGAACGGAGATACGATTCAAGCCTGCGCTAATGGAGTTTTAAGTATAATTTTTTGCGTGGTTTCTTTAAAATATGGGGTTATGTTGTGTTATCAAAGTTTGATAAAAGGCTTGATGGATGAAATGAAATTAGATTATAGTAACGCGAAATCTTTTTCCCCTACTGAACAACGAATCATATATAAGTACGCGAGAGACGGGAAGAAGGTTGTTAAAATTTGGGTGATTCTTTCTATAGCTGCATCTAGTTTGTTTCCTGTAAAATCTTTTTGTCTTATGGCATATTACGCGATTAATGGAGAATTTCGACTTGTTCCTCTATACGATTTGACTTACCCGAGTCCAGTAGAAGAAATGAAAAATGAATTTATTGTTTTCTTCATACTTTATTTGATGTTTTTATTCTACGATATTTACGCCGCGATAATGTACATCGCAATGCCAGCATTAGGACCTGTATTCATGCTCCACTGTTGCGGACAATTGGAAGTCGTGAAGGAGAGGCTTATGAATATCTTCAAAGAAAATTATTCTGAGATAACAATGTTAAAAAAATTATGTGATATTGTTAAACACTTACAAAATATTTACAGGTAAATTCTTAGCACCTTTTTAAAGTAAGTATGAGCAATGTTTTATATTGTGCCATTAATTATTCTGTCTTCTTTGAAGCTTCCTCGAGCGCACTCAGCAAAGTTTTACCATTATGTACGAGACTATTTTGAGATTTGCTGTTCTTCTTCTTCCCATTTCATTCTATCAAATTATCCAAGTGAGTTAATATGACTTATAATCATGAATCATTTTCAATAAAATTCACTTAAACGTTGTACCTATTTGCTTGTTTATTGTAGTCTTTTCAGAATGGCGAAATAAAGATAGAGTTTATTACAATATTTATTGGAGGTTTGATAATTACCAGCGCTCCCTGTTATTATAGCGACAAGATTAAGGAAATGGTAAAATTTTATTTATTTAATATAATATAAATTTTAAGCTCATGTTACTCATGAAGTGAAGTAAGACTGTTGTTTGCTATTGTTTGTATTATTATTGGACGAATGGTCGGGAAAAGTATAATTCCTTGTCTTCTTATACCCTACCAATGTTTTATATGTAAGGTAAGTTTAGAAACTTTCTAGTGCAAGCCTGCGACATATTTGAATGCGTCGATGACGATCTATATATTTTGTGGTTCTTTGCGATATCTGGAATGGTAGGCGCTAGCAATTCAACACTAATTTAGTTAATTAAAAATAATTTATTTATTATTTTTTTAAGAATGAATAAAGTGACATTTGACTACTCTATATGGGTGATATTTTAAATTGTTAGACGTATTTAATTGTAGATGCAGTCAAAGTAGTATCATTGTAATAAATAACCGCACGTTACTTGCATCAAAAACACGCTTCACTTTCAACCTCTGAAGGTTTGAGCATTTCTACAACTTCTTTAATGATTACGTATAAGGTTCTATCTTACATCTGTGGTACATATTCAAAGTGGACGAAGTGCACACACACACACATTGAACGATCGAGATACTAAAAGCATTATGTTATTGTAAATTAACTATTCATAGAAGATTAGGTACGCACCTATTATGCAAGTATTATATTATATTATAATATTATAGTAAGTTGCAATTCTTGCAATTTTACCATTTTCAACAAACCCCGTAGCCGAGTTTTATTTGCGACGTTTATGTGACAAATAAACATTTGTTTTCACGTTTTTTTGTCTCATTAATAAGTTCATACCTGAAGACTTACTGGACCAAGGGAGTGCTAGTCCAAGATATATATAAATGGACCCAATTATTTGATTTACGTAAGGATATAGAACCAACGCGTACAGGCCCACAGATATGATTATCCTTATCACACAATTCCACACTTTCACCTCAAAATGCATGCTCTTCTCCTCTGAGATGGGTCCTGTTCCTCGATCTCCATCCATCACTGAAGTCAGAAACAGAGATTCTGGGAAGCATTCCGGTGCATGATGTCATTTTGTTATTACTTTCAACCAGGGAGAAGATGTGCGTCTAGCAGTATACATGTGTGGTTGGGAAAATCATTTAAACAACCTCAAAAGACTTCGAACTGCGATGCTCGTGATGCAGCTAAGAGCTACGCGTGCGATGGCTATCAATACCATGTTTCGCACGATTTGCTTAGACACTTTAACTGATGTAAGTACGAGTAAGTTTAAATCTACAGGGTGTAAATGTAAAATTATATCTTATTATCAATATTATTATTAATTAATTAATATTATTGTTATAATAATATTATAGGTCCATCAAAATATATGAGTATATTTAATCTGTATGATCTTGTATTTCTGTGTTGTTGATACTTCTTTTGAAAATGAAATAAAATATTGCGAACATTTTGTTTCAATAATTATATACTGCTATAATTTTTCCGTGAAGCATGGCAAGCATTTATCATCTGAAATCAGCTGCCTGATGATCGTCGGGCTTGGCGATGGGGGCTTGAGAAAAATAATTTATTTCCATTGAAGTATAATGACATAGAACAGACATCTCGAACAAAATGTGTGTCCCGCCCGGGAGGTTCGATTTTCAAAATTGAGCCCCGGTTCTCCTTTCAAAATCAAACAAATCCATTGAAGATTGAAACCACGTGGTGCCAATGCATTGGGACATACGTGGTGTTCGCGGTGTCGGTTCTATACGCTAGTAATAATACTTCAATGTTTATTTCTCTCTTTTTCCCCGGCCGTTAACGCATTGATGATGCCTTACTGATGAGCATGGCATTACTGATGATGGCGGTGACCACTCACCATTAGGGTGGCTCGTCTGCTCGTTTTGTTGGCTTTATATCTGTATTTAAAAAATTACAAACAAACAAACAAAGAAACATACATACATACAAACATACAGGTGAAGCTAATATAAAGCGTGTAATAAAGGCCATTTATCTGTATCTTGTATTTTTTTCAGGTATTTCATCAAGCCTATGCTATTCTAAATATTTTGAATGCTACACATTAAGATACCTTAGTATTATTTTATGCATATTAGACATTCACCAGTGATCTACATGTTTCGCTTCGTAAAAAAATAATCGGATATTTTTAATTTACCAGTACGTAAATAAAAATCTGTGAAAGGAGAAGGCGGTCAGGCGGGTTAAGAAGCACACGAGCACCAAACTTACAATGTTTACAGATCTCTGGCACGGTCTCCGGTGTGAGATGTAATACAATTAATTAATTTAATAATTAAATTCACGAATATTTTGAAGTTTTTTTCATCACCTCCAAATTGGAAACATTACGGAGACGTGAGCACGTAAGCGTATACATTTCTTTTAGCCTTTTTTTTCAATGGAAATAAAGCTATAGTGTGTTTAAAATTTAATTTTTTGTCATTCTCAAAGGAACAAGTGAACAATGTGCTGTTGCAAATTCCGTGTAATGTTTTTTTTACAGAAATAGCCGGTAAACGAGCTGACGGTCCACCTGAGTGGCTATCGTCGCACATGGACATCAGCAACACCATATGCATCACTAATACGTTGCCGGCCATGAAAGAGAGAAGAAAAAGAAAGGAAGAACTGGCTCTCAAGCCCCCAGCCGGAACACGACGAGTCGTTTGACTATTGCTCAAGGGTGGTAGCTATCCAGGCGAACCCCATGAAGAAATAATAATAGTAATAATGGTATTAATTTATAATTAAAATAAATATTACCAATATAATCCCTCGAGGAGCCCTACCACCAGCGGGCCGGATTTAGTCGCCTCTTACGACACCCATCCGACGTGGGATTGGGGTCAGTATTCTAAGCCACCCCAATACGGCTATGTGCTTTCTATAAAGCTATATAGGTGTTTTATACAGGTTTAATAAAAGTTTAAAATTACTATAATTTACTGAGAAGAAATAAAATTACATTTAATTAGGTATATCTAATTAGGAAATATTTGTTTAGAAACTAAAGGTGCAAATTGGTCTCTTCCCTCTGTTAATGGGTGTCACACTTAATTAGGTACACGCAAATGTATTTCTTGTATAGTATGTTGATTGATGTGTTGATTATCTCTGTAACATATTGTAATGATTTCTCATCGGTGTCATAATTCCCTATTATCTAACTCCAAAGTGCACTAATTATGTTATATATCGCATATGCTTGGCGAGACATCTGAAAAATATAAAAATGATTAAACAAACATTCACAATCGATGAGGACAACCTGAAATATTTTTAAATTATTAAATTGAATAATTTCTCAATAAATATTAGAATAAAAGAAATATGATATTTTGTTTACCTCAGCAAATGTTTCAAGGGTTAAGGGGTAAAATATGGTGCGAAGAACCACAGGTCTGTTAGTCCTGGTTAGCATGAAAATCACCATCTTTCTTATCCGTGGGTTTGGGTGTTCTTCCCAGCCGCAAGAGTAAATCGCTTGCCTCAGGTACTCGCTCTGCATAAATTATATAATACAATTTATTTTTCAAAATTCATATAGCGTTTCTTTATCGAAACATATATACATTCATACGTAAATTTATACAGGGTGACTTGCAACTAACTAGCGATGATTTAAGGACATAAAGTATACCTAATTTTAAAAATAATAATAATTTGATAAAAATACACACATGTGGTCTAGACCTTTTTTTGTTTATTTAATACACACAAATAATTAGAAGAATAAATAACATAAGTAAATTTAGTACTAGGGCACTGCTTATTCCATGGAGGAATCTCTTCCAGCAGACCCATATTTTCCTTTTGGAATGGCCGCCATTTTAATTTTTTTACTATGGTACATGACTCTGCCGAAATATGTCGATTTCGCTGGACTTAAAGGTCCCATAGATGTGAAAAAAAATATTAGATGAAAGTTAATAATACCATCTATTCATTACAAAAAGACTGAATCAAGTTTCGAGTTACAAATGTAATAAAAAAATTTGATGCTCAATGTAGTCAAAAATTTTGAATATGAGCCATGCGAGTGTCCTATACTCCTTGCGTAACTACGTGCTGTATCAATGTATTAAACAGAGGACTTACAACTTAGAGCAATGATTTTGATGTCGTTTTGTAGATAATTTTCTTGTGAATCAATGCACGTACTAAAATATATGTGTCGTCTATGCCACCCGCGACACAGGTAAAAATCTACTGCGGGGGTATGAGTGTGTATTGTGTGTAAGCGTTTATTATTATTTATTTGTAACTTGAAACAAAATTTAATATATTTTGTAATGACGTGTAAAATGACGTGCATAAGTGTATCAGTGATACCTATATGAATAAAATATTTTGACTTTGACTTTGAATGAATAGATGGTATTAGTTATTACCTTTCAAATAATATTTTTTTCACATCTATGGGTCCTTTAAGTCCAGAGAAATCGAAATATTTCAGCAGTCATCTACTACTTATATTAAAAAAAATTAAAATGGCCATTACAAAAGGAAGAGAGCTAGACCTCCACATGTGGGTATTTTTGTCGATAAAATTAGGTATATTTTATGCCCTTAAATTATCGCTAGTTAGCTACAAGACACCCTGTAAGGTCCACATATTGAACTTATGGTGTATTTACACTTACGATTTATATTTATAGCAGTCAGAAAGTAATCAACGGTATGTTATAATTATGCAATTAACATATAAAATTCTGAAAAAAATAATAGTATTTTCTACATACCTTTTCCATCAAAAAATTACTGTAATAACATGGCATATAGAATTGTAGAATAACTCCAGACAGCATGGATATAAATTCAATGTTTACTATATCTTGACGTAAATCCTGCAAACATCTGACATATTACCACTCAGTAAATATATTGTAATTAGTGTTAGAAAACTGTAATTTCTCACATTAATATCTGGCAGGGATATGAAACAAACAGATTTTATACTATATATTATTATTATTGTACTAGCTGTGTTGCCCGCAGCTTCGCACGCGGAAATTATGCTAATCATATTTGTACCCCTTACAGAAGAAAATTTAAAAACAGGTTAATTTATATTGAACTACTTATATTCAGGAATTTATATACTGAAACCTACGATACAATAACAAATCATTCCTCCGGGCGGGAGCGGGTTTTGAAAAAAATACAACATTAATATTATATAATTTGTTTTTTCTTTTTCATGAAAAATTTCAAAAAACTCGAAAAATGATTTCCTTCAATTAAAGGAGGAACGTTTTCTGCAAATTTAAAGGAAATATTAATTAAATAATAATTAATAATTTTCCATACAAAGTTTCATCTTGTTTCCGGGGAAAACTTTTATTTTTTTCGGGAAGAAAGATTTCTAAAATATGACCCAAAGTATAAGGAACAACTTAACTAATTTCCGTCGAAATCAGTTTAAAGGTTTTCATGTGATGCCGATGTCAGAGAAACAGATAGACAGACAAACAAATTAAAACAAAATTTCGTTGGTGCTCTAGCACGTTATTAAAGTGCCCTCCCCCTCTCCCGCTCGCGGTCCCTCTCCCTCCCCCTCCCCTTCCCTTCCCCTCTCCTCCATTAGCCCTCCCCTCCACTCCCCTCCCCCCATCCCTTCCACTCCTCTCCCCCTCCCACCCCTCCGTTAGCCCTCCCCCTCCCCTCCATTAGCCCTCCCCCCCTCACGCTATCCCTTCCCTCCGCTCCTCCCCTCCCCTCCCCTTCACCTTCACCCTCCCCCTCCCCCTCCTCTCCGCTCCCCTCCCCCTACCCCTCACGCTACCCCTCCCCTCAGTCTCCCCTCCCCTCCCACTCCGCTCCCCTAAAAAACCTAAACCTAAAACTATAACTTCTCAAGCGCGTACATAAGTATACGTTTCTTTTTTTTGTGAAAGCTATAAATTACTATAATTTTTTAGCTTACACAAAAAAAAGATTGTGTGGTTTTATGAAACCACGGTATAAGTGAAACTTTTTTTCGTATTGTAGACATTTAACTAAAAATTTTTGGATAAATATTCGATTTAGGGTATTAAAATGGCATCATCCTCGCTGATCAGTTTTTCGGACTGATTAACTGTGTCGTTGTTTATCAAAAGCAAGAAATAGCAACATAAGTATATACCTGGGCATCATCAGACCTTCAGAATGTATCATGTAGTAGCACCCGTACTCAATCAGATAAATGTTGAAAGCTAGGTCATCCTAAGTACTTCTGTTACTGAGAACCGATAAGTATATACCTGGTCATCATCAGACCTTCAGAATGTATCATGTAGTAGCACCCGTACTCAATCAGATAAATGTTGAAAGCTAGGTCATCCTAAGTACTTCCGTTACTGAGAACCGATAAGTACATACCTGGTCATCATCAGACCTTCAGAATGTATCATGTAGTAGCACCCGTACTCAATCAGATAAATGTTGAAAGCTAGGTCATCCTAAGTACTTCCGTTACTGAGAACCGATAAGTATATACCTGGTCATCATCAGACCTTCAGAATGTATCATGTAGTAGCACCCGTACTCAATCAGATAAATGTTGAAAACTAGGTCATCCTAAGTACTTCCGTTACTGAGAACCGATAAGTATATACCTGGTCATCATCAGACCTTCAGAATGTATCATGTAGTAGCACCCGTACTTAATCAGATAAATGTTGAAAGCTAGGTCATCCTAAGTACTTCCGTTACTGAGAACCGATAAGTACATACCTGGTCATCATCAGACCTTCAGAATGTATCATGTAGTAGCACCCGTACTCAATCAGATAAATGTTGAAAGCTAGGTCATCCTAAGTACTTCCGTTACTGAGAACCGATAAGTATATACCTGGTCATCATCAGACCTTCAGAATGTATCATGTAGTAGCACCCGTACTCAATCAAATAAATGTTGAAAGCTAGGTCATCCTAAGTACTTCCGTTACTGAGAACCAATAAGTACATACCTGGTCACCATCTGACCTTCAGAATGTATCATGTAGTAGCACCCGTACTCAATCAGATATGTTGAAAGCTAGGTCATCCTAAGTACTTTCGTTACCTAGAACCGATAAGTTAAGAACCGACCGTCACGCGACATGCGACACACATACCAAAAAGTTTGAGACGATGTAATAAAAATTTCACTTTAAAAAGACCTCTTAACTTCAAAACTTTAAGGGATGAAATTCCAAAAAAACTTAATACTTCCAAATTTTGTTTCTAATCTGGACTAGTGATGGGCAAAGCACCGGTTTTAAACCCGGTGCTTTGATAAAAACCCAATAAACACCCGTAAACACCCATAAACACCCAAAAAATTGGGTTTTTACTTTATTTCTGAAAATACTTATGTAATATTAAAAAAGTATATTTACCAATAGAAAGCCACATTATTTGTGAGTGTCATAGGCTATCGCATTTTTGGAAATTCATCCCCTAAGGGGGAAAAATAGAGGTTGGAAGTCGCTTTCATACAGACCAACTTCGTCAGTTTTAGAGTTATAAATATGAAAATTTTTATGTAAGTTTATAGTTATGAACAAAAGTTAACTTTAATAATTTTTTTGGGAAAATCATTCCATAAAGGGTTAATTTAGGGTTTGCAACTTATTACGCAACTTCGTTTTTGAAGTTAAAAACATGAAAATATATATATACCTATTAGCACCAGATTAGAAGCAAAATTTAACGTAATAAAATTTTTTTGGAAAAAGGGCGAAAATTTATTGTGTGTGAAATCCTATTAGGGTATTTCACTTTCTTCAGACGAGACTAGCGCCATCTAGTATCGAATGGTGTTATTATCTTTAGATGAGACTAGCGCCATCTAGTATCGAATGGTGTTAATATCTTTTTGTGGATTTGAAGTGAGGCCGCCATGTTCGTTCTGTTCGCCTATTCATTGACGCTAAGAATGAGGCGTAATAAAAACTGTCAAATGTTCCGTTTACATGTATTAAGTAATGATATTATTTATAAGTAAAAAAGAGGTAGATATGTCACTAGCGCGCCGAAATTTTGTTAAAATTTAATAAAATGGTTAAGTAATTAAGTAGGTTGTGAGGAAGTCGTAAACTTCTTTGCGTTGTTGATCATTAGTTTTAAGTAAACCAAAGGGCATGCAAGATTTATTTTAATTTAAGATATAAGAATATTTTAATTTATTTTTATTATTTTAATATTTAATTCTTAAAATGTAATTTCTACCAATACTCACACTGCATATACATATTGTGCCTTATTTTATTATAATGGTATCTATTCCTTTTTCACTTTAATTTTTACCCACGACGGACGGAACGAAATGAAGGCAGTATATGCATTTGGGGTTAGAGGTTGTTTGTTAGTTTGTATGTATGTATGTTACCATTTTTTGTGAAAACTACTGGACCGATTTCATTGCAGTTTTTTGCATTTAAAAGGTATCACTTAAGAGCGGGTTCATAGATATGTTTTATAGCGGAAGGCCACCAGAGGGCGCTGCAGTAGCCTAATACGGGGGGTTTTTCAAAATTTTTATTTTTGTGCTCTGCTTCTGTACCTACACTATATACATAGTAGAGAACTATTCTCTGTATTTTTTTCAAAATCCTAGCGTCACTAGTTTTGGAGATACGGAGTGGAATTGCCTTTTTTTGGCTTTTATTTTCATTCTTTCTTCGATAATTTAAAAACTATTCATTCTAGAACTATAACAAAAATATATTTAAGATCCTTACAACAAGCCCTTTCATTTGATGTATCACACAATACGGTTAGCAAAACAGTTTTTGTTGAATTTTGATTTCGTTAAAAAATTTTTTTTTCAAAATTCTGTTGTTTACTATGTACCTTCGTCCTTGGATCACAAAAAAGCATACGAGTGACAAATTCCAACTTATTTGGTCCAGTAAATTTCAGAGTAAATTGGCTGTAAAGGGCGGACAGACGATCGTATAACGGACGGACACGAATGATCGTATAAGGGTTCTGTTTTTCGATTTTTCGTACGGAACCCTAAAAACGGGAATGGTTAGCTGGAACTGTGGCCCACTGTACCAGTTTGCATTTTTTTATTATTCGAATTTTTTTTAAAAGCGTAAAAACCAAAAAATTTGGGTGTTTATCGGGTTTAAACCCAAAACACCCAAAACACTTGGGTGTAAACCACCGGGTTTAAACCCGGGTGGGTGGATTGCCCATCTATAATCTGGACCTAATATATAAATGTTCATGTTTTTAACTTAAAAAATGACGAAAATGCGTAATAAGTTCCATTACCTACTTTTGGAGTTTTCTAGATTATTGGAGGAATTTCTAGAACATTTTATATTGATCAGAAAATTGGCATACAATCTAGATCATTTAAGAAATTTCTAGGTCATTCTAAAATCTAGAATAGTCAAAATGTTTTTATATTAATGATAATCACACATTTCTAGAAATCACACGCTGTTAATTCTTTAGAGGAATAACTGGTTGTTGCAGCGAATAATTAAAACTTTTTCGAGAGCACACATTTTATTATTGTAAAAAAGTACAGAGAGGATGAATGCATTCAAGCGACAGTCGACAGATAACAAATAATTTTGCGTGGATAGCTTCCTAGTCATGTACCAGCAATGCGCGGCTCTACAAAACATTGCTCCCACGAAAAAGTAGGCGCTTCAACACGTTTCAACCCCGTATCTTCTACACCCTAATAGGTATCAACTCGCAACCACCCCTATTCACGATGGGAGCCTTGGACCTATTGCGACATATAAACACTATGCGTCTGTAATGTGCAGTGTTGGCTAAAAAATGAAATACCAAAAAACAATCTTCTCTTTTATATATATAATAGATATTTGCTTTAAATAAGACTTCAAATTTGCCATTACTGTTATTCAAATATATAGTACCGCTTCATAGCATTCGTTCTCAAATTATTTATGGACTACTGATAAATGCAACTACTAATAAATTAAACATAAATTCACGTTAAAACTCACCTGAGTAATCTGAAAAACTGTGAAGGGTATTAAAAATGTTGTAGTCTTCATGGTAAATTCAAACAGTGCAACAAATGTATTTTGTATATCATCCGCTAATCTATTAGAGAAAATACAAATCTTATTAAAAACCTGACAATTTGTTAACAAATGCAATTTAATTGTATAACTTGAATTACTTGTATATAATTTTCATTTCTATATTGATTCTTTTTATCTTAACCAGAAATTCCTCCGAATTGTTACTCTGTTTAAAAATATTCCTCATACGTGTACTAAGAATTTCCAACTGTCCGCAGATATGTAACAAGAATATAGACAACAGAGGTTCAAAACCAATGTATCCCATCACTGCATAAAAATCGAAAGCAGTCAATAGACAACAAATTCCAACATATCCGGGAAGTTCATTTTTATGATTTTCAAGAAAACTTGGATACACGAGCTCAAATATTTGCACATATTTATTTTCCCCTTTCCAGTGACTGTAAATAGTAGCAATCAGAGCTTTGAAAATAAACAGCAACCCTGGTAGTGTTGTAACAAATAACCAAAATCGTGTAACGAACAGCCCTTTGTTCGTATATTTCGATATTACTTTAGTTTCCACCTCCGAATAATCATCTGATTCCAAGTTACTCTCCATGTATCGAATTATGTTTAGTATAATGTGTCTGTTTCGAACGATAATAGTATATTTACAAATGAGAGTAAATGCCAATACGGTAATTATGGACTCCCTGGCCATATCACCGTATTCCGAATTTGGCATGCGGTGGTATAATATCGATTTACAAAGTAAAAAGAAAAAAGTAACGATTATTGTAATGGCCACCAAAGATCTAAAGCGCCACCCACGCGGAAGAGTTGGATGAGATCCGTTCATCCACAAACCAAAATTAGAAATTTTAAACAAATTTTCAAATTTCAATTTACTGTTTTTGTTCTTCATCGTCACCTTATGCCGTGCTTACGTAAAGGAAATTATATTCGTACTAAATCATATAACGGTAATCATAATATTAGTAGGCGTGACGTTGTTGAGAATGTAGAACTGCAGTTGACACGAAAATAACCGACAAGCTTTGGATACAAGGTAATATTTCAAGATTGATATATTTTTTTAAATTCTCAAAGTTTTCTGAATAGGAAATGCGCATAAAATACATCGAAAATTTTACAGCCGTAATTTAAAAAGGAATTGCCCTCTAGGTAGGAACTACGGAACTTACACTACGGAAAATTTTTTCATTGATTAAGCGTAGAAATATATATCTTTTATATCCACTGAATATCTAATTAACTTATTGACATACGAACTATACTACAGGTACGTTACTTCTATAGCTTACTCGTACCTATATGAGATCGTAAAACCCCACGATGTAAATGATTAAACTAAGGGGAAATTGGGGTGCACTTACTGGAACCAATCAGTTGGGATCTTCATAACCTTCACCACGTTTACGATGTGTCGTAAACTGTGATATTTTCTAACATGTATACGTTAATTATGTTCTGTCTCACATTTTGGGAAACGTTTTATCAACCTAGTTCTGGAAAGTGAGTTGAAATTAATAAATTCGAATGAAGTATAACATAATTTATCATTTGACGCCCGTAATTTAATGACATAATTAATTTGGAATTCAATTCAGAGGGAGCTGGATCTCACTAGGACCACGAAATATTTAACATTTTGGAGTTAATTTTATTATCATGCAATTAACCTAATTTTCATAATTTTGATTAACTGAAACCGCAAGAGCTCTCATAAATTTTGCTAATAACACTTCTCCTATAGCTATCTATCAATACACGTATTAAACAGTCAGAAATCAGAACTGGTTTTGTTTCAGAAATATCGGTTTACTAGAATAAATCAACCGAAGAAATAAAGAACCCTTTACATCAACAAAGTCGTGTAGTATCCGTGGCAATGCATAAAATTTAGAGACACTCAATGAGATGAAGGTGATTGATATTCAGGGCGAAGCACTGTGTACAAGAAAACTTCAAAGACGTAAAATACTAGTAGGAAATAAATCCTGTGTTCAATAATATTATCACATTCACACTCATCCGTGAATCGGGGGAATAAAATATATTCGTTGAATCTTTATCATTGTATCATTGTTGTGTTTATTTTATTTACTATTCATTTTATTTATTTAATCACCTACATCGTGAGAAATGTTATAAAAAAAAACATTTCTGGGATAAAAAGTAGCCTATGTGTTAATCCAGGATCTGGGTCATATTTTAGACAACTTTTTGTCCCTGAAAATTAAAAGGTTTCCCGACAAAACAGGATAAAAGTTTGAATAAGTTAAAACATAATTTCCATAAGCAAAGCTGCGGGCATCAGCTAGTAGTATCATAAAAGTTTATAAATCATAGAAACAAATTTCAAAGAAGTTTTAGGCAAAGTAACATTAACAAATTACCATGTAAATAATTGCAACTCCGTTTTAAAAACCTAATTAGCAGAAATGGCGCCCTTAAGCTAATTCCGTATTCAGTTGGACGGAAGAACAATTTGCACAATAATTAGAAATAAGAAATTTCGTTATTCGAATATTCGAAATTCGAAAGTAGATGAAAATACAATTAATCGTATTAATTTGCGTTAACGTTTGTATCTAATACCTTTAAATGAGCAATTCTTGTATATATATATATTTTCTAAATCTCGGAAACGGCTCCAACGATTTTCATGAAATTTAGTATGCAGGGGGTTTCAAGGGCAATAAATCGATCTAGCTAGGATTCATTTTTAAAAAATGTCGTTTTATCCGTGTTTTCAGGCAATGAAAAACGGCTACAATAGACTCTTCCTGACATCTATTGGCGAGTAGCTACACTAAAGCTAAAGCAGATGGCGTTGTTATGCAATACTAAACCGAGCAAAGCGGTCATTCGGATATTTTTACATTAATTAAGTAAAACAAAGGCAAAATAAAGCCAGTTTTAGCAACTGTACTTCAGGGTAACAAAATCAAACAAGATGTTGTTGATATTTGTGCTAATTATCTATTTAATGCTTTGATATTTGATGCAAATTAACGCGACCGAAGCTGCAAGCAGTTGACAGTTGCTCTGAAACCGCGCAAACTCATGAATATATCACGAAATACAAATAATACCTCGACAAAAGGAGGTCAAAAGCCAATAAACCAATGATAGTGTAGTTTGGAGGATGTTCCTGCAAAAAAAGATGCAAATGCAACTTTAGAACACAAAATGCATTTCATATTTTATTTAATTACATCAACAGAAGGCTACTTGATTTGGAAGACGACAGCTTTGTTGGCAAGGGAAGTACCGGCTCCGACTTGGAAATTGTAACAACTACTGAATTGATCAATAACCATCAAACATAATATAACAAAATATAAAACAAAATATAAAAGTTTATAAAATTTTAGATGTGCATATTATGAAGAAATTGTTGTCCTAGCGGATTTCTAGTTGGCGCAGTTAGCACGTGTGCTCCAAATTTTGCAAACTTTACGATTTAAAATTAACATTTTTAGAAGTGAGATACAGCAAAGGGTTGAAAAAATGTTAAATATTAAAAATATGTATAAATTTACTGTCATTACATTGTTAAATTATGTCCAAATATATATACAGGTACGAGCAAACCTTTTAAACTTTCTTCCTAATTGTTTCGCGTAATGTAAGGAACATTAAATAAATATTTTAAATGTAATAATATTCAAGTTAAATCAAAGATAACGTTAATTTTAAGATAAGGACTAGTTAAAATTTTGTTTAACCATTAACTTCACCCAGTTTGCCGTCAAACGGTAAACTATAAAATAGGCCTGCATTGCTTAATATCTATACTAAAATTATAAAGAGGAAAAATATAATTGTTTGTTTGCATTGAATAGGCTCCGAAACTACCGAACCGATTTGAAAAATTATTTCACTGTTGGGAAGCTACACTATCCCCGGGTTACATAGGCTGTATTATATTTATTTTTTTATTTTTTCCCGAAGCGAAGCGTGGGCGATTTCCTAGTATTATATATTTTATACAAAATGTTGAGTCACAGTGACCTGATATTACGTCCAGGGCGTGGCGACTAGGCTTAGACACCCGCTGTCTAGAATGCCAGAAATGCCATTCACTAATCGATTCCGCACCATACTTCGCACTTCCATCATGACTTTCAAGAACGTAATTGGAATTGAAAAGGTTTCTAATACTGCGTAATGTAAAGTGTTACATTATTTTGTCTCAAGTAAAACATAAATTACCAAAACTGTAACGAGGCCGAATTTGTATTTTTTTGTTTCTTTTTAATTATTTTTGTAGTTGGTCATTATTATTAGAGGCCAAACATTTTTTTTTATTTTTCGTCTGTCCGTTTGTGCTCGCGAAATTAACCGAACTTATCTAATAATACCCATAGATATTAGTCTTATCCTGTACCTTGCTTGATTGATCTCTCTAGAGGATGAGGGTGAAGTATGCTTCAGGCCACGTAGGTCGTGGAACTCGTAGAACTAAAGTAATTCGGAGACGGCAACAACGGATCGGTTAAAATCACTGTCCCAATCAGTTTAATATATAGGGGGTTCAACCAGAGGGCCAACAGCGGGACGAGCCCTCAGCATATAACTCGTACTCCCACTAGAATTCCCTGAGACGCGGGTGGACACACATAAGATATTTGCCGCGGCCAGCAATCGAACCCGGGACCTCGCGCTTCGAAGCAGGGTCGACCAACAAAGGCCTTCGAGACGACTGTCTTACGAAGGTGTGGCGCCCGCTAAGCCTGTAAATAAAATCTTTGAGATAATTATATCATGAATACCTATATGAGGTGGTTTTAGAACACAACCCGCAACTTCTAAGAGGTCGGGATCTTTCGAAGGTTCCTCCTCAAAAAAGCCACGCAGAAAGTGGTTTGCAATAAAACACTGATAAAATAATATTAAATTTAAATGTCTTCTAAAGAACATTATTTGATTTTAGGAAATATTTGGGACATGATTGCTCAAACGAGTACAAAAGAGTAGATAAAATGGATGTATCTTCTGTATACAGGCCCACATATTTTTGTATGTATTTACGGACGTACAAGGGATTGAGCTCGTTGCTGTAAACATTTCACAGACAGCCTCATTGGGATGCCTTAAATAATTCTAACGTAACTCAGATGCTCACTCGCTTATTCCAGTATTAATTAATTTTATTACAAAGGTTCGCATCGCTTTGCTACGTAGTTATGTTATCTAACCTAATGTTATTCTCCGCTTTAATATATTACATCATTCACATACGAAAATTTAGTGTTTTAAAAATAGTTTTTTCTTAAATAGCCGGCAAACGCTGACCGTAGTAGACAATGCTCCTGGTGGTAAGTGGCTAAGTTTCCCATGGATGTCAGCGAAACCAAAGGCATCACTGATGCATCACCTGACAAGAAAGAAAGATAAAAAAGGATGAAATAATTCATGGCTCTTAAGACACCAGACAGAGTAAGACAAATCGTTTGGCGACTGAAGCAAGAGGGTGGCAGTTATCCAGGAGAGCACATGGAGAAACAATAATAGTAATAATGGTATTTGTGGTATCTACGTCATGGAAAACAACTATTGTATTAGTGTGGCTTAGGTTATTAATAACATAAACTAAAACTACAAATTTTCACTTGTAAATAAACTTTCTGTTATACTTTATGCATGACAAATTACACATGGTTCGCGGTCTTTGCCCAAACTTTCCTTTCTGGTCACCGTTTCCTTGAAACTGCTTTAAGTGCCGTTTAGTTGTTTGTGTCACTTTACAAATTATCCTCGTATATCAAACTTTCTTTAAAACTTGTTTGTTTAAAACTAAACAACAAGCAAGTGTTATGTCTCAGTTTAAGTACCACTTGGTTACGTTTAAACAGGAAAATAATAACACCTTATAAATTCTTTCCAACTCTTAATCTTAAAATAATACGTGATTATTTCAAAAGTGATCTTATATTATTTATTTCATATTTCAGCGACAATTACATGCAACGTCAACCTACAATAAAAATTCATCTTACGCCCCGATTTGTTTGTTTCATACAAATGTTTCATGCTTTATTGAAAGATTTAAAGTTAATTTTGTTAGGTTGCTTTAGTAGGAAATCATGTTCCTTGTGCAAGATAGATAGAAGCGGTATAACCTGTAGGGCCAATAAGCCCTAGGCCTAGGCCCTAGGGCGAGAACCAGGCGGTCTTTTTTAAACGAAAAAAAATACGGGTATAATGATTTAAATAACCTAACTGGTGCCATCAAAAGGCACGCCAAATCCCACAAACATTTGAGTGATTTGATTTCTTTTATAATACTATTTTCGGCAAACAACGAATTGAGACATCTCTATCGTCCCAGTTATCTGAGGAAGTTTGTAAATATAACCTAAGAGTTGACAACAATCGTAATGTATTTCACTCAAGCAGACCAAACGGATTTTTTCAAATCCACTGATGGCATGCAATTGCTGATATATTTATTATATTTTATCTAGCACTGGTATGCCTTCAGTATGCTTTGGTGAGCTCATCTCATCCATGACGTGCAAGTAAGTGAAATTGAAAAAAAGAAATAAAATGGGTTTAACAGTTTTACGGTTAAAAACATAATCTATTGGTGTGTCAAATAGTTGGTTTTGCTCACACTTTTTGTCGAGGCGTTTCAGTCTATAATAATATTTTCAGGCTAGTATTATACGTAATTATGTAGTGTTCTGTGTCATTGGGCCAAAATCCTGAAATCCTGGTTTGTACGGTACAACAACACAACAATAAGCAAGAAATCCCAGTTGGCTGTCCTTGTTCTGAAGGCTTAGGCAATGCAAGAAGGAACGCTAACTTCATTTTTCAGAGCTACTACAACTTACTATATATTGACGACCCGTGTGGCGCAATGGTTACCATGCCGGATCGCCGCGCCAAGGGTCCTGGGTTCGATTCCCAGCGAGGCGGAAATTTGAATGATGAGTTTGAATTTCTGTTCTCGGTCTGGGTGTGAATGTCCTTGTCTTGTGTGTTGTCCATAGCACCCACGACACAGGGAAACCTAGTGTGGGGCTATGAGTGTGAAGCGTTATTTATTTATTTATTTATATTAACCTAATATATTATATAGTATAACCTAGTATAGGAAGAAATTGTAGAATGAATATTTCTATTTGTTCCTTGCATTAATCAAAAACTCATACCTACTTACATCACAAAAAAGTAGAAAAGGTTCGATTAAACAGTACCGTGTTAGATTGAGAAAAATGTTTTTCAGCGTAAAAAACCTTAAATCAGGAGATGGCAGGCATTGTGTCTGGACAGAGTTTAATTACTGGATGGGCTCAGCACTCGACGTCATGCATTGTGATGGTAATTGCGTTACGTGTGTGTCTTTCAGCTTCATTTACATATCGAGCCTTCGCCACGGTTAAATAATTTTACAAAGAGTCTTTAAAGTCAATTATGTACGCTTTACTTTTCTGATGTTCCATTGATTTTTAGTGTATCCGAAGTGACGTAGTCATCTCTCTGGTAAGACTAACACAAGCGAAAGACGTTAATAAAATGCCAAGGTATGCCTATATAAATATCAGATACTTCTATTCACAGTTCTATTCAACTAAAAAGTTAAGGTTTGTCATGTAACAAACCAAAACAAAGGCTGTATGTCCATTCGTCTATTAATATTTTTCAAATTACGTTGTAGGGAATAGGATACGAAATGGACGGATTTTCTTAAATTTTCAGTCGGGCTTTTTACTCGACTGCCAGGAATGGTTACGTTTTTCGCTCGTATCTTGTATGTATGTATGTATGCATGTAATATTTTTATTACCTCATATCTTCCAAACCGCTGGACTGATTTATATAATTAAGATATTATCGTTAGATGCGTCTTGACAGCCCAAGTGTTCGTAGATAAATAAAATCAGAATATAACAAATACAGAGGCTGTGAGATGCCATTGTTTGAAGAATTAAAATACTACAATATAGATATTAAATTAAAGATGTCATCATAGGATTTCAAAAAGCTATAGTTATCTTTTTTTGCAGTCGGGTTTTATATTTTTTTCATCTGTAGGTACTAGTTTACGTTTCTTCTCTTTTATTACGAATATTTAAATATCTCCCGAAATGATTGCTAATGTCTCGATGAATAAAATAAAAAAAAATATTGAGTAATATACAGCCCCTAATCACTTCAGATAAATACCTTTTAAAAGAATGTTTTTTTTTAATATGAAAACAGCGGATTATTCCAAAAGTTTGTTTACTTTTGAAATAATCCGCTATATATCTAAATTCTACATACATATTTTAAGTTTTAACGTTTGCAACGTATAACTCAAATGTCGTTTGCATCACAGGACCAAGTTAGTTATTCTTGAAAGATAGTGGCGAACTACGAAGATACGGGCCATGGCATCCGCTCTCGCAAATTGAATTGTAGTTTGCTGAAGAGTTCGCCAGTTTCTCGGGCCGCTTAGCACAAATTGTGTTACAAGTCAACGTACACACGAATGCCAATTTCAAGAGGATTGTTGTCCTTATGAATATGCAGAGAGGATCGATCGGCTGCATATGTTTATCTTCAGATCACTTCGACTATGTTAATACAACGATATACAATAAATTATCGTAGCGGAGAGATGTTATGGTATCTAATGCTGAAAGTTATCGGTGGCAAAATGTGATAATAATCGTGTGGCATTTGTAACTTTAAACTTATTATAACTTAAGTGAAAATCAAATGATATTCAATGAAATCTTACCATGAGCCGTGTGATCAACGCCTGCAAATTGACGTAAATTAAACATCGAAATACATATTAAAGTAGGTACCTACTATATTAACTAATTGTTGTACCTAAACTTCTTGATACCCCAAAATGAAAACAGATGCTGTATTATGCAAATTGTTCTTTTATAGCAAAAAGTCGGAAGTATCTTTTATGTTCCCTACCCCGTAATTTCAAAAACCTCATTCTACAACTTCGTAACGACTTTTTTATTCTGTTAGCGATTTAGGAGATAAGTAAAAAAATAAGATCTATCGCAAACCTTGGGCATTGTTTTAAGAAACTGGATAAGCCCGACTTCTTTTGACAAAGAATGGTCTTGGTTGGAGCTTTGTACTCGTATAATTTGGATATAGGTCATATTGAGCTTTATACAAGCTTTATACAAATCCGTGGAGGTTTAAGGAGCTCCACCCATCTGGAGTCCAAGCCAACCTGCAGTGCTCGCAGTGCATGCATCCTGCTGAATTACGGTCGTGGTGGTTTCGAAGATTTATTAAGTCCCCATTGGTGGAGATTTTCTTATTTTTTGATTTTTAGAAACAAATAAAAAAAGTATTTTCTGAAAAGCCATTAATAGTAATGTTGGTCCTCTGCTTTTTCTCAGTTGACAGCACGTCGGTGATCGATTTTATGTTGTTCATATCCACGAGGGCAACGAACTCTTTCCATCAGGTATGTCTACTCATTTGTATCTAGTACATACAAGTAAGTCTGTCCTGTCTTTCGTTTTTGCGCTGTATACAAGTGCCAATAACTAAAATATTGGCGTCCAAACATAAGTCATTGAAGGGGCACTTATCCAAGAGCTCACATTATTTTCTAGTGCGGGTTGCACTCCGCAGTTAACAAGTGAGTGGCCAATTTAAGCGTGGAAAGTTCTTAGCCTGCTTCTTACATGGCTTAAAATGACTGGTGAGATCTGCTGTTTAAAATGCCGTCTGATTTTCGGAAAATGTGAATGAATGATTTGCCGACTACGCCAAAATCTCTAACTCGTTGAATTAACTATGAGTAACTAATCAAATATATGATACAAAATGACGACCGATCAGTAACATCTTGTTTTGAAGCACGAGAAGATTTTTATCCTTAATCTATCGTAGATGAAAAGCAAAATTCTATGCAAGATTGTACACATTTTACAATATACATTATTATTGTACGCTATTTGTACATCGATATTTCGACCTAGTTGGATGGATTGTGGTCATGGCTAAACTGTTTAGCTTACTAAACTAATTAACCATGAAACTAAACAGTTTAACAGTCACTGCGATACATGCAACTGATTCTAAATATACTTATTCATTATTATATTCATACATATTATATTCATTATTCATATTAAATTCATACAGGAAGGTCCAGTAAAAAATGCAATGTTTTAGGTAGACGATTTTTTTTTTAATTTAGAACAAAAATACCAGCTAGGGATATCAAAAGTATTCAACAAAAATGACAAAATAGTAATTAATTAATTTTCTTTATAATAGGAAGGTATGTTTGTATATCCGCAAGTCTGTAGAGATAAGAAATTGAAACTGAGAACAAAAAATACTCTCTACAAGTCTACCAGAGCTACTGAGATGCATTCAAACGGAAATGATAGATGAGTTGTTATCGCGTGTTGCTCACAATTTTCTGTCTTTGATTACTAAGTTCCGTGGTTAGATGTTGTCGTAAAATACTTAATGGAATAGGACCGACAAAATGTTCTCCATTAAATTAAGTAGGTACCTATTTGTTGTATATTCTGTGAAAATTTTACCTAATTCTCAAATCGACCCAGCTCGACATGTTTAGGTTTTAAGTACTAAAACCAAATGAATTTAATTCCAAAATTCAACTTTGAGTCAATGATTATAAAAATACAAATAACAATGAAAACAAAAAATCTTATATTCTGTACAACTACAAAAAAAGCTAGGACGCTAAATTTTTTTTATAGTTTTCAGAGGTTTATAATCCATCCACGTACCTACCTACGAGTAATGATAATATAACAAGCATGGCGTAGAGAACTCCATCCATCGTTAGCCCAGCAAAACCTTCAAGGGACCAGGCGCATTTGAAGGTCGCTGGATATTTCTTACAACACCACCCAGTTAAGTATTTCTGAAATCAACAATGTTCTGAAATCAACTGCATTGTTTTTTCATTTTTTATTGTTTTTTCACGTTTCGAAAGCAGTTAAAAAGTGGGTTTATGCTTCTCTGGCAATGGCAGCATGGCATGGCAATAGCCCGTCTGCTTGTTTATCGGTTATAACCATAAAAAGAGAATAGCATGCAGTATTATGGTTGATATTTCATTTTATAATCCTAATAAGGTCGATGAAGTCAAGCAAAATGAGCCACGTATCATTTTCAGGCAATTAAATTGTCTTTGTTCCATCATTTCTAACCTAACTTTCACTATGTTGACAATAGCTACTAAGTAGTTGCTAAATTCACATAATTAAATTTCGACTACGCGCCGTCTCAAGCATTATATTATGTGATGTTGTCAAATACATGTCTCAGACTTTCTATTGCTACATTACTCCGTTACATTCCCCAAAACTGGTCTGTATCAAAGGACGTTCCATTCCTCTAAGCTCGTTAATTGCCTACGCGTGACGACAAAGCCATCGTGTAATGAAAACGTAATGCTGAAAGTTGGCAAGTGACTGGTTGCTTATTTAGGGTAACACGACTCTGGGTAATGCATAATAAAGTTTTTAGGAGCAAGTTTCGAATCTCTGGCGATTCGCCAGTATTAGTGCAGAGCCCACTATCACAGTACAGCGATAAACAGCTACATGGTCGTAGCACACATATCAACTCGTAAACGGAACGTAAACGTATCAACTCTTGCATGTCAGTATTCTTTGTATGAAACTCCCTACTGTAAAGCACACTTATCGGATTCGTAACGTAATCGCCTCGCCTCGAGACAAGCTCACGAACCGCGGTACGGTGCGTGGACGACTTGCCGTACCCGCGCTTACGTCTCACCGTACGCTATCCTTCGACTTTCCGTTTCCTCGTGCGCGCGCCGCGCCGCGGCTACCGCTGCGTCGGCGAACTGCTGTCATTCATTCCGTCAACCAGCGGCCGGCGAGCCGTAAGCGCGGCGTCGCCTGTCCGTAGCCGAGTCGATTTGGAGCTGTTGGTCGGTTATAACGCGCTTACGTTAGGTTGACGGCGAGGCGATCCGGTGCCGATCCCTTTCCGAGTTGATATGTGCGCTACGACCATTAGCAGAATAAACAAGATTTACATTTTTAGTGTATCGTTTATCGTTCCTTTTTCAAACTTTATTTTTTCAGTGTACATTTTTCAAGAAACAACTGTTTATGGTGATGGCACATATTATATCAGCATCGTACGCGCCGTACGCGCCGTACTCGCTGCATTTACGTACTGCAGCCTCGCACATTTGAGCCCTACGCGCCGTAAGCAAATTTCAGTGTTGCCAACAGTTATTACAGTTTATCCCAACCCTAGAGAGTGAAATGGTGCGGTGACATTCGTTTATTCCCACTTGTCCTGTTCAGTAGTCCTGTTGACAGTAGTAGTGGGAAAAAAACCCCACTAGTTCTGTGTCTCTTAATTTCCGTGTATAGGTGTAGTTTGCTATCAATTGTCAAGTATTGGTCATTATATGTGTATTATTTCATAGTTTTCATAGACTCCATATTTTTATTTGTTCAACTGGCAGTTGTCAGACTCAGATTCTCAGATTGCAAAAGGAAAAATATATTATTAAGATTGATTCAGCTATGCAAAAAATATTGTAATATCTACATACACATCTACATTGTCTACATTGGTAGAGGAAGAAGAAAATAAAATTCGAAGAAAAAGAAGATTCTGGGTACATAATAACAATTTAAAAAGGCAGTCGTACGAAGAATTCTAATTCGTTCAATGAACCTATATAATTTAAAACTTCAATTTTTAACTTGGATTTGAGGGAAATTAAAACACATGTATCATGTATCATGTATGTATTTATCATTCGACTTATTTATTATTTTTCGTTTTTTATTATATTTCAGTATCTCAATGTCCGAAAACAATGACAGAAATCAACACGAAGGCGAGATCTCCTCACTCCTCCTCCTCGTTTACTGTGAAATATTTCTCCTAATGCGTTGTCAGAAACATCGTGGCATGGCTACACTGAGTACCAGCACGTGCCCTACGCGCCACATTATAAAACTTCAGTAGCCATGCGTTCTATTAATTCCGATACCTTCCACATTTTGGGAAATACGGCGCGTACGGTGCGGGTGACATGTGTGGGCTCTCATATCTATACATATATATAAAATTGAAAAGAGACACACCACTGATTAAACAAAAAATCTCAGAAACTACCGAACCGATTATGATGAAATTTGGCAGGGAGATAGATTATGCTAAGGAGACGTCAGCTAAGAACGGATTTTTCGAAATTCATCCCCTAACTAGCAAAAATAGGGGTCCGAAGTCATTTTCATACAAACCAACTTCGTCAGTTTTAGAGTTATGAGTATGATTTTTTTTATGTAAGTTTATAGTAATAAACAAAAATTAAGTTTTGCACATTTTTTTGGAAAATCATCCCTTAAAGGGTTAATTTAGAGGACAGCAGTCAGTACTCAACTTCGTCATTTTTGAAGTTAAAAACATGAAAATTTACATTTTAGCTCAAAATTAGAAAATAAATTTTGTAGTATTACGTTTTTTTGGAAAATCATCCCCTAAAGTGTTAATTAAGGCAGCACAAGTTAGTATGGGAACTTTGTCAGTTTTGAAGTAAGAAGGGTAAAAATTTGTATTTAAGCCTATATTTAGACACAAAAAATAACTGTATCACGGTTTTCTCGAAATTCATCTCCTAAAAATAGGGGTTGGTAGTCAATTACATATAAATCAACCTCACCAGTTTTCGAGGTATAAATATGTTTTTTTTTTTATGTAAGTTTATAGTAATAAACAAAAATTAAGTTCAACACATTTTTTGGAATACCATCCCTTAAAGGGTTGATTTAGAGGACAACAGTCAGTAGGCAACATCGTCATTTTTGAAGTTAAAAACATGAAAATTTACATATTAGCTCAAAAATAGAAACTAAATTTTGAAGTATTGGGTACGTTTTTTTGGAAAGTCATCCCCTAAAGGGTTAATTAAGGCGGCGCATGTTAGTATGGGAACTTCGTCAGTTTTGAAGTAAGAAGGGTGAAAATTTGTATTTAAGCCTATAGTTAGACACAAAAAATAACTGTATCACGGTTTTCTCGAAATTCATCCCCTAAAAATAGGGGTTGTTAGTCTACTACATACAAATCAACCTCACCAGTTTTCGAGGTATAAATGTGAAAATTTGTATGTAAGTTTATATTAGTAAACAAAAGTTAACTTTAACACGTTTTTTTTTTGGAAAATCATCCCTTAAAAGTTTAATTTAGGCGATGTAACATAGTATGCAACTTCGTCATTTTTGAAGTTAAAAACATGAAAATTTACATATTAGCTCATGATTAGAAACAAAATTTAAAAGTTATTTGGTTTTTTTTGGAAAATCAACCCCTAAAAGGTGAAATAAGAGAGTGCAATTTAGTATGGCAACTTTGTCAGTTTTGAAGTAAGAAGGGTGAAAATTTGTATAGGTATAAGCTTATAGTTAGACACAAAAAATAACTGTCATGGTTTTCTCGATATTCATCCCCTATGGGGCAAAACTAAGGGGATGTAAATATTTAAGAAAATTCGTCATTTTTGAACACTGAAGTAATGTAAAACTTGATATATTGTAAGCTTATAATTAAGAAAAAAATTGTAACAGGTTTTTTTTGGAATTTCATTCCCTAAGAGGTAAATAAAAGGATTGCAAGTTTTTTCAGGAACTTCGTCATTATGAAAATTAATATGTAAGCTTATAGTGAGAAAGAAAATTTTGCGTAGGGGACTTTACGGATGGGAGGGGAGAGGGACAGGAAGCTGGAGAGAGACCGGGAGAGGGAGAGGGACAGGGAGCGGGAGAGGGACAGGAAGTGCGAGAGGGAACGGGAGCGTTAGAGAGAGAGGGACAGGGAGCGGGAGAAGGAAATGGACAGGAAGCGGGAGAGGGACCGAGAGCGCTAGAGGGAGAGGGACAGGGAGCGGGAGAGGGAGATGAACAGGAAGCGGGAGAGGGACCGAGAGCGCTAGAGGGAGAGGGACAGGGAGTGCGAGAGGGAGAGGAACAGGAAGCGGGAGAGGGACCGGGAGCGGGAGATGGAGAGGAACAGGGAGCGGGAGAGGGAGAGGGAGAGGGACCGGGAGCGGAAGAGGGAGAGGGACCGGGAGCGGGAGAGGGAGATTAACAGAGAACTGGAGAGGGAGAGGAAGCGGGACAGGAAGCGGGCGAGGGATCGGGTGCGGGAGAGGGAGAGGAACAGGAAGCTGGACAGGGACTGGGAGTGGAAGAGGAAGAGAGAAAGAGGGAGAGGATTAATATTGAAATTTATAATCAATAAATAACACTTCAATAACGTGTTAGAGCACCAAAAATTTGTTTTTAAAATTATTGTCTGTCTGTCTGTCTGTTTGTCTGTCTGGATCACATCAAAACCCTTGAACTGATTTCGACTTAAATTAGTTTAGTTGTTTCTTATATGTGCTCGATGTTTCTTATACTTTTGGTCATGTTTTAGAAAACTTTTCATCCAGAAAAATTAAAAGATTTCCCCGGAAATAACATGAAACTTTATATGGATTATTTTTAAAATATCAACAATTTGCTTTAAATTTGCTACAAACGTTTCTCCTTTAATTGATGAAATATATGTTTTCGAATTTTTCACGAAAAAGAAAAAACAAATTAATGTGATTATTGTTTATTTTTCAAAACCCGCTCCCGGAGGAATGATTTGTGATTGTATCGTAGGTTTTATTTTTTAAATTCCTAAATTCAATATAAATTAACCTGTTATTAAATTTTCTTCTGTGAGGGGTATAAAATTACAAATATGATAAGCATAATTTCTGCGTGCGAAGCTGCGGGAAACTGCTAGTCTAGTATAAAGTTATTGGGGTAACGGGTAAAAATTTCATGGGTGAACAATCAGTCCTCCCCTATTTTAAAATTAAAATTTTCAACAAAAAAAAATGGAACCAACATCAAAACACCCTCCATCCATTAAAAAAAGAATCATTAAAATCAGAAAATCCTTTGCCGAATGCTGCGTGATCATACATTAAAAAACATAATAATTATTTACGTGACGAATTGAGAACCTCCTCCTTTTTTTTCGTCCGTTAAAAAGTAGCATACGTCCTATCCCAAATTCTACTTTATCTCTGTACAAAACTTCAGTAAAAGAACAAAATATATTTCTATGCTTCTTATTATATGCAGCTTAGTGAAACCTTCCAAAGTCGGCCATTATAGAATCATCCTAGGATTTTTGCTACCATTACATACGATAGTCAAGTAACGACTTGTTAACTCTGCCCTCGTTATATGATAAACAACGTATCTGACATTTTTGGCGAAAACGAGTTATTAGCATATTCGTAATCAGCGAAATTAGATCTATCTAGATCTATTATCTATTTTTTCGTATGTATTATAGAAATAAAAATAAAGGTAAGCATAAACAACGTATGTGCAAAATTTTCATTCTCTTCCTTATGAAGAACAACGTATTGTCCATTACGTTTAGAGTTATATTAGTTTTTATATATTATTAACTTTGAAATTAAATAGGTAAGTTATACCAAAAATCTCGTCTATTTGACGCAATGAACTAATATACTTACGTACATTTCATTAATTTGATTAATTAATGGCACAAGGAGCCAATGCGATTATTATTTATAGGATTTCGTTAAACTATATGAAAGAAATACAAGGCATAAACATCGTAAGAGCACTTTCCTAGTGATAATTAACGTAACTGAATAATTTTCCTAGGTATAAGCAACGCAACTGCTTAAAAATTAACACTTTTTGGGTTCTATTAACTCTGAAAACATTTAGAAAACAGAAAAATGTAATGAGTCATAAAATACACACATATAGTAACAATTAATTTTAACAATTTTGAAAATATCTCAATTAGTGTAGTCGTGACAACAAAAATAAGAAAAAAAACTTTAGGCGCGTTTATCTCGGAACTTGCTGAAATGCAGATACGTTGTTTATCATAAGGAGGGCAGAACTGTTCTCTGTACATACTGAAGGTTGACTGTCAGAGAATACTATTTAGCATTAATTTCGCCAATTGTACTACTCTTTGAGGTTCAATAAAGATTAAATAAATAAATAAACGACAGTCATTCGCGAGGGGAAGTATTTGTCCAGTTGTTCAGCATGTTTAGATACAATTACTCATTTGCCCACGTTGTCCAAGTATAGTTATGAAGGGCAGGCGCTGCTCTAGGATCTGAGTAATATGGGATTTTCCTTGGAATAGTCCTTTGAAGTTCCTTTTGTAAACGTAAGTGCATAGTCTCCACAATATTTGGATAGGCTGCGGATAAGTCGTGAAACTCGCAGACGTCCGCTTTAATGCTGAACAAACACATTTTACCTGTAATGATCAAAGAAGTTGTCTATATTTGAAAGGAAAACTTTTATTTCAATAAAGTGAAGCAAAGTACATAATCTATAATATATATAAAACACAAAAGATGTTCGTACGGATGTCCTTTATAGACTTTGAAACCATCCCCCCGATGTGTCCCAAACTGGTTTCATTTGAAAGCAATAATGTCAAGATGGTTTGAGATCACTTGCATTAGGCACATTTTCGATTTTAGACTTTTCCCATAATAAAATATTTAGCGTACTGGAACATGCCAGGTATCTAGTAGTCATATATAATTAATTTAAATAAATAAAAACTTAGTTAATGACACTGTCCCCCATTATATAAGGTGAAAAACGCGATACCTAATAACTTAGTTAAACCTAAGCACTCTACACGTGAAGATAGCCAAGTCTAGTACAAAATTAACCTACTGCTACCTAAATATGCCTTAAGTTAACTAATTAATTTTTTACAGCATTATAAAGTTGAAGATATTCACATAAGTGTTATGCAAATCCTAACTAAACGGCTGATATACATGACTAGGCTTAGACTACCATTCTTGGCTAAAATATCAAAACTAATAAACGATGGTACTCATTAAAAAAATAAAGTGTGCTGTACTTACCAGTTTCTTTATTAGGATAGCACAAATTTTCGCTAACTTCACTACAATTTATCCTTCTTTGACTTCTGACTTTAGAATCTTCTATTACAAAGTTGTAACCGATCTCTTTTAAAACTGAGTAAACTGCACTTTTCCGTATAGTTTCCGGGTAAGAAGGCCCAGCACCAATAACACCCGACAGACTTTGTCCTTGGTGATTACTTAAACGTTCTCTAACGTTTCCAGTGACCAGTTTATAATCTCCAGAAATAATTGATGCGAAACCAGAGTAATCATCGATTTCAAACATTATATCTCTTTTTGAATCATTATTTGCAGTGATGCTTTCCCAAAGATCTATGCCATCAATATTGTGTGGAGGTATGGCTCCAATCGCCCTGAGCAAGGTAGGAAGCCAATCAACAACATGCATGTATCCACTCCACGAATGTTTATCTGATAGAGTCAAGTTTTTACTCCAAATCAGACCATTAACTCTGATGCCTCCTTCAAACGGTGTCATTTTAAGTCCTCTCAATGGCCAATTTGATGCACAGTTCATGTAGTCTCCTGATGTCATTCCACCATTGTCTGATATAAAAGCAATTATGCTGTTGTCGAGTATTCCTTTTTCTTGCAACGCCCTTACTATATCACCAACGCTATCGTCCAGTTTCTTCACCATTGCTGTAAAATATATTTTACAAATTAATTTTATCTAGAAACAAGTATCACTCTCTCCTTTAGGTTCTTCCCTTTACATATTAAACAACAAGAAAAATTCTCCAGGTTGTTCTCAATAAAATAAATATATTTACCTACTCTTTAGCACATAGGTCAAGATCTACTTATGTATACTAATATTATAAAGCTGAAGAGTTTGTTTGGTTGAACGCGCTAATCTCAAGAACTACGGGTTCGAATTGAAAAATTCGTTTTGTTTTTGATAGTCCTTTTGTTGAGGAAGGCTATATGCTGTATAACATCGTATATATTAGTAGTTAGTTTTTTCCACAAATTAACGGGGGTTAAACCGCGAGGCACAGCTAGTACATATATATTAGCGAATGATATAAGGGTAAGGATACCTGCATACATTCTTCTTCCCGGTAGCTCGACGTGCCGCATATTCCTAACTTCCTCCGCGGGTGCCTGGAGTGGTGCGCCCGCGTTCGCCGAGTGTGGGGCACTGTGGGCCACCGTCAGAAAAAGAGGCTTCGCTTCATTATGCGCCTTTATGACTAAAAATATGGATGAACATTATTATTAGTCTACAAAATCGTTAAATGTTGAGCTAAAATATTTTGTTTACTTTTCAATCAATTCAATAAGTTATTGGCTACAAGATAATTTATTTATTTTGAAAAATCACATCGCGATTACTTTTGATTGACTGATTGACTTTAAAAAATACCAGACCTTATTCTGTACATTATATTTATTTTGGTTGTTACTTTTTGAAGGAGAAAAAAATGAATTAATTGCCGTGGTTTCACAAATGAAAGTCAACGTGGAGATTATCTAAAAGGCTAATATTATATTTAGTAGGTAACTAATGCAAATTGCAGGTGCTAATTCTCAGGATTCCCAAAGCAAGTTTTATAATAAAAATAAAATATTGATTGATTAATACTTAATTGAATGACAATGCGAAGCATAAGAATTACCTATAGATATCAATATTATTGTAAAGTTGCAACATCTTTAGATTTCTGTTATCATTATCTTTATCACTTTACACAAAAATAAGATATAATTATCTCAAAACTCATACGTACTTGACCTAGCTTCATCAGTGTATAAATCCGTAACGTACTTGGTAGATTCCCAATCAGGTGTCATGTTTCGATACAAATCTAAGCCGGCCAATTCACCAATTTGCCACTAGAAATGTTAGAACACATAAAACAAATGACTACATGGACAAGTGTCCTTACAATTTAAAATATTTAAATCTTTGCTGAAGCATTTATTTCCGCCCTTTGTTGGGCTGGTACGTGAGAGCGACGCCAAAAGCCAATTAATTCAGCGTACTCTCATAATAATTATAGAAAACCACAAGATTGCTTTGGCATACTCCTGTGGTAACCCATAGTTGGTTTTAATCTACACCAACTTACTGAACCACAGACTTGTAACAATTGCCAGATTATTTCTGGTACGACTAGACGAAGAGATCAAAAGACCGTATTGCTTTTATAACATTACTAGCTGTTACCCGCGACTTCGTACGCCGAAAATAAAGATCCCTTCATTATAAAACATGTTTTTCATAAATTGACAGCAAACTTGTCCATACTATGAAGAGAGGAGACCCGTGCCTTGTAATAGTCCATTATGGGTTGAAGCTAAAACTTTCACAGTTTTAACTTAAAAAACCAGGCAAGTGCGTGTCAGGCCACGTGCAATATAGGGTTCCAAAAGTAGTAATTTTATTGACTATTAGGTACTCATTAACTACTTATGCTAACATAGCCTTGATAGTTTTCCTTATAAATTCATCGTATAACCTATTTTTGAGAATTTTTTCACTTGTCCAACTCCAACCGTTTAGCCGTTGGGGGGACACTTGACTTAACTTGGGTACCCAAAATTAGCACTTTCAAGCCAAATATAGGTATTTCGCAAACGGAGCCCTACATCCAAAAATGGTCTCAAAAGACCCATAATATTTTTGAAAAAACTTTTCAACGATACCCCACACTATAGGGATAAATAAAAAATTAATCCTCACGTTACCTGTAGTGGAGGTACCCCGAAAAAAAATTATTTTCAGTAGTTTATTCTACAATTTTGGAGTGGTAATAAATATGTATATCCATGCCAAATTATAGCTTTCTAGCACTAAGGGTCTCGGCGCTTTGCTTTGGACAGACGGACAGAATGACGGACGGATATGACGAAGCTATTAGGGCCACGATTTTACTTCAGAACCCTAAAAATGACGAAGTTTCGTATAAACATTCCCTGAATTAACCCTTTAAAGATTGATTTTTCAAATTATGTTAAAGTTAATTTTTGTTTATAACAGTCGAACTGAGAACCTGTTACTTTTTTGAAGTTGGTTAAAAAACCGGCTAATAGCGTGTCAGGTCACTGGTAATATAGGGTTCCGAAGTTCTAAGTTTATAGAACTCAATAACTACGTATGCTAATAATATAGCCATGATAGTTTTCCTTTTGAATTCATCTTAATGGTATTGCCATGAATTTTTTTACGTGTCCAACACTTACGAATATTTCCCAAACAGACCCCTCAATCGAAAAATGGACTTAGCAGATCAATTTTTTTCCGTCACGCACGTGCGGGGTATCGTGAAAAAGGTCTCTCAAAAATAATATGGGCTTAGCAGACCCATATTATTTTTGAGAGACCTTTTTCACGATACCCCGCACGTGCGTGACGGAAAAAAATTATCCCCATATTACCTCTAGGAGAGGTAGGTATCCTAAAAACATATTTTTAAAAATGTTATTCTACCAGTTTAAAGTTTAAATAAACATGTATCCTTGCTAAATTACAGCTTTCTAGCACTAAGGGCCTCTGCGCTATGCTACGGACGGACGGATGGACGGAAGGACGGACGGGCATGATGAAACTATGACAATTCTGTTTTGACTTCGGAACCCTAAAAAGAGTCATAAAAATCGCTTCATAAATAACGAATCTATCAACTACATATAACAAAAGTTGACCATATCCCTCAGGAACAGGTCTGTTTTCCGTGATAAAAAGTATCCTATGTCCTTTCCCGAGCTCAATTCTATATCTGTACCAAACATCAAAATCGGTTCAGTTGTTTAGGCGAGAAAGAGTTATCCCTCAGGAATAGGTCTATTTTCCGGGATAAAAAGTATCCTATGTCCTTTCCCGAGCTCAATTCTATATCTGTACCAAATTTCATCAAAATCGGCTTAGTGGCTTGAAAGAGTTATCCCACAGGAACTGGTCCATTTTCCGGGATAAAAAGTATCCTTTGTCCTTTCCCGAGCTCAATTCTATATCTGTACTAAATTTCATCAAAATCGGTTTAGTGGCTTGAAAGAGTTATCCCTCAGGAACAGGTCTATTTTCCGGGATAAAAAGTATCCTATGTCCTTTCCCGAGCTCAATTCTATATCTGAACCAAATTTCATCAAAATCGGCTTAGTGGCTTGAAAGAGTTATCCCTCAGGAACCGGTCTATTTTCCGGGATAAAAAGTATCCTATGTCCTTTCCCGAGCTCAATTCTATATCTGTACCAAATTTTACCAAAATTGGCTTAGTGGCTTGAAAGAGTTATCCCTCAGGAATAGGTCTATTTTCCGGGATAAAAAGTATGCTATGTCCTTTCCCGAGCTCAATTCTATATCTGAACTGAATTTCATCAAAATTGGTTTAGTGGCTTGAAAAAGTGATCCCTCGGGAACAGGTCTATTTTCCGTGATAAAAAGTATCCTATGTCCTTTCCCGAGCTCAATTCTATATTTGTACCAAATTTCATCAAAATCGGTTTAGTGGCTTGAAAGAGTTATCCCACAGGAACAGGTCCATTTTCCGGGATAAAAAGTATCCTTTGTCCATTCCCGAGCTCAATTCTATATCTGTACCAAATTTTATCAAATTCGGTTTAGTGGCTTGAAAGAGTTATCCCTCAGGAACAGGTCCATTTTCCGGGATAAAAAGTATCCTTTGTCCATTCCCGAGCTCAATTCTATATTTGTACCAAATTTCATCAAAATCGGTTTAGTGGCTTGAAAGAGTTATCCCACAGGAACAGGTCTGTTTTCCGGGATAAAAAGTATCCTTTGTCCATTCCCGAGCTCAATTCTATACCTGTACCAAATTTTATCAAATTCGGTTTAGTGGCTTGAAAGAGTTATCCCTCAGGAACAGGTCTATTTTCCGGGATAAAAAGTATCCTATGTCCTTTCGCAAGCTCAATTCTATATCTGTACCAAATTTCATCAAAATCGGTTCAGTGGTTTTGGCTTGAAAGAGTTATCCCTCAGGAACAGGTCTATTTTCCGGGATAAAAAGTATCCTATGTCCTTTCCCGAGCTCAATTCTATATCTGAACCAAATTTCATCAAAATCAGCTTAGCGGCTTGAAAGAGTAATCCCTCAGGAACCGGTCTATTTTCCGGGATAAAAAGTATCCTATGTCCTTTCCCGAGCTCAATTCTATATCTGTACCAAATTTCATCAAAATCGGTTTAGTGGCTTGAAAGAGTTATCCCACAGGAACAGGTCCATTTTCCGGGATGAAAAGTATCCTTTGTCCATTCCCGAGCTCAATTCTATATCTGTACCAAATTTTATCAAATTCGGTTTAGTGGCTTGAAAGATTTATCCCTCAGGAACAGGTCTATTTTCCGGGATAAAAAGTATCCTATGTCCTTTCGCAAGCTCAATTCTATATCTGTACCAAATTTCATCAAAATCGGTTCAGTGGTTTTGGCTTGAAAGAGTTACCCCACAGGAACAGGTCTATTTTCCGGGATATAAAGTATCCTATGTCCTTTCCCGAGCTCAATTCTATATCTGTACAAAATTTCATTAAAATCGGTTTAGTGGCTTGAAAGAGTTATCCCACAGGAACAGGTCCATTTTCCGGGATGAAAAGTATCCTTTGTCCATTCCCGAGCTCAATTCTATATCTGTACCAAATTTTATCAAATTCGGTTTAGTGGCTTGAAAGATTTATCCCTCAGGAACAGGTCTATTTTCCGGGATAAAAAGTATCCTATGTCCTTTCGCAAGCTCAATTCTATATCTGTACCAAATTTCATCAAAATCGGTTCAGTGGTTTTGGCGTGGAAGAGTTATCCCTCAGGAACAGGTCTATTTTCCGGGATAAAAAGTATTCTATGTTCATTCCCGAGCTCAATTATATGTCTGTACCAAATTTCATCAAAATCGGTTCAGTGGCTTAGGCGTTATTGAGTAGCAGACAGAGTTACTTTCGCATTTATAATATTAGTATAGATTAGGATTGCAACCATATTAACTAATTTAATAATCTTACATTAAAATTAAAAAAAAAAACCCACAGTATTATTTACACTAAACACAGCTAAGAAGAACACTCGATTAAGTCACCTTTCAGACAAAAAGAACTAGATCAAAATCGGTTCATCCGTTTGGGAGCTACGATGCCACAGACAGTATACATATACACAGATACACAGATACACAAACACGTCAAACTTATAATACCCCTCTTTTTTCGTCGGGGGTTAAAATGCAAATACTTATAAGAATACTGTCGGTTTGAACTGTACTAAATACATCCACAAATTATACTTCTATGTATTTTAAAAGTGGCTGGCTATGACTTCAACCCATTAATGGCCCACTACTGGGCACGGGTCTCTCCTCTTGAGGAGGCCTAGAGCATACTCCACCACGCTGCTCCAGTGCGGATTGGTGGAGGGGTTAGTGGCCAACCCAAGTGTCGGAAGTTTTCAAACCGCCCGAGGGCCTCCGACATAGCTTAACGACTGTTATCTTATGATAACGACCGGGACCGGGATTTTAAAAGTAATGAAACGTAAAAAATACACACCGTTTCTTCTGCAGTGTATTCATAATAATCAATATAACCAGTTCTATGGCCATAATGTGTGTCAAACCCGCGAAAAGTGGGCAAGTATTCATCACGTGAATGACCCACGTGCCATTTGCCTACCAAATGAGTAGAATATCCCAAATCCTTCAAATACTGAGGCAGAATTTTCTCTGTTAAAGGTAGTGCTCTATCCTCGCCATTTGTTAATGGATATCCCTGCATACCTATAAAACAAAGATGAATAGTAAATAAGAAAATGTATTATATTATGTATATTACTGACACTCATTGTTCGTTTCAATGGACAAAAAAATGCATTCGAATCCAATCGAAATTAAATATAATGCAATGATGATAAAGTAATTCTATTAGAAAAATAATCTCAATAATATTCAAACTTCATAGTTTAATACTAGCTGTTGCCCGCAGCTTTGCATACAGAAATTGTTTTAAATTATTCAGACTTTTATCCTGTTTTCCCGGGAAACCTTTTAATTTTCCAGGCTGAAAAGTTGTCTAAAATATGACCCAGGGTATCAGTAACAACTTTACCAATATTACTTTCTTGGCCCCTGGACAACCTCTCGTATTTTATGGATATCTAGTACGATACAAAAAGTGCAGTAAATACCCAGTACATGTCCGAATTTCCCCGTATACAGCGCGGAACGGGAGGGCGTGCATACACAATGAGAGTAATATCGCTCCAGCGCCACTCCGGAGTACGCCAGCTGGTCGATGTTGGGAGTCATTATTTGATCCGAGCCGTGGTAGCTCACGTCGTTCCAGCCCTGATTAGGTCAACAATACATCAATGGTTATTCTCATCACTAACCAGATTCATATTATTACCCACGGAACACAGAGAATAACATTGAAGTATAATGTCACAGAGCAGACATCTCGAACAAAATGTATGTCCCGCCCGGGAGGTTCGATTTTCAAAATTGAGCCCGGTTCTCGTTTCAAAATCGAACGAATCCATTGAACATTGAAGCCCATGGCGCCAATGCATTGGGACATACATGGTGTTCGCGGTATCGGTTCTATACGCTAGTAATAATACTTTAATGCCTAATAATTATAAACATTGAAAGAAAAAATTTTTTTAAACCAAACATAGAAATGTGGTACGGGTTGTTGCTACCATACGATAGTTAAATGAAAGATTGACGTTGTCGATTTGATAAAGTTTATTATAGATATAATAATTTGATAATGTTTATTAATTTAGATGTTGTTAATTGTTTAATGAATGGCGAACAACCGCGGTTTGCTCGTTTCCCGGAAACGTACTAAATTCAAATTAATTAATTACGGTGCTTGGCGCGTAAAAGTGCAAGCTACGCAGAGTGTACGGTTATGCCCCGTTTACATGCGCGCGCGAGCCACGAGACTTTCCGCGAGACCCACGCGAGCCCGAGTGTGTAAACAGGTAGCTCGCGCGCGCGTGTCGGGGCTCGCAGGGCTCGCGTCGGGAGCGGTTTTTTGGGCGCGTGCCAAAGGGTCTCGCGCGAGCGCTCGCGCGGTGTTCACATACGCGCGAGCTTCATTCAACAACGGCAACTAGCGCCATACGTACGTGTTCTATTGGATTCGTATTTTTCGAAATCGTATTAACTTTTACGCAAAATTATATGAAATAATAAAATATGGTACTGAATGATAATAATAATGAACCTTAAACCACTAATAATAAGACTTCGTATATTGAAACTAATATTATAAAGAAGAAAATTTTGATGTTTTGTTCCTTTGTTTGTAATGAATAAACTAAAAAACTACTGGAAAGATTTCAAAATTAGGATGCTCTTTTATTTTTTAAAAATAAGAATCTGTACGCAAACCGAACAGACACAGAAAAAAAGAACAGAAATTAAAACTCATCATTCTAATTTCTGCCCCATTTTAGTTAAAAAAAAATATTTTGTTGCTTATTGCACTAAAAAAAAGCCTAATGTACAGAAATCTACCCGTAGTACAATCTACATTGAGTATTTTGCCTATAAATCATGGTAGTTAGGTTTCATTGACTGGATGACGATGTATTACGTCAACGTGTTCCATCCTTGAACGTTCGAACGCATCTGAACGCCGCGCGCGTCTAAACACAAGATAGCCCTCGCGCGCGTGGGGGGCGTGGCTTACGGACGAGCCAGGAGATGGTCCGCGAGCCGCGCGTGTAAATGAGCGGTTACAACACCGTACAAATGTTAGGCAGGATTTAGGGGGAACATTTTGAATCTTTTTAATGATTATGATTCCGTTATATCCTACTGAGCTAGCACATTAATCTTAAAGTTTAAAATGCAAGTATGTATTGAAACTAACTAAACCGTCAAACCGTATAGGTTGCTCATTTCTTATTTTTGTGGTATGAAAAACTCCTATTGTATTTTCATATTAAATAAGCTCTATCTCACAGTTTTATCTATAATTTACTATTAAAGCAAAATACTTTTAATGTTAATTAAACACGGAGAATTTTATTGTAAATCGAATCAAATTCTTACAATATTAGCTTCATATATTACACAAAATGCTAGAATAAATCACTGCTGGTTGCTATGCTAGTTTGCCCGCTCTACATGGCGCGAAACTTTGCCAGAACCTTACAACGAGAAGGATTATTACTTTCACGATTTTCCCCACTAAAGCGCGTCACATACGGCGAAGATACGATAATATTTTATCTTAAGATGCCTTGCTATAAAATATTATAGTATCTTAAGGTATCAAGATATCGCACACGGATAAGATACGATAATATTTATATCTGCTCGAATCTTTCTCTGGGTCACACGTCGTATTTCCCCGCAATCTATATACAGGATAATCTAACATGAATAATAAGGCGTTACTATTAGATTTATTGGATAGCTCATCGGATGATGATTCTGCTGCCGCACGTTGCCGTTGCCGAACAATTTGGGTAGAAAATCATATGCGTCACTATGCGTCGGCGACGCGCGACGTGCAGTTTTGGCTGCAAAGTAAAATACCGGGACAAAATCTTCTATTTTATATATATAATAAATATCCCTGCTTCTTCAAATAGTATGTTTTTCTTTACGTAGTTAGTACGCGGATGCCAAAAAATGATGTCATTATTACGTCTAGTTATTTTTTTTGTTTGTTCTTTTTTGTAAATGAAATGTTGTAGTGAATATTTTTATCCAATATTTTGCGTACTAATAATAAAAACATAAACAAAAAGCGGCCAAGTGCGAGTCGGACTCGCCCATGAAGGGTTCCGTAGCAGCAAGTAACATAATATAAATGTTCTTGTAGTTCATTGTAACTTTGATCGATGTCTTAATAATAATGTATTTTTTTTATTAAAAAAAATCTACAAAATGTACAGTGAGCGATATTTTATCTTAAGCTAAAATGGTATAGTATCTTCGCCATGTGTGACGCGCTTAAGTGTCTTACACTGAGAGACTTTATGGCAAGTTATTATGCTAGTCTTACAAAAATCAACTAGAGAATAGATCACATAGGTATAACTCGCAAGTCTATCTGCCATAGAATGCAACCTGTATTACTTACAATTTAATCCTGCATAATGCGCACATAAAAATCTTAATAAAACTTACTGAAATTAAATGCCTACTAAACAATATGTCTTATTTCATTGTTTCTTTTATCCAGTCACCCGTGCAGCTACTATTGAATGCAAACTATTGCTTAACCTTTGATGGCTCTGATCAAGTTCAAGGTGAGAATTGCCACATTGATTTATGGATTTGCTCTACTTGCTAAGCAGCATAATTACTTTTTATCAGAGAGATATTCGCTTGTTTCGCCTCACACATTTCTATCAAACATTTTTGTTGATTTTTCTGAAAAGGCGGGGGGCTATCTTTTGGATTTTATATAGCTTGATGCGCTTACAGTTATTACGTGGCCCCATCGATGTGCAACACCAGAGATGTGGAACATCACTAATGCAATTCTACTCCTTTGATACATAAATTCATCGTTCCTGTTCATAGATTAACGTAGAATAGAGGGAGGGCTGGAAGTTATCAAGTTTCCTCATTTAATTTTAATCTAAAGTCAGGGTCAGGTCAGGAAGATGGTTTCCATAATATAATTAGAAACGTCTGAGTCGTGCGCACTCAAATACAGCTTTTACTTTTGAGAGAAAGTTAGTTGGATTTTCTTATTACTTAGGTACTTTACTTTTTGTTGCTCCATATCTTCTTCACCTTTACAATCTATGCTTACCTTATCCACCGTTACAAAAAACTCATTAATCATCATTTTCAATAATCTATCCATCCCATTATGTCTGGATAAGTTAGTAGCCAAAAGAACGTGACTCGATGACTATTTGACAGTTGCTAGACAGTTGCTAGGCAACTTTAAAATTATATCTCAATGTCTACCACACTGAGAACGGCCGTAAGCCTCGTTGCGAAGTTGGGAGAAACCTTCCAAAATAAAGTTTTGCACCAACATTATCATGGGTCACTGGGATTGTATTGTATGTATAGTTGCAACCAACAACAGTTTATACAGAACCATTGGCCTGTATACTTCTACAAGGTTAATCTAGCATTTCAAATTCTTTGCTTCTTTCAATTTTGTCAATTTTATAGTAGGTAATTTTACGTGCTTGGGTCAATGACATACTTACCGAAAGTAGTCTAAATTAAATACCGGCTAAACCGGTCGCTTTCGTTTCGGTATATATTTTTTTATGTGGCATATTTTCATAAACGTTTAAAAGTGAGAACAGTGACATTAATAGATGCTGCAGTCAAACTCAGTCCTCAGGAATCATTTCAGAAACAGGACTTTAGTAAATACGTACTAAAATAGATAGGTTTGACACTCCGATTTATTTTTGTATTAAATTAAATATATAGTCTGCTGAAACGATTGTTCGAAAGTTATTTATATCCACACATATACATGTCTGTGTTTATATCCATCTATAACCCATAATTGATAACCTATAATCTCGTAGGTGTTACATAATAAATGAATAAGTGATGTAAAAATAACACTATTTTTAATGTAAATAGTTCGCCGACAGACAAGCAGACGAACCATTTGGATGATAAGTGATCAACTGATCTTGGACATTTATAACACCAAACGCATCTTGATGTAACCATGAAAAAGACAACAGGATGGTAGTTACATGACCCACCAATACTAAGATAACAATTTCATGTATACTTATTTAAATTATACATAACATTAATAGGGATGTTGACTAATTTTAGGATTCAATTTTATTTGATAGATAGAACCTCAATATTCACGAAAAAAATATTATAAAAATAATAATCTTCAATTTAAAAACAAAAATTGATAAATAAAAATCATTATCAAATTTCCCACCAAAAACGTCACGTGACGTCACTAAACGATATTCAATACTATCTGTCTACTGAAGTTTGTTGAATTTCCATATAAAATTGTTCCAATGACGTCATATTCTCAAAATGGCGTTTGAGGTCCCGTGACAGTGAGTACAATTTTTAACATTTTAAATTAATGATATTTAATTTATTGTGATTGATTTCAATAAAAGAATCATATTTTAGGCCTTTAAATGTTACCACTAATATTTTAGACATGAATTTATATTAATTTATAATTAGTGTCAACATCCCTATTCCACAACTGCAAATAGATTTGCAATATTACAATTTCACAATAAGTATTTTGTACGAACACCTGAGTGTTGTAATTTGAAATCTACATGAAAGTAACCGTTGAAAATTCTAATGATCCGGTTATTGTAACTTGTGAGTTACATTTGGTCGGCGTTGCGTATAATGTAACCGAAATGTTGTTTGATAATAAATGACGACTGCTTTATTCAATAGGAACCTGAAATGAATTAGAATTTGCGAAAATGTAATTTATTGTAGTAGCTTATGTGTAATTTCCTTTTATTATTTCATGACTAACACTAGCATTGCTTCTACCCTGAACTTTTTTGGGATAAAAAGTACTTAGCCTAATGTGCTCCAATCCAAATTTTAGCCAAATCGGGTAAGTAGTTGTTTCGTGATTAGGTACAAACATACAAACATCTTCACAATCTTTCACATTTATAGTGTAGTATTAAAAATTAAATTAATTATTTATTTATTTAAATTATATGAATAGGATTAGAATAACTTCTATTACATAGGTATTCTAGTTGATCAATCTAATATCAATTAATCTACTTCTCACTCAAAGTAAGACATATTTCTTTAACTCCTTGGGATGTTACATTAAAATATAAGAAAGTATGTACTCACCATATCGTCAGCAATAATTAAAACAATATTAGGACGGGTCCACTTTCCCTCAGTATATGAAAACAAGACCAAAATGAATGTGAATAATAGCGTTAAATCCATTCTGTTGCGTTGAAAAACACCACCGAATTACAAATAACTTAAGATTATTAATTTTTTATAGGAAATAAGTTAATGTTTGACAACAATCCACCATGGTAAGTGGTGATGAAGTCCAAGATGGCGAACGCACTAACTTAAAAAATGCTTATTTACTCTACACCTACATTGTATACCTAATAAATGACATTACTAAACATTCGTGTACGATGTTAAAGTTATTCTTTAAAAATGGATGTAGTTTACATAATTATTATTTGTTTATTTATCACATAAAAAACAAACGCGACCTAACTCTCTATTTCACAATGACTGACTGACTAAGATTTTATATCGTAAGTTGTGACTTGTGCGGGTTATTGGATCAACATCCGCGATATCATTTATCAATACTTAACTCGTTCATAAGTGTCGTTAGATAATTATATTCACTAAAATCAGTTTGGTAAAGTTACTTGTTGTTCTTTTAATTGCACATGACTTGAGACTTATCTGTGAAATAAACGCTCTGTAAAGAAGTAGGTGGGTACTTTATTTTTCCCAAAAATATAGGCACACAAAGAATATACTATGCCCGTTGAACTAAATAAGGACACAAATAAAAAAGAAACTGAATGTTAAGTAGTATTATCTAAAAAATAAACAAATAAATGCCACAATAATTACTAAACTACACAATCAAGAGCCAGTAATGTACGCGAATTACATGATAATAAATATACACACATATTTTTAATGTTGAAGATAAAATAATAATACCTACTACACTTTATATGAACTTGAAATTCGATAACAGTTGTACATGTATTTTTCCAATCAGAGATTATAGTTTTAAGAGTAGGTTTTGAGAGTAATATATCTTCGGTTTATAGTAAAATCAAGACCGATACGAAAAACACCAATACGTACTCATATAATTATTTTGTAATATTAATAAAAAAACAATTTCAATACATCAACAAGTAATAAAATGAGAACATCATTATCGTAGTCAAAGTAAATACGCATTACTTATTAGAGATGGCTCTAAAACTACTCGTCAGATCTCGCTCTAAATGGAACCACATGGCAAGTACCAGCTTTCGATTATAACAATAATCATCAAAATCGGTAGGTACATCCTGTAAAAAGTTATGAGGTAAAACACATAAATAATAAAATAAAATAAAAATACAGTCGAATTGAAAACCTCCTCCTTTTTTTGAAGTTGGTTAAAACAATAAAAAAAAATATTTCAAAATAAGTTTCAAAGTAATCTTAGCCGTTATCATTAAAAATATCGTTATCTGTACACCTACCTGCGAACACACTAAAGACTATATTTCAACATAGGTATTCACTCAATTTATTTTTTTCATCTGAGATAAAACAAAGAAAATCTATTACAAACAAAAGTACTTAATTTACTTAAAATTATAAAACTGGGCATTTAAATAACCAAATCAGACCAAATCTAAAGAAATTGGTTGTTAATTTAAATATTTTATATTACAGAATATTATATCTGTAACCACTCTAACTAAGCTAGGGCAAAAGTATGTATTTCCAAGATTTCTTAAATTTTATTTCAAATTCGTAAAGATAACTCGATGATAAGATGATGTAACTTAATCTACTTTAGTAATAATATGCTCTGAGAAATTTAATTAATAGCTACTGAAAATATTGTGAAAAGTACTGACAGAAATTGTTTATTTCTTAGTACAGTACCTACACCTGCATTAATTAACTGATATTACTTACTTAATCAAATTGTTTTAAATTACATATGTCAGAAAATAATGATTTAAAGGAAGTACTATTTCGACTACACTCGCCTTTTTTAACTCCTAAAGTATTTGTAGCGAACTATATGTATACATATGTCACAGGGAAACGAAGAAATCCGTCATTCCAATTCCCTAAAAAATTTGACCAAATCCGTTAAGATGATAGAATGACGACTCTGTTGAGACATTTCACTAGAGAATTTCAGTGAAAATCACCAAGCTGTAATAAGGAAATGATGAAATAAACTGCTAACTACACTAGCAGTTGCATGTTTCATTTAGTTATCAAATTAGTAAACCATTGGTTAAATAACACTGTTTAGCTGGTTTGAGTTTGGGCTCATTAGACTCGACTTTGAACTTAAAATAAAATAAATAAATAAATATTAGGTGTGTTCATTTCACCCGATTTTCAGGATCTGTTGAAAGTGGAAAGGGAACCCTGGAATGCCTATGAATCGTCATTCTATTATCTTGCAGGATTTTATCAAACCCCTTAGGGAATTAATCAAATCACGTATTCCTTCATTTCCCTGCGACATATATAGGTACGTAGGTACAATTGCAACAGTTACTTTTATAAAACAAATGCTTCCCAAAAATTCACAGCACTTTGAGTTTATGTGAAAACTACGGAAATAGATTCTTTTACTTTATAACTAAATATAATTTGAATATCCTATAGCACAGCCTTAATTGGTCACCATATACTTCTTAAGAGGCATAAGAAATTCCTAAATCCTACAGTACAGTTACACTTAAGGGCCCTATCAACTGTATTATTATTCAGAGCGTTTTTTCGATTCAGCTTATCATCTGGACTTGGAGTCTTAGTCGCTGTCTGATTTGCAGATCTAGAAAATTCTGTGGTTCCATTATTTATCCACGGTAGCCATGTATAGCTAAAGTTGGCTGGGTCTGCATTGTCACTCAAATTAAGTGGAGTTCTCCTCATTTGCATCGCCCAAAGAGCCCTCAATCTATTTGTCAACATAACAGCAATTTTATTAGCTTCATCCCATAAGTCGTGGCTCTCCATAGGATCTAATCGAACGTTGAAGAGGCAACCTCGGGCTGAAAAAGTAATATCATATTTGAACTTCTAAAAGACATACGACAAGAATTACAAAGATTAGTTTTAAGTTACACAAGAATATTTCGGATGTTAGGTGCCATCCTTGAGCCCAAGCTAAGCTCAATTACTTATAATTTATGCTACTGAAAAACAAACCACGCTTTGACGCTGCGTCCGTAATACTATGCTACTCAATTGAATAGTGGGTTTTTTTAACTGCCTGTCTAGCCACCATGGTAGGTGGTAGTTACCACACTTTTTTAAACCAACCGTCCGTAAAAGAGGCCCCGCTTCCTCGTGGCCAACGATGCCTCGATAATAGCTTCGGTTTTACGGATTTAAGCAGCGATACCCGGTAACAAGTTATCAAGTGTTTCATACGTTTATTCACTATTTATATAAAATAACTTATAACTTACTAGATGTCGGTATACAAAGAGTTGCGTCTCGTTTTGTATCCACTTGTTGAACGAGGGCGGCACTGCGAACCGCTCTCACTTGCTGTGGATCCAGAAAGATGCCCATTGACGCAAACACTCGTGCTACAGTACACGATGTCAGCGTAATAAAGTAGGGTGGTGGAGGTGACTTGTTTAGCATGAACTGTGCCCCGTAGTAGTCATTTCTTAGTCCTGTTACATTTCCAAGGATGATCTTATAATCGCCTGCTCTATATGCAGCATAAACGTTACTACCGCCATCTTCGACAGCTATCAGCACCTCCTTTCTTTCCGATTCAGCGTCTAGTACTATAGAATCCCACTGATTGACGCCGTCAATTTCTTTTGTGATTGAACCTCCCGCAGCTCTGATTAAAGTCGGCAACCAATCTGTGATATGCATTATACCCCGCCATACTCTTGGCTCGAATCCAGCGTGCCATATGAAAGCTGGTACTCTTACGGCACCTTCCCAGGGAGTCTCCTTTTTCCCTCTGAATGGCAAATTAACGCCCCAATTATTAAAATTGTCAACTGTGGGTGCTCCATTATCGGACACGAATACTATCAAAGTATTGTGCAGCATCTGTGCTTGTTTCAGGGCCTCTACTACCTGACCAACGCTGCGGTCCAAGGCAGACACAAGTTCTGTAAAGAATGTTTGAACATGAATAACGATGAATGATGACCTTTTCAACGATACCCCACACTATAGGATACGCGACGAATAAAAAATTCATCCTTACGTTACCTGTAGGGGAGGTACCCTAAAAAATTTTTTTCCATATATTATTCTACAATTCTGGAGTTTTAATAAATATGTATATTCATGCCAAATGACAACTTTCTAGCACTAAGGGTCTCGGTGATTTGCTTCGGACTGACGGACGGACGGACGAAACTATAAGGGTTCTGATTTTACTTGGGAACCCTAAAAATGGATATCAAAGCTCCATGGAAACATAAACTTTTCATGTCGAATGGTCAAACCGCAGGTCAAACTGGGTCAAATTCAATTAACTTTACACCATAATGACAAACATATTATAGGCATCTTATGTGTTCGTCACTGAAAAACAGCAATACAAGTTTTTGGTCATAAAATATTACAGATACCTACAGCGTAATTGCTTTTTATTCGATGCAGTACCCAATGAGGTGACTTTTCACTTTATTAGAAAGCGCTACAAAGTGAAATATTTTTATTTCATTTCGACAAAAAAGCTTCACGGAATATGTAAGCAAAAAGATACAATGTTTTGTTTTTCTTCTAACCAACATCGATCTATGACACTTCCGATTGATAGACTCAACCGTACGCTGAAACTGAATTGATGAGGGATACAATAGGTACAGTAATTTATAACACAATACAATTTCATTTTATAATCTTCATTGCACATCAACATGTGCATCATCTACTTTGTGAACTGACCGAGCTCGATGTACCTAAATATTGGTACAAATAATGTAATAGCGATCTTATCTCTGAAACAGGAATCTCTTTAATTGTTTACCTATAGCAATACTAGCGTTCTGTTCGTAGATTTTCCCGCATTTTCCGGTATGATAATCCCTATATTTTTTCCAAGATCATGGAGTATCTGTATGATCAATTTCATGATAAACCGTTCTGTAGTTTTTCACTTCATACAACTTTCACATTTACATATAATAATGGTTGGAATTATTATTGATACCTGCATAAAGTCGTCGATCGGAATGTGCGATGTGTTGGTGTCTCACAGGTCTGTAGAGTGGGGGTTGCAGGAGACCACCAGCGTTGCCGGCGTGCGGCGCGGTGTGAGTCAAGTGCAGGAACAGGGGACGAGAAGTGTTATGCCGATGTATTACTAAAATAAAATATAAACGACACTTTAATTGGCTTCTAACAAAGATATTTTGCTACATACAATAATATTATAAGTAAAAAAGAGGTAGATATGTCACTAGCGCGCCAAAGATGAAGATCATAAGAGCAGTCAATTGAACTCGTCTGCTCGTAGTCGCTCTGTCAATACAAGACGATAGGCACAGTTTTGTTGTTGTCAGAAGTGCTTGAGATTTGAAATACAACGTTAAAATGCCTTCGTGTATTATTGTAGTGTGATTGGTGTAGTGAAACAAAAGATAAACGTGTGTGTGTTGTAGCTCTTTTCGGAACAGATTTTTGGTTGATTTGTAAGGGCATGACGTATCTATATTTTTTTTAATATCATTGGCTACATACTTCATTTTGCACATTCTAATATCATTGACATCTAAATTTAGAAATTAAAACATTGGTCTTGTTGACTTGACAGCATATATTTTTTTAATCAAGCAAATATTATCTCATCAAAGTGTCGGAAAATTAATACAATAATAATATGTTACAATGATATTGATTAAAATATGATTTTCATGATTAATGTTTTTACCCAATTTCATTGTTCCGTCTTTCATTGTGTTCAAACCAGGAAGTTCGACCTTTCATTGTGTTTCATGGTCTTAAAAAAGGGCAAAAATAAATAAAATAGAAAAATAACTGTAAATACATAATCAACGTACGGAACCGTCTCCAAGCAAGTTTAACTCGCCCTTGTTTATATTTGTACGTCTAGTATTTAACGCATACCTGATTGTTTTTTTAACAATCTCTATTTCTATATACAATCGGGTGGTTTAATTCAAAATGATTGCATAAAACACAATTAAATATTACCTCAATAAAATTGAAACTAAGTTCTCGAATATCCGTGTTTAACAAAAGCCATTTGAAAGTAAGTGTGGAAATCAAATTGAGTGGCATTTGTCACTGCGGCTAGCTACTATTATGTACTATTAAGTATGTCTTGTATGCTATGGCCCAGCTATTCACATCGAGTAGCCGGTAGATAGCCGAAATCTGAACGGTGACAATTGCCTTTCCGTTCGTCTGTTTTTGTTTCCTGCCTGATTGTTGTATTGACTCGCAGCCCGCGCATACAACGTTACAATGTGACTTCATTTGCATAGAGACAGAGATTTCCAGCTGCGCCCAATGGAACATTGTAAGTGTTGATATTATTGAATAAGCAACACTGATTAAAGTTCTTATTATTAGTATTGTACAATCTTTTTCTTAACTTATTACGTTATTAGAAGTAGTTGGTAGGTATGAAAGAAATTCTGCTAGAACATTTTTAACAATTTTCCCAATTGAACTGTTTGAAACTGTGCTGGATGTAAATTTACTAAGAAGGATAAAGATGATAATAATAGTAGTTCTACTGTTTATAATAATATTATTTAACTTACTGTTAACTGCTCTTTGCGTAAGTAAATCAACTACGTAACGATCTTCTTCGTCTTGTGGTGTATCGTTGTCAAATAAATCCAATCCAAACATAACACGGCCACTCGGCCACTGCAAAAAAGTAGATTTATGTAGATATTGTGGAATGGTTTGTCACTACGTCACATATATTCTCTTAACTGTAGCCTGGCGTGTTCTCCACTATCCTACTCTAGTGTTTTTTATACTAAATAAGCTATATAGTGTTTGACTACAAAACTACCTGATGGTAAACGGAAATATTAATGAAGTCATGGATGGTAGAGCACTAAATTAGTAAAAGCTTATTCATTTTGACTTGAAGACATTTTCTTGGAATAGGTGACCAATGAAAGAATTATCTTTCGTCGCTTCTAAAGGCCTTTAACGTGAATTTCCGACAATTAAGTACGAGGTAAATACGAAAGGAACTACGGCTGAACATGCGCAAACAGGCACAAAAAGCTGATTTTTTTCTGCAAATTGGCCGAAGTCAATGAGTGAATACGTTAGTAACCGTATCATAATAAAATATACGAAATCCAGGGTAAGTTAAGTTTAAAAAAATGTAAAAAAAATTACCGGTAATGATACTCTCTAATTACGTTTTGTATTGTTTAAATTTGGTTGAAAAATAAAAATAAATATTTACCTGTTCAACTTTGTTATATGTGTAGTAGTCGACGAACCCTCCTCTCATACCGTAATGATCGTCGTATCCTCGGGCGGTCGGCAGGAATTCCGGCCTAGACATCCCCACGTGCCATTTCCCCACCAAATGTGTGGAATAACCAAGGTCCTTCAGATACGAAGGCAACAAGCGCTCTGATAGCGGAATGCCACGATCTTCAGAATTGTATAAAGGAAAACCTTGCATACCTGGAAAAAAATATCCAATTCAGTTTAAAACTGGAATAAAAATAATTACATCATGCAGACGTAACGCGTAACGGCGAAATCAAATAATCATATTTTGCCAAAGGCTTTGTGAAGGACAAATTCGTAATAGGTACAAAACGGACAAATAAGCCAACATAGCTTATATTTCATAATCGTAATAAAATTTTATTCTTTTAAAGACCTCTTTGATTGAAGTCTGACGAAATTACATCAAGGACCGTCATACCAACTTGGGGATTTATATTGCGTTCACGGAGACCGAGAAATGAACGCAAGAAAAAACTCAAGTAACCCAAATAAGAATCATAAAATATTTTTGTGATTTTGTGATTTTAAAGAAAGAAAGAAAGAAATACTTTATTCCAACAGTTACTTACTACAGATAACAGATATGGGTATAATAAAAACAAAAACATTAAGACTACAGTTAAGCTCTCTGCTGTAAGCACTAAGGAAATGGATCGCACTCAGTAATTGTTATGGAGAACCACAGCACTGATATTCTGTGCGAACCAGTTTTGCTTTTTTAATAATCGTAAACAATCCGTTGCGCACCCACATGCTACACTTAATAGGAGAGGAAACTTTTTACTGCCTTCTAATAGTACATAAAAACCGTATTTTAAACTTTTCAATAGACATTACAGAATGTCTATCAAATTTCATAAAACACAATCAAGTGTAGAGAGAAGTCTATAATTGCTTTGGATAAATAGATAATAATTTTATAAATATAGGTACTAACTATTACCTACTGTTAGCTCAGAAAGAGTGACACAGCATTTACTATCCAATTAGATACTATTCTAAATTCCAATCATCATCATCCTGCCCATTTCCCAATTTTATTTGGGGTCGGCGCAATATGTTTTCCTCTTCCACACTTCCCTTCCGTCATCTTTGCACTAACTCTCTTATCTTTCATATCATCTGTAACACAATCCATCCATCTTTTCTTTACTATTCTAAATTCCAATACATACCCAATCTCATTGGATATTTTCCAGTAAGAAGCGCAGTTCTCGCTGGCGTGCAAATGGCCTCACTGTAATACTGCTGTAGCACGACACTGCGAAGGGCCAAACAATCTATGTTCGGTGTTTGGATTTGATCCGAACCGTGGTACGATACGTCATTCCAACCCTATTAAAACAAAACAGTTATTGTAAAACAGTCACAAACTTGCCAGGAATATTAATTTTTCAAATATCTAATGATGCACTTTTAGTTTTCATGAAAATCGGCCACGAGACTCCGTTGATTTTTCGCTATTCCTCGTAGTTTCGGATTTTGCCCTCCACGCACACTTGAAAAATTCAACCTGTATATACTTAGATAGATAATAGATATTCGAATTGCGGAATAGAGGTTTCTAACTTTTTACATCTAGTCTTCTACATATAGAATTCTCGTGTCACAGTGTTTGTAACAAAACTCCTCCGAAAGGGCTTGAAATTTTGTGTTTATATTTAGTAGGTCTGAGACTAGGACGTAAACTATATTTCATACGCCTAAGTGATAAGGGTGGTCCACCCCAATTTTTTTTATTTTATGACAAAAAAAATTATTTAATTTTTTTAGTAGAAATGTAATCATTACCTATACATTTTATAAATGTATTTATGATTGGATATTTAACTATATGTATATGTGTGCATAATATTTTATTGTGTAAACAATTCAATATAGCAAAATGTTTTAACTTACCATATCATCGGCCATAATGAATACAATATTAGGCTGCGTATACTCGTAGGATCCTGACACCGACGCTACATACGCCAGAAGCCAACATTTGAAACTGTAATTAATGAAATATTTTTTTAAATAGATCTTGAAATAAATAAAATATTTAAAAATATTATAAAATAATTATTTATAGTAGCTTATTTTTACCTAAAAATCGCAGGAACTTATAAAATTATATGCAAAACCCAGTTTCGAGTCAAACTAGTTTGGACTAGGACAATCTAGGTATACCGACATGATGAGGATTAACTAGTTTATCGTCAGTCTAAAACTGATTAGAACCGAATTGTTACGGATTTATATTTTTTTGACAGACCTTTGTGCTTAAAACCTTATAGCCCGGTGGTTTCTTTCGATTATATACTAAGATCGGCTAGTTAAGTCAGCGGTGGTTGACCACTTGTGACCATTACCACCATGACCATTGACCATGATTTGTGGTGTTGACCATTTATTGAGCATTTCCGTGGTTCGGAGTGCCCGTACAGCCGTCCGACCCGTGCTCAGTAGTGGGCCATTAATGGGTTGGAGCCAGATTGTTGAGCTCTTTACCTCTATGCATGAGAGGCCAGAGGGCTTTCTATCCGCCTTCCCATGTATTAGCAAACCGGCTTGATCGATTAAATGTGGTTTTCTGTACAGCATTTGCGATTAATTGACGATTGTTTTAAGTACATGATTTTAAACTCAACTCATCGCGGACTGTAAACATTTTTATTATAATACGGGTACTCACGATATATATTTTATATGCCGATATTTCGACCCAGTTACAGGGATCGTGGTCACGGCTAGACTGCGGTGGCGCGGAGAAACTCTTGACAGGTTGACAAACGACGTTAATATTAGTCTTTGACGGATGACGGATGTCAAAAACCGGATGTTGGATGTCGGATGACGTTTGACACTAATACATCAGTCTGTCTACCTTACGTCTCGATCGTTTTTGAGCTTTGTAAACCATATCACGACATACTACACTAACCACATCTTGCCGCACAACACTCGACACTTTTCGAGATTTACATAAACTGACCACTGGATTCCGATCGAGACGTAAGGTAGACAGACTGATGTATTAGTGTCAAACGTCATCCGACATCCAACATCCGGTTTTTGACATCCGTCATCCGTCAAAGACTAATATTAACGTCGTTTGTTAACCTGTCAAGAGTTTCTCCGCGCCACCGCAGTCTAGCCGTGACCACGATCCCTGTAACTGGGTCGAAATATCGGCATATAAAATATATATCGTGAGTACCCGTATTATAATAAAAATGATTGTTTTAAGTGTTATGCTGTTTATTCGCTAGGGGACGTTGCAGTTGTTAATTTTCTCATTTACCTAGCGTCCGTTCGGAGTGTGGTTCGTAGTCAGAGTCTTGTTTGTAATCGGGGTCTGGTTTGTAGTCAGAGTCTGGTTTGTCATCGGAGTCTGGTATGTAGTTGGAGTCTAGTTTATAGTCGCAGTCTGGTTTGTAGTTGGAGTCCAGTTCGTAGTTGGAGTTTGGGTTATAGTCGAAGTCTGGTTTGTAGGCGGAGTCTGGCTTATAGTCGGAGTCTGGTTCATAGTCGGAGTCTGGTTCGTAGTCGGACTTTGATTTGTAGTCGGAACAAACTTTTAACAAACACTTATACGACACAATAGAAAAATGTATATCCCATAAACTTATAATATAATATCTATAATAGATAATGATTTTCCACCCTGGTATAACACCCCTTAAAGTGTTAAAAGAAAAGTTAAAATTTCTTAAAAAATATCGTATGAATGGATAACCTTGAAATGGGTGACAGCCGAGCTTATGGCCGTTCAGAAAAAATAAAAGAAAAAATATATCCTTACTTCATAGATGATTTATTTTAGAAGAAGATTAAATTTACCTTATTTTACATTATTGTTCACTACTATAACTGCAAATGAATGAATTTATTAGGTAATCTATACTATAATAAAACTCAAAGGGCAAATTTTCTGTACATTGAATATTTTTTTAAAATTTCGACTAGGGGGCACTTCAATAACGTGTTAGAGCACAAAAACATTTTTTTTAGAATTATTGTCTGTCTGTCTGTTTGTCTGTCCGGGCATCACATGAAAACCCCTGAACGGATTTTGATGAAAATTGGTAAAATTGTAACTAATACTCCGGGTCATATTTTAGGATACTTTTTATCCCGGAAAATTAAAAGGTTTCCCTGGGAAACGTGATGAAAGTGTGTATGGAAAATTATTCATCAACCGATTTGCTTCAAATTTGCAACAAATGTTCCTTGCTTAAATTGATGAAACATGTGTTTTACAGTTTTTCAAAATTTTGCAAGACAAAGAAAAAAATACAAATTAATGTGAATATTGCTTAATTTTCAAATATCTATTTTTTATTTTGTTATTAAGAGCATATTGTTTGCGTATCTATGTCCTCCAATATAATTTCAGCATTTTAAAATCACCTTGGAAGTGATAGAAAAACGCAAATTAAGTCTGTATGAGTAAACGATACCCAATAAATAATCGTTTACTATCTTGGCCACTAGATGGCTCTGTATTTGTTGATTCACGCCAACGACTCTGTGATTTCGAAATAACTGCATTTTTCATGTTGTAAATCGTTACTTGCACAATATAAAAGCGTAAAAATGAGCTTTTTAATTTTTGTTTGTCTGTTTGTTTATCTTCATTAATCTCTGAAGCCACTGAACGGATTTCAACAAGACTTTACTACGATATCGAGTCTTCAACTTAAATTATAGGCAATTTTTTAGGGTTCCTTAACAAAGCGAGAAAATAAAATATGAGTTAATTTGTTTTAAACATACAAAAACCTTTTCTTCACACAAATTATGGCATTATACATTTCTTAGTTTTTTTATATTTTGCAAGGCCAAAGCGTGGCACTGAAGTACTTATTTTTTACTTTACAATAATTGAAATACACATAAATAAAATTGAAGTGTCTGTCTGTGATTTTTAAGTAAATGATTTTTCAAGTTGTAAATCTATACTTGCACGATACCAAAACCGAAAAATGAGTTTTTCAAATTAAAGGATAGGGTTTTCCACTTAAAGGGTGCCTTGGGGATATGCTATGAAAGTTTGTATGGGAAAATAAAAAAATGAGTCAATTTGTTTTAAACTTACAAAAACCTTTTCTTCACATAATATAATAAGGCATACATATGCATTTCTTAGTTTATTTCTATTTTGCAAGATGGAGCTTGAATATGGCATTGAAATATTTTCTTTACTTAATATCTATTTTTATATTAACTTTGTTTTTAAAACATGAATTGTCTATTGGCTTGCAACGTAAATTTAGCATTTTTATATTTCATCCTGGAAGGGGTTGAAAATCGTAATTCAGTTGTACGAACAGTTGACACTGAACAAATTGAATAATCTATCATCCATCCGTCCATCAGCCCTTGGAGGTCCACTGCTGGACATAGGCCTCCCCTAACTTGCGCCACTCTGACCGGTCCTGAGCCTTCTGAATCCAGATAATCTATACTATAATAAAACTCAAAGGGCAAATTTGAATTACCTACAAGTACATTGAATATGTTTTAAAAATTTCGATTAGGGGGCACTTCAATAACGTGTTAAAGCACAAATATATATTTTTTTAAATTATATAATAGAGTCTGTCTGTCCGTTTGTCTGTCCGGGCATCACATGAAAACATAAGATTAGCATAAGTAATTAATGAGTAATAGTCGATAAACTTACTACTTCGGAACCCTACATTGCGCATGGCCTGACATGCACTTGCCATGGTTTTTTGAAGTTAAAACTGTGAAAGTTGTTAATTAGTATGTTTTTTTTATGGAAATAGCCGGCAAACAAGCTGACGATCCACCTGATGGTAACTGGATATCGTCGCCCATGGACATCAGCAACACCAAAGGTGTTTTGATGCGTTGCCGGCCAAGAAAGAGAGAAGAAAAAGAAAGAAAAAACTGGCTTTCAAGCCCAGCCGGAACACGAGTCGTTTGGCGGCTGACTTATGCTCAAGGGTGGTAGCTATCAAGACGAACCCCATCGAGAAATAATAATAGTAATAATGGTATTATTGTACAATTAAAATGAATAATACCAATATAATCCATCGAGGGGCCTTACCACCAGCGGGCCGGATTTAGTCGCCTCTTACGACACCCATCCAGCGTGGGATTGGGGTTAGTATTCTAAGCCGCTCTAATACGGATAAAATGTAATCTTACATTAAAAACAAAATAACTGTAACACAATTGTTTGGTAATACGGGATGTAAGGCTAAGGGCTAAAACTAGAGGTTATAAGTTTGTATGAATCTTCGTCATCTTAAATCTCAGAAATATAAAAATTCATATGTACCTAAGCTCATAGCCAAAAACAACAATTAACTGTGAATTTTTTTTTTGGGAAATTCATCTCACTTAGAAACTTCATCATTTTAGAACACAAATGTGAAAACATACCGCCATGTTACATAGCTTTTCGCTACAAACAAAAATTAACTATAAAAGATTTTTTTTTCATTCATCTGCTAAGGGCTAAAGGATGAAAGTTTGTAAGGGTTAGGAGAAAATCATTTTCATTTGACTTCAAATTTTTCTTAGATTTTTTTTATGATTAGCAATTATTAAATTTAAAAGAGATGAAAAATGTTTTTTGTTACTTTTTTATCTAAATTGCCGGCAAACGAACAGATGAGTCACCTCACCTCATAGTAAGTGGTCACTTTCGACAATGTACATTGGCAGCGCTAAAGGAATCACTGATTCGTTGCTGCCCAAAAAAGAAAAGGAAGGTACGTTTTTGTGTATTCTGTAAAATGACAGTGTAAATTTTAAAAAAACTCTCAGGCCCTGACTTAGATAAACCTCTAAACTCTAAAAAGTTCAACTATTTTGGGACCTTTCATATGGATGGGTCATTAATGGTTCACTATTGAGCATGACTCTCTTCTCTTGAGAGGCCTAGAGTATACTCCACTACTTTGCTCCAGTGCGGATTGGTGGAGGGATTAGAGACCAACCCAAGTGTCGGAAGTCATTGCGCCGGGCGAGGGCCTCCGACATGTCATAACGACTGTTAGCTTACGACAATAACCAGACCACCAGCTTTACGTGCTCTCCGGAACACGGAGAACTCAAGAATTTTTTGCCACTAGCGGTCACCTATCCAACTACCGATCGCGCTCGATTACTATTGGGACCAACACAAGCCGGCTCGTCAACATGATCCTCGCAAAAGGGTCATATTCAAACAGCCCTAACTCTCGAGTTATGCAATTAAGAACAATAATTTTAACGTCAATTTGTAATTAATATCCTTAAGTATTAGGAAAGTAATAAAAAATTTAGTATCAATGTGCTAGTTTTTGAAATATGTTAAGAAAAATAAAAAAAACAGTCAATTTTTTTCACTTAAATTAGCATTGTAAATGTTTTAAGATATTTTGTAGGGAAAATTTTCCATAATGTTTATTTTTATTTGATAGATGCTATTTCTACCTTTTAAATAACATTTTTTTTACATCTGTAGGACCTTTCTGTCCAGAGAAATCGGCATCTTTCGGTAGAGGTATCTACAAGAATAAAAAAAAATTTAAATGGCGGCCATTCCGACAGGAGGGGGGGTAGACCCTCATATATGGGTGTTTTTGTCGATGAAATTAGGTATATTTTGTAACCTTAAATTATCGCTAGGTCGTGACCGGACACACTGTTTATAAGATTTTACGCTTGCTTGCTACTCAGAAGGAAGACTTCCTGGTAGCGGTGTCGGCGGTAGTAGTGGAAGAATCGCTCGTCCTGATTTCGAAGATACGGTGCTGGAGAATATACAGCAAGACCTCTTCGACCTCTAAGCGAGCAATAACAGCTCGTCGAACGGGTATTGGAAAGTCGACTGTGTTTAATATTTTAAAAAGAACAAATTACATGCATTCCACGTAACACACGTAAAAACTCTTCAACCAAGAGATTATAATGCTCGACAATTTTTTTGCTGACTAATGTTGGCAAAAATTGAAGAAGATCCGCAGTTTTTAACAAAATTTTATGCCGCGATGAATCAACTCTTAAAAGAAATAGCCCTGAATCTACATAATTTGTACAGCTGGCAAGCAGAAAATCCGCACCTTATGCGTGAAGACAAGTCACAATATCAATTTATAGTTAATTATTGGACTGGCTTATTTTTGTTATATTTTTGGAATTTGTAGCTTTCGCGTTCCCCGGATCTCAATCCAGTGGTTTTTTTATAGGGCTGCCTAAAAAAAAAGGTATACATATGAGAAGCCAATCAGATCCTTGGAAGACTTACGTAGCCATGTTCAGAGGTCTTAGTGCGAGTTTTACGTGACATAACGGGCGTGAAATGTTAATGCGAGTTGGCTAAAATTTGTATGGGACCGAAGCTTTTCTTTTCACAGCCGCTAGATGGCTCTGCTTCGGTCCCATATAAATTTTAGTCAACTCCCATTTACGTTGCGAGCCCGTTATGTCACGTAAAACTCACACTAAACACACAGATAGCCTCAACAATTAATGACCGACGCTACACGAGACTGCTCAGGAGAGCTTTTATCCGCAGATGTAGGGCCAGCATCAGAGCTAATGGCAAGCAATTTGAAAATTTGTTGTGAAACGAAGTCAAATAAAGTAATATTAATTTCAAATATTGTTTTTTTTTTATTAAACAGTAAGGATAAAGTACAATTTATTGTAAAGAATGTTCCCATATTGCATATTTCGTAAATGTATCACCAAAATTTTCCCTTCTGTACATTAAAAGCAATAACTAATTATGTATTTACATTAGATAAAATAATGTATTATACCATTATAAAATCTACATTGTGCATTTTTTTAATATTTTTGGTCACTCAAGCTTTCATACATTTTTTACTCATGGAGCTTAAACTTAAACTGTCAAATTGTTTTAACAACCAATTATTACGGAATTAATTTATTCTTTGTTTCTCTTTTAATAATTGAAACAGTAGTTGTTCTATTTACTCACTGCCTACATATCTGAACAGTGATCGTAGAATAATATTGCTTATACTTAAAATTAAATAAATTCATTCATTTGCAGGTCTCTTGTACAATAATGTAAAATAAGATAAAAAATGTAGTCTTTTTCTAAAAAAATCATATCGAAGATACTAGTAAGGATAGATTTTTCTTGTCTTTTTTTTGAACGGCCATAAGCTCGGCTGTCACCCATTTTAAGGTTATCCATTCCTTACTGGACACATGTATGTGGTAATAATTTCGACTACGAAACATTCTCTTATCTTCGACACAGAGTAAAATTATTGTAGGCGAATTATTATCTTATTTCATGCGTGCTAATTCTAACTGCACTTGGCTAACGTAATCATGGCATTTGACTCGCATTGTGAGAGGAGATGCTGAGTTTAGCATAGGAACAGTTACGAGTTGTGATATGATGTGACAATGATTGACAATATGATTAAAATAATTAAATACACATCGTTTATAAAACGCTATTCAAATAGGTATAAAACCCTCATTAGAAAATTTATAGTCAAGACTTGATAATATGTTAGTTTTATTAGCTAGGTAGGTACAGTTATTTATTCTATGATAATATCTGAGGCCATTACCAAGAAACTCGTTTAATCTTAAGTATTTGGAGTAGGTTAAATAGCGGCCCATAGAGAACAATATTAGAAAGATTACATGCATGCTTATACTGACAAGCTTGTGTTACTAATTAACTTAACAACACAGCGACATCCTCTTAAAATAGTTAATGCATCTTAAACCTTTTACGATTTTCACGACTCTATCTCCATTTTGGTAAAGTAGTAACAACTAACACTTTTATTACTTTTTGTCACATGCTAGGCTTATTTGAATACTGTGGATACATAGAATATACAAAATGTTCGTTTAAGACAAACCTGCTCTTAAATTTCGGTTCCCGGCCGAGACCGACATTTATAGACAGCCAAATAAAATACATTTCATAAAACAAACAATCCTAACCCTAACCCTAATCCTACCATGAGGGATCGTATTCAAGTATTCGTAATAAGTGTGAATGTGTTAATTTTTTAATTAAGTTTTAATAATCGTTACTTGTTTAACATAATTTTGTTTACATATAGTTACAGTTACTTAACGTAGCACAAATAATATCAAATCGTTTATTAAACACGTAGATGTCGGTTAAATTTGTTCTTAATGTCAATTTAATTGGCTCCAACACATCAACAGACCACTGCAATGAATGATCGTACGTACTCAAGAAGGATTCCACTGCTATCATTACATATTGTATTTATTAATTAAAGGAATAATTCATAGACACAAAACACAAGCGCGACCCTATCCAAGTCGGTCGATTGTAAACGATTTTACCAATAGAAAAAGATTTAGCAGGATCTAAGTGTCAACCATTTACAGTCTATTGATAATATATACAAAAAACTTAATACATGTCTAATATGATAATTAATTAGTTTGTGGCCTCGATGAGATTCCCGTAATACTGTTAGACTAATCTAGTCTAGTGTATCACCGATGGTCACAATATCTATCTAAGTCCATCAAAAAAGCACACGAGAATTCTGATAAAAAGTGGTAATCGTCGCCCTTGACATTCGTACCACTGAACGCATCACTGACCCCTTAATAGGCTAGAAGAAAGCGTGAAACTTAAAAAAAAGCAAAGCAACAACCCATAATTGTCCCACTGCTGGGCTCGGGGTCTCCTCTCACAATGTGATGGGTACAGGCCATAGTCTACCACGCTGGCCAAGTGCGGATTGGTAGACTTCACACACCTTTGAGAACATTATGGAGAACTCTCAGGTGTGCAGGTTTCTTCACGATGTTTTCCTTCACCGAAGCAAGTGATAATTAACTTGTAATACGCACATAATATTTGAAAATTAGAGGTGCGTGCCAGGATTTGAACCCGGGCCCCCGCGTTCGGGAGACCAACGTTCTAACCACTAGGCTATCACTGCTTTTGCTAGGCTATCACTGCTTTTAACTTACTACACTTACTACACTGCAATTAAAGCACGTAATCATTTTATGGTTGCCCGCAGCTATTGCCCGCAGCTTTGCATACGGAAATTATGTTTAACATATTCAAACTTTTATCCAGTTTTCCCGGGAAACCTTTTAATTTTCCGGGATGAAAAGTTATCTAAAATATGACCCAGGGTATCAGTAACAACTTTACCAATGTTAATCGAAATCCGTTCAAGGGTTTTTATGTGATGCCCCGACAGACAAACAGACACTTTGAGTTTTATTATAGTATAGAAGATTCTTGACAATGCTAACTAGCCATGTTATCAAAGAACCCTACAAAACGTGAGTGCCGTTGGAATATAACTATGCTTAGGATCTTTCTCTGCCATACTGTCAACCAATGGACGTTTAGACAGTTCGATTGTGAAGGGTAAAACGCGTTCCCAGAATTCTCAGTGTTACACAGCGAGAGTATTGGGGGAAGCACGATAATAATAAAGCGTGTAAAAACGCCACACTGTAATTCATTATTGTTATACTGATATTCGTTTTAAAAAAAATTAAATGACAAGTAGGTCAAGCAGTTATATTTTTATTGAAGAAATTTAAAATATTAACTTCCAATATAGAAAATAACTGACTATGCAGAATCTTATCAGGTCCTTAAATTTAGGTGTAATAAAAAAAACAATTGCTTGTATTGTTATTGTACTTCTGAGCGTATGATAAACAGTATTTTAATTGTATTTAAAATTTATATTTGCTGACAAAAACAGATCATTTTACAGATTAGTTCCGTGCAGTAGTTACGTACAGTACCTATCTAGTTAATAAAATTGAATTATGTTCTTCAATGGTAAATTTAAACAGCGAAAACATTGCGTTGAAATAAAAAGATTAAAGTAAATTAAATTTAAAATTTATAACACTACGTATAAATTATATTTTAAATTAAAATATATGCATTAATTGCATAATTGAACTTACCAAATTAGTCCTCTACTGGCAAACATTGCAATTTTTTTTCAAACCGTAAAACACGAAAATTTCCGAAACACTAGAACTATGTTTAAATTATTAATATTTAATTCACTGCCATTGCAGACAAAACTGCTAGCCGGCTGTACAGTTTTTGCAGAACACCGTTCTACGCGAGTGTTCAAATGACACAAAAGTCTGAAGGCGCGTGAAGGTTCGATAGTCTTGCAAAATATTTCACGTAATTGTTATTAGGCCTTAAGTGCGTTACTCCTATTGTTGATTTCTAGGGTTCCGTAGTCAAAATGGACCCGGTCATTCGTCCATATGTGCATCTGCTGATTAGCTTAGAGATCCTTAGTACTAGAAAGCTGTAATTTGGCATGGATTCTATACCATGTCCAGTAAAGGTCGCTTAAATCGTACTTCACTGGACATCGCTTACAATAAATAAAATCTAGTGACGTAAAATTAAACTATTTTGGCATGCGATCAAAGCGCACTGAGGCTTCACATAAAGATTATATTATCATGGATATTGTACCTTAATATTATTAAAGGTATTATTACTATTTATATTAAGTCTATAATATTATTACTGGTGAAGCCTGCCTGGATAGCTACCACCCTTGAGCATGAGTCAGCCGCCAAACGATTCGTCGTGTCCCGGATGGGGAGCCAGTTCTTTTTTCTTTCTCTATGTGTTACAGGAAATGTATATATATGTATTTCCTTGGAATTGTCTGCAATCCCGAGACGATACTAAGAAATACATCAAAAATTAAGGCTTCTGTGAATAAAATAACAAAACACAATTATTGAACATAATAACAATTTTTATTAGGGCTCTTGTTGTGTCGCGAATGCGAATTATGAACAGAGCTATAGAGTTTACTTTTTAAATACTCTGTGAACTATGGATTATAGTGTTTAAGCATTGTGTGCTTGGGTTGGGTTTTAACACATATTTTCAATAAGTTTTTCGGAGAGAATGGAATTTTCCACGCTGATTTTGTAAGCAAAAAATGTTGTTCCCTTGCAGTTGTATCAGTGCATTACACCCATAATAATATCCTTTTTCGGAAGATTCTTCAGCAACAGCGAAAATTGTGTGAATTTGACGTCCCAAATGTAATTTTCCGGTCGCTATTTAGTAAATGTATAGATTTCCCAGGAAAAGTTTAATTATAAAACATAATCATACATTTTCTATCTATTATAGGAACTAAACACATTTCCTAGAAATTGTATACAATGACGGATTACATACTTTTCCGTTTAACATATTATACAACTGTAGCTCGAGTGTGAGTTTCTAACATAAAACGGCTAAACGCAACTATCGCGTTAATCGAGATGACTCAAACATTTTAGTAAACATATTTTATGCGAGTGTGTTCCTTATACATCGTCAACGTTGAATGTAACTTAACATACGAGTGGAGGCATTTTGACGTGTGCGCGAGTGTAAGTTACTATTTTGTAGTTAACTATTGAAAAAATACGCAACCAAAGTAGTAGAGTTACTCACTTGATGTTTGACAAGTGAAACGCATTTTTTGGTAATAGTTTATTTGATTTTATTATGGATAGCCTCAGGGATTATTTACAATAAAATTACACATAAATTTTTCCTTCTCTTTGCATATTTATATTTTCAATATTTCCAATAATACAATACTATTTTGCTATTTTTAACTTGACAATGAAATGACAATAGTGTTATTCTCAAATACTATGGTAACCAAAACAGGGTTGCTCATCTACAATGTACAAATGTAGGGTCGCTAAACATTCATTTATTAAAATAGGCTTACAGTATGAAGTGAAAATTGATTAAGCAATATGTTGAATGGAGCAGCGCGTAATTACCTACTTTGCTTGGAAGATGTTGGCGGAAGCCCAGTGCCCTGTTTAATAAACGTTACAATTCGACAATTTTGTAAATAAGTGACATATTTGTTAAATTTTATGACAAGTGCTGTTTAATAAACCTTACAATTATGTAAGAATTTTACATATAAAAATCCTACAAATATTAGAATTGTAAATGCTGTTTAATAAACGTTTACATATGTAGAAAACGCCTGTAGATTTCGATGAAATATTGTATCTACAAATTTGTAATTGTAAGTCTGAGTTGTAAGTTACAAATTACATAAAATGTAAATTTTTGTTGAAGAAATTTACGAGGATAGATTTCAAAATTTTTAAAATATTTAGAATTTGGTTTTACCAATTAGCTTACAGAGTGCTTTCCTATTTGTTTGATTTTTAACGAAACTTGTGAAACACAATAACAAAATTACGTTTTTGTCTATAATATACAATAATGTTTAAAAAAAATGTAGATACGTCATGCCCTTACCAATCAACCAAAAAATCTGTTCCGAAAAGAGCTACAACATCTTTTGTTTCACTACACCAATCACACTACAATAATGCACGAAGACATTTTAACGTTGTATGTCAAATCTCAAACACTTCTGACAACAAAAGCGTCCATATCGTCTAGTATTGACAGAACGACTATGAACAAATAGAGGTCAATTGACCTCTCTTACGATCTTCATCTTCGGCGCGCTAGTGACATATCTACCTCTTTTTTACTTATAATATCATTTATAATATACCTTTAATTTGACAGTGACGTGTTAGAATCGTATTTAAGATCATTTCCTATTTTTGTTACCAAATATTCGAATGTAGTTTTGCTAACCCGAATTTTTTCGTTGAATGTAAAATCTGTCACATCAAAAGCAAAGTTAATACTTTTACGAAAAACTCGCCGCCGCCGCCCTTATACATATACATATATTCATCGTCACTACTGTTACTACTTCCACTACTAGTTGTTAGAATCATTTTTTTTGTGTAGGTATAACAAATAAATTTCGTTACTTGAGACACTAAATTGTAAATTTCTGACACAAGACAAGTCCACCTGTCGGAATTGTTCTACAATTTACAAAATGTGTAAACTTGTAAATTACAAGTATTGTTCAATAAAACAGTTTTCCCTACAAATATGTCAATTGTCACCTGTAGAGAGAAAATGTTTATTAAACAGAAATATGTAAAATTGTAGGTACAATTCTACAATTTTGTCAATTTTCTACCATGGTAAACTTGTAAGTTGTATTCTTTATTAAACAGAAACTTGTAGATTTGTAACTTGTAATTTACAATTACAATTTACAATTTGTAAAGTTTATTAAACAGGGCACAGGCTCAAGATAAGCGCAATCATCAGCGAAAACAACGGCCTATATTCCGAGCCTCTTTTAAAGCATCCCATTATATCATCCCGATTCCCGACACATGTAAATAATCGAATGTCAATGAATAAAGTTTTTAAATTTTCATGTACAAAGTTTTTTCGTATGCTCTTTATTTCGAAAATCCTAATTTTTACCTTGTCTATCTTTGCATATAAATAAATTAATAAAATTAATTATTAACTTCTTTGCATAATTGGCCAATGAATTATATAAAAATTGAGAAATTGAAAAATCTACCATACGGAGTATACCCACGACCATCGAATTTCGAGTCCGAGCTCTTAGGCGCTACGCCAACTCAACTCGTGCTTTATATGCATCTTCGTAATTAAAGTAATATTCATAAGGTATGAAACTTTTTTATTTTCATGTAATGTGCGTAACAAAAACGTCAAATGTTTGATATCATAGCATCACGATGCTATTGTTTTATCTCATTTCTTCTTTAAGTTTAAAGCGGAACACCTATAGCTCATTCATAAAAAAACATAATGCGCCTAAAATAGGTTTCACTTGACTGCCTCTGTAAGCTTAGTAATAGTGTACTTTTAAAATTAGATGAGTTGTAAGTGCAACTATGCTAATAACGAAGTGAGCAAACGAATAACTTTTTCGTTGATGTTTAAGGAACTCACACTTGCATAAAATACGTGTACTAAAATGTTTGAGTCATCTCGATTCCCGTGATAGTTGAGTTTTTAGTTTTTTTTTAGAAACTTACACTCGAGCTACTTATTTTAAAAGTACACTATTCCTAAGCTTACAAAGGCAGTCAAGTGAAACTTATTTTAGGCGCATTATGTTTTTTTTATCAATGAGCTATAGCTGTTTCGCTTTAAGCATAAAGAACAAATGAGATAAAACAATAGCATAGCATCTGTTACTATGACTACTATTATGTTTTGTTACTATGACGACCTATTACCAAACAATGCGTTTCACTTGTCAAACATCGCACACGTCAAAATACCTCCACTCGAATGGTTACATTCAATGTTGACTAAAAATTTCACGTAAACGATATTTTGAAACTCACACTCGCAGTGTAGTTATTTTAACTGTCCGCTAGAGGCGCTGACAATAACTCCATACATTTTGATTGCATAGACGCAAACGCGTTGGTGAAGTAAATGCTTGCAAAAACTCACACTTGAGCTACGGGACTCCAAGCGTCGAAAAGATACCTGAAGAAAGATCACGTGACATTAGACAAGGTAGCCTTAACAAGTAAACGAGTAATAGTCGATAAACTTTTAACAACGGAACCAGACACTGCGTGTTGTTTAACAGTCACTTAATTGGTTATTTATTTTATTAAACTCTTACATGCTCACTGCCTCTTATAAAAATTCCTTGTGTTAAAAACGACCTACCGGCACATACCTAAATGTCACATCACAAGCAATCAATAACCTAAAAAAAAATTTACGTCTGATTGTTATAGCAAGGAATCGACCCCATTACCCTTTGTCCTGCTGGCAAGACAATTACCTAGCAACTAAACTACAGATTCGTCAGAATTTTAGTAACTGGCTGCTTGTTTCGGTTGACTAATTTTCTCCATGAACTTAGAATTAAACACAACCTTCACATTAATTATGGAGAAAAAATATCTATGGGAACTATTCTTATCCAACTATATCTAAAATCAAGCGTATCTAGAAGGCGTCGCAAAGAAAAACAAGTTACCAAAGTACCGAAGCAAAAAAAAAACTGTGCTGTAAACTGAGGAGGAGGATAATGGTAGGGCTTGCAAGATTTGACCCATGCAAAGAGGACAAATATGTGGTGTAACCGTTTAATGTGATTTAATACGTGGTATGATGTGGTGATGGCCAAGAAGGCGGCCTTTGCGATTCGATATTGTTCCATCGATGTTGTTCGAAATTGATTAGATTCTTTTATATATATAGCCTACAAACCACGTGTTGGTCACCAACACCCATAACCAGTAACACCAAAGGCATCACCAATTGGTTGCTGACTACACGGATACGGTCCGCATTATTTTTGTCTCCGACGCGGCGACGCTTTGAGCAAAACATTTAAAATTACAATTTCACAGTTGATTTGTGGAGGGTAGTCAGGCTGGTAAATACTTCTGCCGTCACGCATTATTATACCGTCGCGGTCGAGATTATATCCCCAAAATGATGAATTACTGTTTATTTCATAACCATGTGTCATCTAGCGGATATCTACAGTTCAGAGAGAAAATGGAACATTGCCAAGAACGCATGGATGCATTCACATGAAATTCCGGAGCGTTCCCTGTATATCCGGGAATGAGGGGAATTAAGTAGATAAAAATCTTTTGATGAACTCCTGCCGATGACATAAAACAGTATCTGTTTAGGTATAATTTAAAAATAAAATTGTATAGACCACCAACCTGTAAAACAGCTGCACATAACTTCTTATGTTGAACGCACATATATCCGCATCGTCCGCAGCGGACGCTCCGTATGCGGATACCCTCGCACATATGTCCGGATTCGCCATACGGATTTTTTAGTATTGCCAACAATTTTTGCAGTTTCTTCCAACCTCTAGTGAAAAACGGTGAAGACGATTAAGATTGATTCAGCTATGGAAAAATTGTTGTAGTAGCCTGCATATTGGCCAAAGAAAGTCAAATTCGAAAAAAAAGAAGATTTTAGGTTCATAATATCATTTTGAAAAGGCAGTTAGTTGAACGGCAAATTCTATACGTTATTTCCCGGCTTGGTGGATGATGGTCAATAAACCTAGATAATTGAAAACTTTAATTTGTAACTTGAATTTGAGGGAAATTTAATTTCCACACACACACACACACGATACTTATTAGGTTTTTTTTTATTACTTTTCGACTTTGTCTCATATTTCAATAACGTAGTTAGTTATCGCAGTTTGAGGAACACCATTCGGAATCTCGAATGTCCGAAAACAATGATGTATAGGTATAAACACGAAGGCGAGATCTCCTCACAGGATTCGTTTACTATGAAACGTTTCTCCTAATGCGTTGTCAAAAGCATCGTGGCATGGCAACACTGAGTACCAGCACACGCCCTACGTATGACGTCATCCGCATTTTGGATACCTTCCGCATTTTCAAAAATGCGATGCAGACGATGCGGATGACAGATGCGTCGGTATATGTCATCCGCACCGTCCGCACGCATTTCTGAAAATACGGAAGGTATCAGAAATACCGATAGTGTTGCCATGCCACGATGCTTTTGACAACGCATTAGGAGAAACGTTTCATAGTAAACGAATCCTGTGAGGAGATGTCGCCTTCGTATTTATGCCTATATATAATTGTTTTCGGACATTCGAGATTCCGAATGGTGTTCCTCAAACTGCGATCACTAACTACGTTATTGAAATATGAGACAAAGTCGAAAACTAATAAAAAATAATGAGTATTATGTATATAATATGTAGTGTCCGACCGAAGGTGCAATTCTGGCCGAAGCCGAAGCCGAAGCCGATTAATCGGTATTCACCAAAACCTTCGGCCGAAGCCGAAGCCGAAGCCGAAGGTGTCAATGACCTTGAGAAATACGATAGTTACTTTGATCTCAGATATTGTGAGAGCTTTAGAGATTAAGCCCAATAACGAGCCGAGTGACCAACTATACAAGTAGGTAATAAAATATTGTCAAAAATAAAAGTTTCAAATATACAATGTTAATTAAATATTTATTTACTTAAAGTAATTTTAACAAAAATAATCAAATAATCAGTCACATTTTTTTAATTATCAGATGAACACAAAATATTTCTATAAAATAATTGAGCAAAGTTTAACGCTTTTTCAATATCTATTTTTTACATATATTTTTTTGGAATTTTTGAGAAAATTAAATACTTATAAGTAATTTCTTAGGATAATTAAGTTTAAAAACAAAACACTTATTAGATTTTAAGACGCTCTCTCAAACTTGTTTTGACTTGTTTAGTTTACTAACTGCGATTCGTTTGGGCCGGTGCGGCGGCGCGGCAAAACTCTGCTGCTCTGCACACTCTCCGTCTCGCTCTAGCATCGTTCAGTAAATTTCAATATTTGACAACTAGCAAACCTTCGGCTTCGGCCAAACCTTCGGCAAATTTTTGGCCGAAGCCGAAGATTTGGCCGAAGGTGCTTTTTTGGCCGAAGGTGGCCGAAGCCGAAGCCGAAGCTTCGGTCGGACACTAATAATATGTTTATAGACGAAATAAAAACCCAAATGGTGTTGTTCTGTAAATAAGATATTTTATTGACAACATTATCATATTAAGTTTTATAATAAATATACATATTTAGGATAATTATATACACAAAACACATACCTGTAAATAAGATAAACAACATTTAAAGTCCTTATTTCGAGGTATCTTGAAGATTATTTTAATATTTAATATTATTTGATTCCACGTAGGAAATTCTTCATTTCTTTATAAATGACATGACATTCTCAATATAAAATAAATACGCACATAAATAGACAATAAACCATAGATGAGCATAGCTTACATGTATTTTAATTTCCCTCAAATTAAAGTTACAAATTAAAGTTTTCAATTATCTAGGTTCATTGATCATCATCCACCAAGCCGGGAAATAACGTATAGATTGTGACATACAAGCTATTTGACGCTTTCTTTAGTACTGACTCGGGATTGTATTTGCTTTTTTAGTTTGTATTTGCTTTGATAGCTTTACATTGTAGTTGGATGAATACATCTGCCTTTTATTTCTTTAATCTGAGGTATAGTATTTGCCGTTCAACTAACTGCCTTTTCAAATTGATGTCATGAGCCCAGAATCTTCTTTTTTTCGAATTTCATTTTCTTCTTCCTCTTCCAATGCGCACGCTATTATAACAGTTTTTTCCATAGCTGCATCAGTCTTAATATTTTGCTTTTGCAATCTGAGAATCTGAGTCTGACAACTGTCAGTTGAATAAAGGAATATATTATTATGAAGTTTATGAAATCTATGAAATAATATACATTTAATGGCCAATACTTGACGATTGATAGCAAACTATACAATACAATACAAAAATCTTTATTTCATCTCATCCTCAAATTACATTCAGGTAACATTTTAAAATATGAATAAAAGGAAAAGATATGTAAGTGCTAAGTAATCTGTGGGAGATCTGGTGTCTAAACTAAGCCTTGGCCTGTATCTTAGTACACAATACCTAAACTATACCTATACACGGAAATAAATTGACACAGAACTAGTGGGATTTTTTCCTACTAGTATTGTCAACAGGACTACTCAACAAGACGAGTGGGAATAAACGAATGACATCGCACCGTTTTTCACTAGAGGTTGGAAAAAACTGCAAAAATTGTTGGCAATACTAAAAAATCCGTACGGTGAATCCGGACATATGTGCGAGGGTATCCGCATACGGAGCGTCCGCTGCGGACGATGCGGATATATGTGCGTTCAGCTTTAAGCAACAGAGTGGTTTGGAATTGGAACAAATTACCTGAAGAAATTGTTTCCTCTCCTTCATTCAATGCCTTCAAAAACCGACACGATAGCTGGTTGAAAACAGAGAAGCTATCACTACAGCAAAAATGATTTTTCAGAACAATTGATATAGACACATCAGCTTAGCTGCTTGTCTATAAATAAATAATAATAATAATTTTGTCTCACTCTGTCATCAGAAAAATACTGTTAAATCGTATGTATAAATTTCAAAATCCTTGAAAAAAATCATAAGTTAGGATTATGATTATTACATCTGTATACTGTACTGTCTATAATAATTGTAAAAATAAATCATTATTTTAATTTTATCAATTGCTTAGATGAGACTTACATATTACTTTTTATTAAATAAAACGCGTAGTACGTACTACGTAACAAAAATAAAAATAAAAACTTGTAACTATGCTGATTCCACCCCGATAATAGGTAAACTAATAATAACAACTAATGTCCCTGATCATCCTACTAACACATTATCGAATTTCAAGGATTTATTCCACAGTTGTTATTAGTGTTCTGAGCTGATCCATTTCGAAACAATTCCTATACTATTTCAGAAGAAAAAACGAGGTCATCAAGAGATATTTTTTTTAATATTTCCCAATTTAAAAATAAAAAAAGAGATCCAACTCAGTTTCTTTATTAGTAGTAGTTAACTTTAGTGACGTGAGTTTAGTGAGTTAATGTTGACGACAAAAATATTTTAAACATATTAATTAATGCACATGACTATATCTGAGTGATGTCTGAAAAATTAATAACAGAATTAAATACAAAACCTTTCGATCCATACCTCGGTACTTCTCGTAACAAGCCTAGAAAACTAGTTATAAAGAAGTAAAAAGTTTTTAAGGTTAATGCAAAATTTTATTACCTTTATTGTTTTATCAAAGAATTCGTAAAACCTGTACCTATTTATCGGTTGGAAAAAACAGAGCATTTACGGTAATTTTATGTTTGCTTTTAACATAGCATTTATTGTGTGAAACAGGTTACGCATAGGTTGATTGTTGCCAGTTAACTCGCACCCTCAGTTAAAAAAGGCATAAGTTGAAAATTGCAATTTTACAGGAGAGCAAAAAACTGTAAAAATATCAGTAAGTAGTCAAAGGAATTTACATTACGATTTCTTGCACAAAACCGTCAAGATTAATTATAAAAATTTGAAAAAAATTGAGCATATGCAGCTTTTGTCCCTTTTTCCAATCATATTAATAACTAAAATTCAACGTAAGACGACTTATATTTTTTTTCTACTGAGGGTGCGAACTCTGTAAACTTTTCAAAATAATAAAACTGATGTATTTCTATCACAAAGTAATTTAATTGTCAGATCTACCTTACTTGTTACTTGCTTCTTAAGTGTTTTAAGGGAACAACTTATATTACAATTTACGTTTTATTCATTTTGTTCAATAAATGGTCGTTTGACCTCGTACTGACACTCTCTCTACGTATGGTTATTGTAGTAAACGTGGAACATGAATAACCGACTTCAAAGAGGAAGTCTTATTTATTTATTGAAATTATGTTCGATGAACATTTTTGGAATGTTAATTTACAATAAGTTATACTTTTGAAACATCAACTTGTGACCAACCTGTCTAATCAATACCTATTCATCCCGTGATATTGTACATTACTATGTTTATTCATTCATGTACCCATAATCTTACATTTATGTCTGAGTCGGAGATGGATTAATTATAATTAGTTAATTATTATTTTATTATTTCTTAATAATTATTAACTTTGTGGCAATGAACGCTCCGCATTTAACGATCATAAAAACATTAAAATAGGTTGTTGAGTTAATAAGATGTTGCTCATGGTCAAAAAATCAAAAAAGTTTAGAAAGAATCTAGTTAATTCCCGCTATAATATCTAGGCGAATAATTGTTAACCGCCGACGAAAAAAAGGGGTTTTATAAGTTTGACGTGTCTGCGTATCTGTGTGTCTGTGTATCTGTATTTGTGTGTCTGTGTATCTGTATCTGTGGATCTGTTATGTCTGTCTGTGACATCGTAGCTCCCAAGCGAATGAACAGATTTGGATCTAGTTTTTTTTTTGCATGAAAGGTGACGTTTTTACCTATGTTTAGTGTAAATAAAACTGTCGGAGGTTTGTTTTAAAATTCAATTTAGTATTATTAAATTTCTTTGTTTATGTACCTACTACTATATATACGTACATCTTACTCAAAAAATTTCAGTCATTTAAATTCTTGCGTGATTTTAAATCAATTTTACGATTAATCTAATCTAATACACGAGTCAAAAGATAAACAATAAACTTTGCAAGTAAAACTAACTACATAAGGCATTGTGCAGTAAGTATCTAATTTAAGAATTATTGTTTAAGTTTTTGCTCTCTATTCATTGACCCAGTCATTCGAGTCATGCTGTTGACACGCGATACTTAGAGCGTAAATAAACTTATCGCTATGGATTTGATAAAGGTTATAATCAATCATCAAACTAGACTTTAAAATCACAAAGTATTGATCAAAATATATTCGAAAAGTTTTTGACCCGAAATGACCTAACTACCACCTAGGTAAATACCTGTATACTTTCATACCAATGGCTATACTCAATAGAAATTCTACTAATAGTTAGAAAGTTAAATTCGAACAATATATGATAACCAAGGCCGTCTTTAACCTATTGGAGGCCCTGGGCATATTAGGATAAAGGGGCCCCTATGACTTTGACAGAACACAATTTTGTTAGAATAAATAAAGAAGATAGATAGGGAAGCTTCTAGATTTATTTTATTCACAGTCACATTCAATGAATAGATAATGTACCTAATATAATCCACAAAAGTAACTCTTTTAGCATTTATAGGTTATACTTAAAAATCTATGTTGATTGAAGAGGAACCCTTCTAGATTTGAGATAGGCAAAATCATTAATCATTTCTTCAAAATCCATATTTTTGAGCACATCATTCTATTCTGAGATTCTATTGACATAAGCGACAAACTGGTAATCTCTCTTGAAGCATGGTACTTCTCAATTCATTTTTTATTCTTTACAATTTGGAGAAGGATCTTTCTCCACTGCAGTTGGTTACCATCATGCTTAAAAAGATTCTCAATGCGATTTCTACATTTGGAAATATGTATTCAATTTTGTTTTCTTTTAAAAGTTGATATATTTTCATTAAACTATTAGTTTCCTCATTTTCACTGTGAACAATTTTCAAGCATTCCATTTCTAACTCTTTCTCATTAACATCTTCATAATAAAATTCAGCAAATTGTCTCAACTCTTTTGAACTTAGAGTTTTCAAGTGAAAGAAGAAATCAAAACGTTTACTAATGTTCTTATACAAACTTAATCGCTGTTTTAGAATTTTAGATGAACGCTCAGCGTATCAACAACAAGGCACCGGGAAATGGCGCGGACGGAATCACAACCGAGCTTCTAAGAACTGGAGGGAAACCCCATCTAGTGGCGCTCCAAAAACTGTTCGATTCCGTCATCAACACTGAACTACCCCGGAAGCGTAGAGCAGAAGTGTAGTGACGCTGTTCTTCAAGAAGGGCGATAGAACCCTTTTGAAGAACTACAGGCCCATTGCACTTCTGAGCCACCTTTATAAGCTGTTTTCGAGGGTGTGCACAAATCACATTGCACGCAAGCTTGACGACTTCCAGCCTTCCGAACCAGTGTTCCAAAAATATTATGGGTCTTCTTGGACCATTTTTGGAACTAGGCTCTATTTGCGAAATATTTGGCTTTAAAGTGCTAAGTTTGGTTAGAGTCAAGTGTCCCCCCCCCTGCTGGCTAAACAGTTGGAATTAGACAAATGAAAAAATTCTCAAAAATAGGTTATATGATGAATTTACAAGGAAAACTATCACGTTAGCATAAGTAGTTAATGAGAAATAGTCGATAAACTTATTACTTCGGAACCCTACATTGCGCGTGTCCTGACACGCACTTGCACGGTTTTTTTTAATATACTAGAGTGGTTTTACTCTAAAATGCTTCGTAAAATAAGTATTTTCTAGCGGAATGTATATTTCATCAGGAAGCCTAATTTTTGGGCGAGAGTAGAGTAGCTTTGCGCATGCAAAAGCTAATATAAGCAAGCAAATTGGTATTGTTGTCAGTAATTTAGGTTCAATTTATTGAAATGAAAAAAGTTTTTCGGTAATAAATATCGGTTATCGTTTAGTGATTTGGTAGTTACTAGGGGGCCCCCTCGATGACGGGGCCCTGGGCACGTGCCCAGTGTGCCCAGTGGGAAAGATGGGTCTGATGATAACTAAAAACATCCTAAAACACAGTACAAATTGACGTGCAGTGGTATTATGTTGGCTGTACTCGATAGACAATTCTATATTGTCAATTTAGTTGCTTATTTTATAATAATAATATTTACATTAAAATGGGTTTTATATTTTGGTAGCAAGTGACTAATTTTTGCAAAAAAAAATATTATTTGCATGTTGTTATGTATTATAATATCTGGTGGTATGTTAATCATACGAAGCCTTAAAAGGATCCCAAAACAGCAAGGAACATCTTTAGGCTCTGTAATACAACCCTGTATCATTACGGCTGAGGAGTTTGGACACGTGCTCTTTGGGTAATTAAGACAAAGTACCTATCTGTTTGATACGGAGAACATTAATTTGAAATCTACATAACGATCACAGTTTAATTGAGCGGTATCCTTACAAAGTACAAACAGTCCTATAACAATTATCCTCATGAGTAAGTATTAGTCCTATATCAACTATTCTCATATCAATGAAATGGCAATTCAATACAATTTTGCAATCCCTACATAAAAAAAATAAGCCTAGGAAAATTTTTCATCGTTGTGAATATTACAGTCAGCTTTCAATTGTTTACGTTAATATTTAACAAAAAATAACTGCACCCAAAAAATTTATACTCGTTATTGTTTTGCATACTAAAATATTTTTTTTCACCACACTCCTGAATATCCCTGTGAAGCATTCTACCTATTGATAAATGCTTTGATTGTGTAGAAATAACAAAGATGTCAACTGTGTCTTCACGGTAAAGATATCAATGATTATTTCGCACACGTCTCGTTAGACAACGTTGTAGTACTATTACATAATAATTATGTACTATTATACTTATTAAGATATGTCTTCTGTGGTTGTAGCAAAGATCTTGCATGGCTGCTCGACGCTCATTAATGCGTGAAGGCGGTAATTTGTAGTAAAGTTTAGTTTAATTGAAATTGAAAACCAATGTCATGCGAGAGTACAGGTTTGTCATTCTATTAATAGTTGTAAAAAAGTATTAGATACGTATCTGGTGTCATACAGCATTCGATCAGTCCGTGTCAAGGTCACCAGTGTACTCTGAACCGGCGACTCTTTTTCTGTCATCAGTAGCAGATTCTACAGTAGGTACCTAATGTGGTTCAAGTAGCTCAATCTCAAGTAGAGATTGCAATCCACACCGGATTTTAAATCCGGCCGGATTTTACCGGATTTTCATGTTATCGCGCATTAATTGGAACACACCTATAGCCTAATATATATAGGACTAATATTATAAATTATAAACAAGAAGTAATATCCACGAAAATATAATTTCAAGCTTTTATAACTTTCAATTTATTCATTCAGTAATTTGTGTTGAACATTAAACCCCTCTTGAACGTTAGGAAAACCTGATTGTAATACTAGATTAATTACATTTTTAGAATAATTATTACAACAAGAATTTTAAACATCTACACTAGCAACAGGGTGATTTATTTTGCCAAAAATTGTCGTGATCGGATCCGTAACTTCCACCGGATCCAGTATAGGTACGTAAAAAACGCCGGATCGGGCCGGATTATTGGATCCGATTTTCCGAATTGCAATCCCAAGTGAGCTTTTCATACGGATGATATTATGTCGTTTGACCGTCGAAAATTAAACGAAATATTTTTTGAATCTGCAGATCAACCCGTGAACAAATTAGTAGGTATAATATTAGTATAGTATAATTAGTAGGAGTATGGCTCAGATTATACAACAAAGAATCTGAGGAATAGGTCGATTGAATGAAACTGCAGGCTGTCAACCTGACAAAATATTTGTTCCTTTAATCTGAGACTGGTTCGTGAATTTCACAACAAAATTACCAGCAAACATACAAGATTGTATTGACAACATTATTTCTATGAGAATTGTAGACTTAGTACTTTTGGAAATTTGGAAAATTGTTTGTTATACCTACATACAAAATATTTTTATTCTGTTGGTGATGTATATTATGTTGGTGATGATATTTCGTTCATAATACAATATTTTTATTAAATTTGAGGATGTTATTTACCTTTGGTGGTGTAAAATTCTAATTAACATTATGAATAAAATAAACATTGGCAGTTTCCAATGAATAATAAAATTATTTATTTGAAAAACTGTGTGATCAGGTGATTACAACTCATTACAATATTACCTATTGTTCATAAAAGTATTGTATTTGAAATTTATTGCGTGACTGATTTGCCATAGCAGTTCATATTAATATCTACTTATTTCAATTCAATAAGTTTTGAAATGAAGAAAAAGCATTCAACATAGGTATATTAGTTCTAAGTACATATTCAATATTAAATATACATAATTATATGTAATTTTCGACAATTTCGACATAATTTTGTCGAAAGCTGTCCTTGTGAGAAGACCCGTAGGTAAGTACCTACTAATGATTCCCTTTTACATTGATAAGTAGATCCATGTATCGTTCGTAGTCATTGTATCAAAACACGTCTTGATTATTATTTTGCAGTATCAATTCACGATCCATCGTTAACAAAGCTTCCTCGCGGCTGCTCTCTCAACCAATGCCTAGAATCTGTCTGTCGACGTTTTTTGGAGCCGCACTTACATATTAGCCAATTATCATCATAATCTCTTAATTTTTCCGCATGTTAAGTAGGTACTCACACAACAGATGGAAGGACAAAAAGATGGAAGGCTTGTTATGCTCATTCTTGGTAGCAGAGTTTTTTTCCTCACCTGACCTCCATACATATTACCTTTTGCCTATCTCAAGAAAATACTATTCCCAGTACCACAGACTTGAAAAAGTTATTTTTTCAAGTCTGTGTCCCAGTACCTATTTAACAGACAAACTGATAATCAGAAAGTACCTAATTTTGCTATTAAATGACTATAGCAATAGATTCCAAAATATGCTACGTCATACTACCGGTTTGCTCTACTATACAAAATGTAGAAACCTATATTTATTACTAGCCTTATATAAAAAACTTTATTGGGTTGAAAACCTTAAGTTTAAAAGGTTCGCGTTCATTAAAAAATTAATATCTGCAAACCTAAGATAATAAGATAAAGAGGTGCTCGAATTGCAACCGATTTATAGTGGATACCCGGCGTGTTCCACTACGCTAAAAAAGTTTCTGTTGAGAATCAAGAATGACATATCAGTTTTTTGTGTTGACGTTGACGTTGATGTGCCATCTTGACATTATTGACATCTTCAAATTGTTGTAAGTACCTACGGGAAAAGTAGAAAATCGACTTTATCGATGGACCGCATGTCAAACCACCTCCGGATGAAACTATTTTTAGGCATTTCGGTTGGATGGTTTCAGAGTCTATAAAGGACATCCGTACAAACATTTTTTGTTTTATATATAATACATAATAGATATCTCGCGTCAGTAGCCCGCCAGGTGTTGTAAGGGTAGGCTTTGTGTTCATTTTGCGCGCGCGCCGTGACCAGTGCAACTTTGACGAATGCTGCTATTTTCCGCGCCATTAAAGAAACGAATCTAAAATGGCGGTCGGTACTTGTAATGATAGGTTAGGACCATCACCAAAACAGAGTTGCTAGATAAGTGATGTAACTGTTGGTACAGCGCCACCTACCAGGTTCCTTTGTGAATGCAAACCTTGCAGGGACCCAATCAAATGCACACAAAAAATATTATTAGAGCAGATTAGTGACATACCGACAGCAGTGCCACTTACTTGGTCCAAGTGTGAACAAAATTTCATCCAAATAGGTCCAGCCGCTTAGGAGGAGTTACGTGACAAACACACGTATCTACAAGTAATGATAAAGATAAAACGATATGTTCACTTCATTCTACTAAATGTATTTATCTACCAACTATTACATAAAATACATAATTCGATGTAATAGTAGTGCAGTGCTCTAACTGCAAACTATTTCTACCTAATAATGCTGTGGTCGGTCACACCGGGTCCGGGATCATACGAGTAAAAAAGATTAGGTACTTTCTCGGGGCGTTCGCGATGTTTAATACGCGTGCACTGAGGATGCGCTAAATGCCTACTGCGTGAGAATATGAGGGCCTTAATCTTAATACTACACAATATTTACCCATAATAAATCAATGGTTAGAATACATATACAAGGCATTCACGTGTAGCAGCCCTCTTGTTCTTTAATCTGAGGTCCCCAACCAAGCGACGCGGACGTCCTAAGCCGAGGTCCGAACCCCACAGAGGGTGCCCTTAGAAAGCTCACAACCCCTTCTTCTCGAAGAGGGTGATCTAGTGCTTCCTCTTCGCAAACAATATATTGTATAGAATAGCTATATTCGTCATAGGTGCATTAACGACCAGAAAATTTAATGTCTAATTGCTTCCTTTAATTTATTTGAACTATTTAATGGAATAAATAATTTATTTAAATTAAGTATCAAACTTTCTTGGTCTAATTAGGTACTTGTTTTATTATGTCGTGTATTTATTGTTATTCACATCGTATTGTTTGTACAACTGCTGCCAAACTATTGATATTGATGCCGTAATTGTTTGAATTACATATTCAGTCATAATACTTTAACGCACAAACTTTAATTTAAATTGTAAAGAATTGAATTACATATTTTACTAGGTATCGTTTTTGAAGTTATACCTCTTTTGATGAGTTTGGAAAAAATAATATGAGAGAATAATATGAATATTTTTATGATGCCACAGCCAAAAAGCGACATGATGAAGGTGCGTGATACTAAGCGCACAGCATTCGCTGGGGTTGTTTTGGTTTACTATTTTACTATCGCGCGTCGGGTCCTTCCCGATCTGCATCTCGCCCTATGCTGGCCTCTTTCCTCTTCTCTCATCTCACCTCACAGCTCAGCTCACCTCACATTCTGTTACCAAGCTCCTGTCTGTTGTTTTTTCTTGAAGTAAGTCGGTATAAAATTCCTCCGTAATCCGTTTTAGTTTAATGAAGTTCTGCGGAAGTTCTGAGGAAGTCTTGTTCCTGGCTTTTAACTATAGTAGAGCCTTTGTTGCACGGCAATGTATCGTTTTGGAAAAAAACTGCCAATGTTATGGATAACTTTGTTTTAAAGTACAAAACTTCATCAAAATCATCATTTTTATTATAGTTACCTAAACTTCTACAGTCAAACAATACAACAATTGTATTAATATACTTAACTATTTATTGTTATAATTCTTACGACAGTTACGTATTTGATTCAATACATGTCATGTAAAACCCGAATACCGACTAATGTCGTGATAATAGTTACTTTCTCATTTAATGCGTAAGTATATTGTTCATAAATGGGATAGCAATTGAGTAACCACTATGCAGGTTTTCGCGTGACCTTAACTTCAAGGTTATTTCAATATTTTTGCATTATCTTTGCCGTGAAACATGCGCCTGATTGACCTCATTCGCGGCAGTTAAAATTAACTCTGATATTAAACTAAATTATAATAGGCAATTGCTTTTTAACACTATACCCAATATTGACTATTCAATAAGTAGTTATATTATTATAATATCCATCCATCTATCAGCCATCTTCGAGGTCCACTGCTGGATATAGACCACTCTTAAATTTCGTCACTCAGACGAGTACTTAAGTACCGAGTGTCTTTTTCAGGTCATCAGCCTATCCTGTACTTCTTTTTCTTATACTTGGCCACCATTCGAGAACCTTCTTTCCCCAGCAGTTATCGATCCTTCGAACTATGTGGCCGACTTCAGACACTGAGGCAGCGTTTTGGACGACAACATACGAGGCAGTATCTCGAACACTGCCCATCTGCCTTGGATTCTACTAGAGACTTCTACCTGGAAATTGGACTTACCAATTTGGATCGCTTGTCCCAGGTAAATTCTTCTACACTCTACATCTACAATTTTGAGAGCAGCGTTGTGATCAACAATCTAATCTAGTAAACATAAGTGTTTATATTCTCTGAATTATTATTTTTTCTCTGAATTATATTATATTATGCAATTTGTACGTAAAGCACTCAGCACTTATCTCAGAAATGGTTATTCGTAGGAAAAAAATAATTAAGAACACAAAAAACCCGACTGCGTAAAATAAACTAAAAAGAAAAAACAAGCCCAGTAGTTTAGAATGTTATTATCTCTCTCTGTATGAATGAACTCTACCTAGAGTTAGTAAATTGTTAAGTGGTAGAAGTCTATTCAACAGCTAATTAGGTTGGTGCAATCAAGATCTTAGTTCATAGCGCAACCATTACTAAACACTAGACTGCTATTGTTTTACAAAATGATTGGAATACAATTATTTAAAACGGAAACGTTTCCCATGATAAATAATTAAGTAGGCACTTAGGCAGCTACTTAATTAAGTTACGAATCCGTGCCTTTCACATTTTTTACTTCGATAGGTACTACCAGTCGACTTGCATTCCCGGTTAGTGCAATGACACAGCATGTTGATTTCCAATAATAATATTGAAAGTTAAATCCAAAGACGAACTGACAGAATTGGCTTGAAGTTCAACCAAATTCACTGTTCAGAGTGTTTAGCGCATCAAGGAGAGATGCAAGTGTGTTGCCGGCCTTGAAGGATGCGATATACACTCTTCTTAAAGAACCCCTTAACATAGCGCACAGGGAATGCCTCAGAGTTTATTCCAAAGCTCGCAGTTTGGTGGCAGGAAGAAGCGCGAGAAACAAGCGGAAGACGACTGCCACGTGTGCGGTGGGATCGTAGCCTTTAGCTGGTGATGCGATAAAGGAAGGTAGATGGAGGCACCAGGTTGAAGAGTACTTCGGAACATTTACCGTAGAAGGTAGAGGACACAAAGGGAGCCTACATCTCTCCGGAGACTTAAGTTATCTAGGCCGTCTGTAAGGTTGGGTTCATCGACAATTCGACCAGCACGCCGCTGTACGGAGTCAAGAGGGCAGTTGATAACTGGGTGCACCCAAAGGTGAGTGCACTGTACTCCATATGTGGTCGTGCTTGGGTTTTGTAGTGCAGCATGCGCTGCTTCGATGAGAAGATTGAGAAGTACTGCTTCGCCCTGTTCAGTAAACCCAGTTTTCTGGAGGCACTATTGTCCTTCTTTTCTAGATTACCCCGATACTGCACTTCGTTCGAAATGTCGACACCCAAGATCCCTATGCTTTGACTAATGGTGAGAGGCATGTTCTGCAGTTTCTGCACCAAGACAAATGGGGCTCTTTTTGCGGAGAACGCATAGTGTTGGAGTACCTTTATGCCTTCTCAAGACCCATGCTCCAGTAGTGAGACTTCTGCACTTCTTCTCCTTGTAAACTTTAACAATATCTAATCTCAGACTTCTACATGCATGCTGTGTACCTATGCATTGTTTTTGAAAAGGTGTACCTACAAATATTTTCTTTCCGTGGATTAATTATTTTTGTTATTATTATAAACTGCATGATGACCTCGACTCGGATGCACCCAAGAAGTTCAATAGCACCACTTCACTCTTCCGACTTAAAACCAGTTCAAATAACAAGCATTCTTCACTGCTCTAGACTGCTTTTATTTAGTTAATGTAGTTTTTATACCTACTTGGCCTTGTTACATTTATAATGAGCTTTAAATTAAAATTATGAAAATGTTTTTTTCTTATTGATTTATAAAAATGTTAAGTTGGTTTGTGTAAGCTTCAAAAACTCGAAAAGTTCTTTACCATTTGAGTTGAGCTCAAATTTTGACACAAATATATTATTATACGCTAAGGATAGCTTTTATAAGTTTTTCACGTCAGTAATTTATCTGCAATCAAAAACAGTTATTTTTACAGTCAGCTGTGTACCAATAATGGCATCTACCGGAAGCGAAGTGGACACTACGTCACACTACAGATAGTGAACTCTACATACATAATAATTATATTAGAGTCAGACCGAGACTGATTTTTCAGCCGAAACTGAAACTAAACTTTCGGCCTTAGTTCCAGTTTCGGCCGAAACCGAATCCGAAACCGAAACTTAGGATGAAGCCAAACAAGCGTATTTTTTTATTTGTGAGTCGCATGAAATGAGTCGATTTCATATAAAAGTTCAAATTAATTTGTTTGTAATTTGGACCTTGGTATGAAAATTTATGCGACGCACAGCTCAAACTCTAAGTCACAACAAAGGTACCCTTGTTTAGCGCACACTTACCCATAAAATATAAATAGGTCTTAAATTCATAATCGTACTTTTTTATATATAAAATTCTGGCTGTATTTGCCGTATATTTATACCTTATTTATGTAAAAAAAAACTTATTCCACAGAGTACTGTAATTACCATAGATTAAATTATAAAGTACAATATCATACTCAAGGATCTTAAAGTATACCTGGATTATAAATTTCGAAGAGGTACCTGAAAACCATGGTTAAATTACACTATCTGGATTGCTGACCTTGTAGAGGTACCTGAAGCACAGAATAGTTCGATTACGTCATATCTTAAGGACTATTCGACCAATCACAGTCCGGATTGAGGTTAGGACATAATTATTGGTCTGAGTAAGTATGTACACCCTACAATAAAATTCTGAAAAAAAACCTCAATCAGGCCTGTGATTGGTCGAAAATGGTCATCAATTAACATTGATGTTACGTCATCCTTCAGGTATCTCTATGAAGTTTGGTATCCAGTTAGACTTTAATATCCTTGTATGTGACACATTGCTTAGACGTTTAGTTGACAGTTTGACTTGACTTGATTCACTTGATTGACATATTTGACACTTGATTTGATTGATTGTATTGTAAGATTGTCAATTTTGCGAAAATAAACAATCAATATTCAATTCTCTCATCTGTGTGAATGAATTTAATTAAATTAGCTTAATTATGTTACATAAAACCAGTATATTATATATGTAACTAGCCAGTAAAACGAATCTTATGTGTCCAGTGCATAGTTAAGAATGGCGAATATAATAGAAGCACTAATTATAGCATCTGAAAAAGCTGCTAACGTAGCGCGATCTTGTTGCGGAGGATCCAACAATGAGACTCTTGTGGTGGCAGAAAAATGCGAAGGCGAGGCAAATGCTCGCTTTGATAAAGATTTTAAAACTATAGCAGATGTTTTAGCCCAAGAATCTGCCAAGTCTGAGATAGTAAAAAGGCTCCCAGAGCTTATGGATAATGTGCGAGGTGAAGAATGTGCCGAGATAAACGGAGTCTGCATTGGATTGCAAGATACCCCTGATAAAACAGCCGAGTTGCTCAGTAAACTTGTACCAGCAGAGAATGCTGTATGCATGGCAAATGCCGCGCATGGTGACATTACTCATGTCCTGTGTGATACACTGCCTAGTGGTCTCCCCTTTATAGACCCTAATGACTTGGGTGTGTGGATAGATCCCATAGGTATGAAAAAAATATTCATTAATTATACACTGACCTTACCTATTAGTATTGTAGTATAAGAAGCCAGTTTAACTTTTACAAAATATCTGCACCTTGCTTGCTGATAGAATAAAATATTTAACCACAATCAATGCGCTTAGAAAAATGTGAACTATCTCTATGGAATTTAAATTTGTATCTCTTTGGAATTTAAATAAACTCTCCTTCAGAGCCTTTGATGCACTAATGACTGCTATGGTATAAATGACTTTGATCAAGCTTCAGTCTAGATAGCCTGTACTCAGTCCTGGATTTGTCAATAGGCCATATAGGCCGCGGCCTAGGGGCGACAGCGTCCTAGGGGCGGCAGACTTCAGAAGATGATATATTATACATGATTTAGCTATTAAAAAGTGTTGCAAAAAATTGTAATTCTTGTTTTACGCACTTTCTTAGTGACTATTCAGTGCCTTCCTTACTATGAATGGAAAATTATTATTTGAGAAAGGTACATGGGGCGGCGGAAATAAATTGGTCTACACTGATAAAAAATATAAATCCGGCACTGCCTGTACTGCAGAACTTTTTAAGTACTTTAAACTGCCAACATTATATTTGTACAAGTCTAATATTTATCTTGCAGATGCAACAGCGGAATTCATAGCTGGGGTAAGGGGAGAAGCAAGTGAGGGCAAGGGCCTGCCGTGTGTCACTGTTCTTATTGGAGCTTATTTGCGATCCACTGGAGAGCCAGTTGTGGGAGTTGTCAACCAACCATTTTATGATGGGTATATTAAACAATATTACTTTAATGTTTGTCCAGTAGCCTATCTAGTTGGTCAGTAATAGTTTGATTTCCAGCCAGGCAGACAGTTATCTGACAGATATATGTTTGTTCTTATTTCATTTGCTTTTAATTGCATTGTACTCTCCACCTATAACACGAGACAACACTTGTGAGGGAATATAAGTGATATTTTTTACATAATTTTTTTATAGCTGAATAATCACCACTACTTATCATGTTATAGATGTCACAGTTTCTAATATTTATTGTATTTTATTAGTGGCAAAGGAAGAATTGTTTGGGGTATTCACTATGATGGCACTCATAAATGGTATGGAGGTGATGAAAACTCTGGAAGTAAAATAGTGCTCATGAGTGGGGCGGAAAAACCAGATATTATCCAGAAGTTCAATAGTTCTGGATGGGAAGTTAAGTCAGTGCCTGGAGCAGGACACAAGCTTTTGAAAGTTGCTTTAGGTGAGTCTATCACATTTTTATAGCATGTTACATTTTGAAATTGAAGTACATAAAATAAACTATTCAAGTTAATGTAACAGCAATATTCTGTCAGCTCATAAATCATCAACATAAGCAATTTAATTTTGTGATTGAATCATTATTTATAGTCAGTAAACCTTTTCATCACAGTTAAACTACAATATACAATTCACCCGGTAACCTTTACATGGGTTTAGGGTCTTCATTATTTCTTTTAATTGCAGGGGAAGCTGCTGCATACATAGTGTCTCAGGGTACTACTTTCCGCTGGGACACATGTGCACCTCATGCTGTGATAAAGGCAAAAGGTGGTGATGTCCTCAGTTACACTAAACTCATACCTATTACATACAATGATCCCAAAGATCTTGACACACAAGAATATTGTAATTCTGAAGGTCTCATTGCATTTACTAATCAGGACGTTTTTGATGAAATCAAACAAATACTTTATGAAAGTTAGATTATAAGTATTTCAATGTTTCATGGATCAGTACTTAAACAAATAAGAGTTGTATGCTAATTTCCATTGATAAGTGTAAGATATGAATTATGAACTAACAAAATTCTTTATAATTATTATCTAATAATCATAATATTATGTGCATATTAAAGTTTAATTTGTTTTGAAAATATTTTTCCCTCTGTACCTGGTAAGATAAATAACTGATCTCATTCTACTGTCATAATAAGTACTTTCTTAATTTGCATTATGCTAGTAGTAGTATTATTAGTATTTCTAGTCATATTTATGTATAAAGAATAAATAAAAGAATATCAAGTTATAATATTGTGAAATATTTACACAATAAAAATAATTATTGTTCATAAACCTGATTTTATTTCTTCAATTATTTCTATAATAATATTTAATTGCTAGAACTACTGTGTGAGTCAGTACTTCTGCTTCTCTTTTTCTTTTTTTTACTTTTCTTCTTTTCCTTCTTTTTCTTCATTTTCTTTTCCTTCTCCTGTAAATAGGTCATAATTTCATAATATGCAATTTATTTTAGCTATTTTAAGTTAAGGATAATAATTATTTTGTGTAGATCGATACTCTGTAATAAAATAATGATAACCATAAAAACAAATTAAATGTCATCTTACCTGTTTAACTGGTACTTCAGGTAGAGTTGTTTCAGTTACTGGGGCACAGCCTGTGTGTCTAAGAGTAGCAGTGACTTCATCGATTTTGCTCATATCTGCATTTGGTGCACGATATTGTTCACAGTGATCAACTCTCAATGTACGTCCAAGAATCTGAAAATTAAATTAAGCCTTTAATTTTAAGTATTTTTCTCCACAATGCTTTATAAACCTTGGTAGTTAAATAATATTATAATGATAGTGGTACCAGCACTCTTATATGATTAAAACAATTTAATTAAAATTCATACTGATCACCAAGTTACCTTGATTCCGTTTAAGTTATCTACAGCAAGTATAGTAGACCTCTGGTCCTCGTAGCAAATAAAGGCAAATCCTCTAGATTTTCCAGTTGCTTTATCTCGCACTAAATTTATATTTACTATTTCACCATATCTGTAATATGCAGATGAATTTAGATAAATGTACAGAAAGTTGCAAGTAAGTTTTTACATTTGTAAAATCACCAAAAAACTGCAAAGCATGTACAATATATATGATAAGCATTGCACACACTGTTACCATTTATTATTACAAATTATTGTTATTACAAATTAGATGATTATTTTAAAGACAAGATTGCTTGGATTGAAAGTTTTATAAATATAGATTGTAGTAGGTAATAAATGCTATCTGTAACTGTGAGCAGGTAAAAAGAAACTCCAGTAGTTTCTTGCTGCTTCTTCTCCTGGGCCCTCTCACAGTAGGGCCTTGTTGAAGCAATGACGTAGCTTGCATGACTTTCAAAAAGTAAACCAAACCAATTTTGAATAAAAATATTGGAACGAAGTTCCTTATCGCGCGTTGTGAAAGGGGGCTAGACGGAAAATTACGACACTTTTTGATCTTACGAATGACGACACTTTTTTTGAAGTGATTCAGAGAGTTTTACAGAGATGGCACTGTACAACAAAACAATACTTAAATCGAAAGGAACTTCGTTCCATCCGGGTGTCCCTTGACACCTCTCATGTTTTTGATTTGATTTGATTGTGAAACAGTTCAACCATTATATTTCAAATATAGCATTCTGCATACTGAACTAAGATTCTGTGTGCTGTGGATGGCATGGACAACACTGTGTAGTCTCACAGTGTCTGCGAGTGCATAGTGTCATTAAAACGATTTCTTAAACAATACTTGATTAAAATCCTTCGCTGTGCATTTGTTGAAATTGATGAAGTAACTGCTGAGCTACTTTACTGAACTTTTAGTGTTGGTTTGACTTCTATCAAAATAGAAAGAAAGGATCGCTTGTTTGTACTGCTATCTTTCTCTTTTGCCTGTGTCAAATGACTAGTGAAGTTTGCTGCATCAAATGGACCAATAAGCAGGCTGTATACAGCGCTATGCGTCTGTAAAGCCAAGTAATACTTAAGGGTCGACTGAAACAGAAGACTTGCCATAACTAACGCACTGAGAAATGCTTTACTTCTCATAGTATTACTTCTTTACTTATACAAGTATTATTCTTGAATATGGGTGTAAAACATCACAAACACCCATAAGTCAAGAATAAACATTCATTATGCGTCATAAAAATTTAATCAAACTTACGGCCCTTTTTCCAGGCAGAATCACTAACAACTGACAAGGGTTGTAACGGTATGTAGTGTTTAAGTATTTTGTAAATTGTTTTTAATGCAATTCAGACACCATAGGAGAATTCTGCAGACTATGAGTAAGACATATCTGGTCGCGTCTACAGCGGAGGGCAACATACGAGGGGGAAGGGGGACGCACCGAGGCCGCGCGCGGCGCTCTGGCCGCGACACGACCACTGACCACGAACAGACGGGCTACCGACGCCACCCTTAACGCGCGCACTCACGAATGGCGCCCTAGTGCACCAGCGGCACATAATTATTATAAGAAATTGTATCTGAACATCTAAATTAATTACAAGTAATTAAGTAAAAGAGTGTTTTACTTATAATCAACCATAACACTTACTGAGAAAACACGCAGATAACATCTCCCTCTGTAAGATCATATGGCATGCCACCGACAAATATCCAGGCACTGTCTTTATACTGATCATGCCAGGAGCTTTTTGAATTACCGGATAACTCCCTTTCACTTAGTTTCAGAACATTTTTAACATTTCTGCAAAATAAATATATTTTGTATTCTAAAATATTTTAGTTAATGAACAAATTAATGAAAATTATATCACATAGGTAAGAAGTATTATAAATACTCACGTCATAGGATTCATCGCTTATACTTAATATATTTTCTTCTCGTACTGTTATTTGTTTGTTATTTGTTTTTAATAAAATGAGAAGTCATTTAATTTCTCCTACACAATCCAGTTTTTTTTTATAAGTATTATTTACTTCAACAACAGTGTACTCAAAACAGTATCTGACGAACAAAACTTAATGATTGTGGATTTTGTGCTGACTTTATTGATTTTCTAACTCAATCCATCCAGTAAAAGTATGTAAACAATGTTCACATTTCACATTCACAATTAATCACATTAATTTTATTAATAATTTAATTGTATGATTGCAGATTGACATGAATAGAATATGACAATTGACAACTGACAAACGATTGACGTTTGATTGACATTGTGACCAAAGATGCACAGACTACGTAGAGATTTAAAGAAACCATTCACTATCCTAGATTGCAGACTGCAATTTCTAGTTCATTTGATATTGCCGACTTATATCGTAATTCTTATCATATACAAATAATAGTACTGCACGCAGTAATCCGCAGAATAGATAATTGGCCCCTGAAAAAAATATAATATAAAAATAAATATTATTCTGAAAAGAAAAATGGGCTTAAAAAATCTATTATTTATCTGTTAAATGTCGTTGCTGACATGTGACAGTTGAGTCTTGACACATGACAATGTGACAATGACGTTTCTTTCTACCTATCAATGTTGTTTCGTTCGTATGCATTTATGCAAAATTAAATTAACTTTTCTAGAAAATTAAGCGTACACTTGTGATGTGAGAGTTTGTTTTGTTAGACAAAATACAAAAGTTGAAGCACAGCTTATCAAATTAAGTATTGCTTTAATATTGTAGCAAAAGAATGACGACGCCTACTCCAGATACTCCAGAGCAATATGACCAGGCAAATATTATTTCGCGAACTTTCATTTAATTTTAGTATCTTCAATACCTTTTTTGCTTATCTATACAAATAAAAATTTGCCCTTTCAGTTTGATGATGAGGATTCGGAGCAACAGCTTGGGTCAAGTCGTAAAAGACTTTTCAGTAAGGAATTAAGGTGTATGATGTACGGCTTGGGGATGACCAAAACCCTTATACAGAAAGTGTTGACTTCTTGGAAGACCTTGTTATAGAATTTATTATTGAAACTACTCACAAGTAATTGCTTTAATAATATTAAATTTTTTAAATAACTGCTTGTGTTAAGTGACACGTTTTGTGCAGTTCTGGTACTTGTTAACAGCAGTCAACTCGTCAGCAAACAGAACTACACTTAAATAAATTGGCTATATATTTACTACTCTAGATTGAAAAAGCGGAAAATGGAAGTGTTTTAAACAAAAAATCATTATCAAATACAGAATCCTTATTAATTAAACTTAATGTTATGTTTACTACTGTTATTACAGGCAATGGAAGTTGGGCGGACTGGGAGAGTACAAGTGGAAGACATAATCTTTTTAGTTCGCAAGGATCCCCGTAAATATGCCGTGTTAAAGATCTACTAACAATGAATGAGGAACTCAAAAAAGCTAGAAAAGCTTTTGATGAAGTTAAATATGTCGGTGAGTTGTATTGTTAGCTTAATAATTTGCAACATTTGATTGATTTGACTGAAATGCCTACTGACAAAGACTAGTAAATTGTTTTTTCATGTTTTCATTTTTTATACTAATCTAATGATTTATAGACCTTTTGTCCGAAACAAAAATGTTTTGGAATGATGTTTTACTAGCTTAACAGTTTAAGCTATTAATTATTTGAATTAATGTATGAAACGTTAAGTTAATTCCATTATTGTTATACTTACATTTTACTCATTTAATGATGCAATTGTTTTGAACTTATAGAAGGTCAACAATAACATAGATGGCCAAACAAGAACGCCATGCTTCTAAGACTGATGCAAGTAACAGAATTTCATATTGGCATTTGCTTCTGTGTCTGCACTATGTACCCACTATTTAATCAATGAATGAGCTTAAAATAAATTTATGTTCAATTGGACTAACCTGTGAATGTTGATAATACATATATATTTTTATTTACACAAGTAATTTTTCACTATTGTATTATTTGTCCGTCTGCTACTGTTTTTTGTGATCTCTTGTGACTGAAAATTGCTTGTGTAAGGCCTAATGAATGTAAATCACATAACCATAATGTTTGTTGTGTTAACCCAAAGTATATCACTATAACATTAATTTTATTTACAAATAAAGATTGTTTTAACATACATCCTTACTTAGATAATGCACATGGGATATTCAAGTTTAAAGATGGGGGTTTATCATGCATAGGATCAATATTAACCTTATCAATGTTGTAAATACAACAGTCCTTTAATAAACTTCTTTAGGTGTTCAAACCCGTAGCATCCTTACATATTATGTCCAGTATAGCACCAATACATTGCTAACATTTTGGTTCCAGTTAGATATTTGTTCACAAAGGGCTGGGTTAGTTCAGTCTCCCATGCGACATTAAACAGGGTCACAAGGTCAATTTGTTAAATTGATTTTTGTCTAACATTACTTACTGTTTTTCAGAATGAATGCTGGGCTTAATACTTCAGAATGAGTAAGTATCTGCATTATAGTTGCAAGTTAAACATCTATTGTGTCTAGTCTGTATGGGTATTGTTGCCAACTTTGGAACTATATTACACCTCTGCCTTTCATAATATGAGGATTAGTGGGTCAATTATGATGAAATGATGATGTTGAACAATCAATGCTTAATCATTTATATTTTAATGAATTTCAGATTGCACTACAATGATTTGGTTGTTTTTTTCAAACAATATTGTTAAGCAACTTATCTTGTTTCAGATTACTGCCCTGGATATGAATGTAGAAGTCTGCTGTGATGACATTCCTTATCCATAGATGAACTGTTAACTTCAATAAAATCTAAAGACTTGTAAATCTTGTAAATATAGATGTAATTTGAATAATTACATGTTTATCTTTATATACCTTAAGTTTTTAATTTATAATTTATAAGCCATCAATTTAAAAAAAACAACTCAAGTCAATGATAATAATTTATTTTGTGCAGTTACAAACATTACCATAATTATGTAACAAACAATACAAGCTAATTCAGATATACAGAAACCTATATAAACATTATGGAAACGTTAAAATACTAAATCCTTTACAATAAAAGGCATTAAAATTGCAAAATATGCATTGAATAATTTACTAAAATAAGTTCTTCACTCAAAAACAATAATATGAAAACTTTCAACTTACATACACACAGTCATAATGAATTGAAAAGATTGAAATGAACATTTTATGAAAACTGTGCGAACTGTGAATACATCAACATGAATAATAACTAATGGGTGTAAATAAATAGTATCGTTCACACTAGAATTCAGGTGACTAGACCTGCATATAAATAGTTAAACATTTTTACTTTGGTTTACCATCAATTTCACAACAAACATGTTTCCAACAAACTTATATCTAACACAGGCCACTTCGGCAGTGTAACAGTGTATAAAATATAACTTATATTAATTTATAACTATTCCTGGCAAAGCAATAGATCTATCAATAAATAACACCGTATAAGACACTGTCACAATAAATATATAATTTAAATTAACTTGTTGTATAATGTATGTCACATGTATATATTACTTCTATGAAGATTGTTTTTTAAACTTTGGTAACTTTTCACAGGATGACATACAAGATTAGTACCTACAATTCGATGTTCCTCTTCTGTATTTTATTAAGGTTTCCTAAGTTTTAGTCACTGAACATTATTATTAACACTTATTTTAATACAAAATTGAAAAATCACAAATTTTTACGATGCACTAATATAAATGCTATCTCACTGAACACAGTCTGGATACGATTCGCAACATCAATAGAGGAATTATAGGATAAGAAAATTCTTCAAAACCTGATATCAAAAGATTCTGAAAACATGGAAGACTTCTAGATTACTAGAGCCTTAAAAAATAATTAAACTATTACAGTCCGTTACATAATAGACAAGGTCGGCAAACAGCAAAAAGCAAACTAGAGTAGATTTACATAAGCTAAACCTAACTACAAAAACTTTAAAAATCCATTGTGTATATTTTGCAAAACTTTTTTGAAAATTGAGTGAAAGTCGTACTCTACCTACTAAAATCTCGTGTAAAATTGATACAATACCTAGAGAAAATTCAAAGTTTATAAATATTCTAAAGTCTAAATAGCAAGGCAAGTTTACCTGTAATTTAGTCTAATCGTTTCTAAAACGAATTATTTGTCTAAGTAACAAGATTCAATAAAAATGTAATGTATTGAACCATTTTGACATATTATGTATTAATCAACCAACAATATATGTGGTACCTATATGAACTATATCAATTCTCTGGCGGTCAATTGGTTATTCTTAAAAACTAATTTAATTTCTATAATATCGCAAACGTTTCATCTATTTCGAATCTAGCATGATTCTATCTCATAAAGTCAATCATGTAAATCAATAGGCCCGTGTTGGTCCGCAAAATCCGAATCAATATGTGTAAGATGTAGACACGGTCGTAGCCAGGGGGAGGGTTTTGGGGGTTCAAACACCCCTCCCCCCCCTGAAAAGTTAAGATATTAACATGTACTATTCACTCCATACATTTTATCTTCCCAGATCTCTCAAACATAATAAACACTGCTCCAAAAAGGACTCCCCCAGTTCAGTCACGGGCAGTTTATGTACTTTTAGTTTTTGGAAGAAAGTTCCTTATCGCGCGTTGTGAAAGGGGTCTAGACGGAAAATTACGACACTTTTTGATTCTTACGAATGACGACACTTTTTTTGAAGTGATTCAGAGAGTTTTACAGAGATGGCGCTGTACAACAAAACAATACTTAAATCGAAAAGGAACTTCGTTCCATCCGGGTGTCCCTTGACACCTCTCAGGTTTAATTTTTTTTATTTTCTGGAACCCCCCAGAAACTAAAACCTGGCTACGCCCGTGGATGTAGAAATAAAGAATGGGTAAATAATTAAATTAAAATTGATAATATCTAGGGTGGCTGTACACATATTCGGGTACATAATTTCAGGGTCTCAATTAAATGACCCTGTTCATCATTCATTCATTAGATACAAAATTTTTATCGCATATCCTAACCCATTGGTTAGGATCTTTTTATACATATTGTATGTATAAAAAGTAAATTAATAAACTCTTCTTGTTTTGGAATGTTACAAAATGTAATTGTAATGCCAACCAGCGTTTGGTCGGCATGGTAAACAATGGTTGATGCTTCTTAATGTAAAGAAGATCCGAGCTCAACAATTTTAAGATTTTTTTATGAATAAACTATTATAATCCAAATCCACATAATACTAAATATATAATAAAGAACACATACACAGTTTATTATTTAAACGACCGATTCAGACCCGTGCGATACGATAACCGGCCGGTCAGTTACAAAAGACCCGAATATATGTGGTAGCACCCTCATTACCTGTCAAACAAAGCGGAGGATAGCAGGTGGTCAGCGTCAACATGTATGGACGTGTTTAATCAGTGGGTGGGTCCATATCAGTGACGATGGCCTTCATGACTGCGGCGGCGGCCAGAGCTGCGTGCGGTTGCCATTCCTTCCCGCGCGTACCGTCTCGGTAGTCCGCTATGCCTGTACAAAGATATTATGTTATCGATACTTGGCTTTGACTCTTTATTTAGAGAGAGACTCTTGGTTTAGAGACGTCATTTGATAGGTGGTACGGGCTTTGTGCGTAAACCGTCGGCGTATATCGTATTTTATGAAGAATAGATACTGTTTAGTTATCTAACTCAAGAGTCAC